>JAPTYQ010000024.1:16430902-16452470 GCA_029814465.1 Ostorhinchus cyanosoma | reverse complement strand
AACAGCAGACAGATGTGTATTAACTCTAGTAATCAAACATTTGTCACCAAAGACTGATCATTTTATCAGTATCTTAATAAAATCTCGGATTATTATTCTAACAAACAAACATCTCACTCCTTTAGTTTTTTGGACTCTCACGCCGTTAACATGAATTGATGCCTTTTTAAAAAAAAATTTTTTAAATTATATAAGTTTCATTATTGGATATAATGTACTTTCATACAGTACATTTAGAAAAGAGTTCTATGTTAAATATTTGCTCTTTCCTTGAGGAACAGCACTTTGTGGCATTTTTTCCAAACCTTGAATAACTGCTGTATATTGTCCCTCACTCTGTTACTTTGTCAATGATGATAAAGTCATGTTTTTATTAAATATTTGGTTATTATTCCTTAATGGCATGCTAAAGTACTTGCTTAGACCTAAAATGTGAGATATCATGGTTGCGGCTAAATTAATTTTTAAAAACAGATATTTAATTATTAGTATTGCTGCAGAGTACTTTCTCACTCTGTTACTCACTTGGCCAGGCCCTTATGTATATGTTTATGTATATGTTATATGTATGTTATATGTATATGTTATATGTATGTTATATGTATATGTTATATGTAGGTTATATGTAGGTTATATGTGTATGTGTATGTGTATGTGTATGTGTATGTGTATGTGTATGTGTATGTGTATGTGTATGTGTATATGTTTTTCACTGATCAACAATGATGGTTCTTCTGGGAGAAAATGACCTGAGTCTTAAATGAGTTTCACTGATTCTTTTTTTTTTTTCACTGATTCTAAATGTGAATCTTAATTTGTTCAGACATCAGTGTTTTGACTTATGCACCAGTCAGTGCACAGCTATTAGCAACATTTCATACCAGCTTTTATTGAGTAATTTTTAACTGATTACAATTCTGATGGTTTTTAATATCTGAAAGATAAATTTGGTGCAGTCCAAACTGATACAAAAATGAAAGCTGTAATTTTCATTGGACCTGGACTGGAGAAGTGATGAATGAGACCAGATTCCCCTCGAAGCTCAGTTCTGTAGAATTAACAGCCTCTGATTCATTTGTGATGCAGGATTTTGTGACCAACCATTGAGCCTCAAACTATGATCAGTGAGTTGATGGCATGATAGAATATGAACAGATGGGCAGAAGAATGTCGCTCAAAATGAATATCCTCCACTTGTACCTTTATAATTTTATCTCCCAGTTTAAGGGATCGTCCACATATTTCTGAAGTGGGAACTAAAAGTACCAAAGGGCTTCAGCTCAGACATGATGGTGATTCTACAGCAGGAAACTGACAAACTGTCACAAACAACTGCAATCAATACTGATCCAAGCGGTTTATTTGTTATTGGCCTTAATGTTCATATTTATTTTGTATTAATAAGCATTATCCTCCGATTGTTGAACTTGATTGTCTTTTTAAGTGTTTTTTTGTTTTGAGGAACAATTCTGATTTCAGATTTGGACTAGGCCTTAGCTGAGTTCACATGTTTTTCCTCCAAAAACAGACTTCAGCAAATAAAACTATAGGTTTCATCATAGTTCATCACGGTAAAACTGAAAATAACACACAAACTGACAGAAAGTAAATATCACAGAGCTGCAATGATGAACCAATTAACCGACTGTCAACCATTAAATTATGTTTTCAGCAGCTTTTTAAGGAACAAAAAGTTAACATCTTAAATCAAGTTAACTTTTAGTCTAATACCCAAGTGGTTGAGGTTGTCAAACTTTTACTTGAAATCTTGTTGAATGTTTGATGGTAGGGTAAGTTTATTTGTAAAGTACATTTCATATACAGGACAATTCAAAGTGCTTTACATAAAATATAAAAGCATCACAAGAGAGGCATAAAAATACATTTAAGATGAGAGAAAGTTAAAATAAAAGACATTCATTATATTAAAAACATTAACATTAAAATTAAAATAGACATTAAAATCATCAGCGATAAAATGTGATTTTGAAGTTCATTTAAAGACATTATTTAAGAGTTTGAGACAAAGCTGCAGTGAAGAATAATGTTTTCAGACCTGATTAAAAAATGTTACTTCCACTTACTGTTATTTCCATGTGTCTATTGTATCTGTCTTATTAAACTAATAATTCGACTGATTAATCCAAATGTACCTGAACGTTCACTTAGGTTTTAGTTTAACGTGTAGGTTTGAGTTTAGGATCGTCCAAACTTTAAGCTTTAGTTTCTTTTCCTTTTAAATATTTTCTGTGAAACTGGATGTGTAACTATATTTCACTTTCAGTTTTTCAAAAGCTTTTCAGTGCGTCTTTCAATTTTTTGCCATTGTTTTTATATTTCATTTGTTTGTGAATAAACTAAACTAATTTCGATTCAAATAATACTTTTTTCCTCCTTTGTGACAGTCGACTGAATTTCTTTTGGCTTTGGACCAAACAAGACTTTGGAAACACGAATAATTAAAATTTTATTGACAACATAACAAATCCTTTAATCCAAAAAATAATCACCAGCTAAAGTAGGCAATGAAAATAATCATTAGTTGCAGAAAACGTCGAGAGGGATTCACATACAGATGATATCCACCCTGCGTGTGCTGGATATTCTGTGTAAAAGTTCACAGAGCAGTGAAACCCACTAATCATCAGTGAGTCGTAACAGGAGTGTATCTGATGTCTGACGGCCTCAGCTACTTTTCAGTCCTCATTAATATCGAGGACAACAGAGTCAGCAGGTATAAAAACTGTAAAACAATCACTACTATCAAATAGATTGTGTAGTTTTCATGTCAGGAGGAAGCAGGTGTCATTCTATAGCAGTTTGATTCGATTCGATTCGAGTCGAGTCGAGTCGAGTCGAGTCGAGTCGTCTTTATTGTCAATTTCTTTACATGCACTTACTTTCCCATGCAGACATAGACAGACTTCAAATATAGACATAGACGATAAGTCATACAGACATACAGACATTAAAGTGCAAGCTTGAATAAAGGAAGACATATACTAAGAAGATAAGTTAAAAAAAAAAAAATTTAAAATAGAGGTATTATGTTGTATGATATTTACATTATCCTAGACTAATATCCTGACAAAGGAACTGACCTGAGTTCTGTTCGCTGTCACTGTCTGTGTCTCCAGAGTGGAAACTGTTGGAGCTCCAGGCTGTCGAATGGCTGACGGTGGGATTGATGGGAGTGTTTCTGTCGGCCGCTGAGGAGCTGAAGGCCTGACTTTCCAGAAGTGGCACAAACATAAAACTGTCCTGAAGACAAGATCCTGTAAACACACACAAATAAACAAAGAGATGATGCAGGACAGCGAGGACTGTTATTTATTAAAGAGGAACCTGTCACATCATATGTCAACTCACTCTATTTGTGAGCAGAACTCTTTAGATTTGTTCAATTTGATTTTATTTTAGGTTTCTGAAAGCAAAGGGATTTTTTATTTTGAGGGCCTGACTTTTTTTTTTTTTTATGTTTTGGTGTTCATTGTGTTTTTTCTGGCTGTATGAGGGTAGGATGAATGAATAGCGTTAATATGATTTTCAAAGCCAGTGTTTATAAAAGGTCCCATATTGTGCAAAGTTAATTTATTCTCATGAACACTGGGAATAAAAGTGAAAACAAAGCTGATTTTATCTGTCATTCCATTTCTGTTTAGGTCCTATGTTATATTGTGGTTTTATTTTTATTTGTGTTTGCACGTTTTTAACAAAATCCTTATTTATGCTATAGCCTTAGATTTGGGGTTAGTTTTTTTTTTTTTTAAATAACTCTGCTTCAGATCAGTGAAATATGAAGGCGAGACCTGTCGTCCAGCTCCACTCTCATGTTACTGAACTCATACATTTTTAACTGGTCTTTAAAATTCTTTTTTACTCTCTGATACTTGACACTAATGGGACGGTTTACAGCCTCTGACTTTCTGAAATCTAACTCAACTAAGGTGCATTACTTATTAATAATCATTAGAATGAGTTCAAGTTGACAGAAGTATTTTTTGGCCACAAAGTATAGACACGTTACTGATGAACCTGCAGAATAAAACTGATTAGATTGATTTGGGTGATTAAGTTAAAGTTACAACTAGATGATTTCAGAGTTTCTTCTATGAAAGAGACAAAAATGCAAATTCTTATTTTTACGATTAAGGCCTGCAATATTATCAATGATGGAAGATCTCTGAATGAAACCATTGTTGTGCCAAAAACTGCTCCCCCTTCATAAATCAGACATGAAGAGGACAATGTGCACCAAACTGACACTGTCACAAACTGCTGAGAACTGTTCCCTGCTCACCCTGACTCATTCATTTTTCTCCCTCTGGTAAAGTATGAAATTAATTATGAATTATTCAACTTCTTAACACCATCATAGCTGTGCGGCAATTAAGTAATTAATAATATTGAAAGATATTACAGTTATTTTTTTTTAAATCTGTTTAATATTAAAGAATGTGCAAACTGTAAGGTATATAAAACTTTCAAAAGTGAAATCTTAGATACACAACACATAAAATATATAACAATAAAAAAAAAGATGCTGCCAAAAACTACATGCAGTTTTCAGCAGGGAGCAGAATTCAGCACAACTACAACTACCTAAGAATATATTTACACAGATTTAAGATTAATATTAATATTGTAGAGCAACCACTTTAATAAAAGTAGGATATATTGGCTTTTTTTTCTGGAATAATTTTATTGTATGACATGCAACAAAAGCCTAGTGATAAAAAAAGAAAAAAGACCAACATAAAAACTTACTTCACATCACAAAATATGAGAAGAGTCTATCATTTGTGTTTTTCCTGTACAATATCAATCAGTTCCCATCAGAACATGTTAAATTAATTCAATAATCCAAGATCTGATTTTCTCTTAGCTAATAAAGTAAAAAATTTAACTGTCTATGTGTAGAAATATGTACAGATACCGGTGTCAAATAGCTCTAACTTTATTAACATAACATTTGTAAAAGGTAAAATAGGGAATATTTTATGGATAAGATCAACATAGAAGAGAATATTTCACCGATGGTAGTGGCTGCTTTTTTTATTTGTTGTGTCATATTATAGGATTTCTCATAAATCTGTTCTGAAAGACTTTATAATGATTTATTTTTTTGTTTCCTTGATGCTAAAGAGGGATAAACAGAGAGTAAATAAATAAACAAAATACTATTGGCTATCAGACAATTGTCATTTTACATGTCAGTATCAGTTTTAAGTCTCTAATAAGGATCAGGTTCATTGTTGAATTCTTTTGTTAATATAACACATGTACATAGAAACTGTTATTTTCAGCATGCTATTGACTCATATTTTAAGAGAATAATGAAAACAATTGCTAAAGATTTGTTCAATAGACGTCATTGCTGTAATAAGTGCTTTAGGCCATAACAGTCTAGGTCCTGAACATGTAAATCCCTGGGTTACCAGGGTTTGCACACGATAATGTATTTTTTTTATTTGTTTACAATAGTAGAATCAGTTGGAGTTTTTTTTTTTTATTATTATTATTCAGTGTACGCTGATGTGTGCTCTCTCGCAACTATAATTTGTGCATTCAGCTTTATTAAGACCAACAGAGGAGCTGCAGGGCTGCTCTCAGAGTCTAAACAACATGAGTCACCAGCGTTCAGAGGTACAAACAGAAATCATCCTCCACAAGTTCAACAGCGACATCTCCTCTTAACGTTTCTTCTTTGTGGAATCCAAAAGAAAAATCAACTCACAGATATCAGACAGGCTGGTACATACATTACTGAAGTGCTACACTTTTAAAGGTGGGTAATTTAGTTCATGAGAGCAGCAGCAATTAGAGCCAGACGTCTGCCTGAGGCTGAAAAAAACTGAGTGATATCAATTATCTGTGAAGGAATCCACACTGAAAAAAGGGTATGTTGTATCTACTTAATTTAATTATGTCAAATTGTTGCACGAAACAAACTTCTCTAGATCCAAATATATTTTTTTGGTTTGTTGTACTTATTTTAGTAAGTCATTTCAGATGAATTTGTGGTAAAACTCTAATTTTCCTGAGCAATTTCAACTCATCCTGTGTTCAATTTAATAAAATACATGATGTTAGTGTTCAACCAGTTCAGTGTGTTTTTACTCTTTTCTCTGATCCCTGTGGAGCTTACTGGCAAACACCATTAAAGAAGATAATCATCCATAAGGGGCAACAAATAAAACTGCAGTCGAAACTGCTGCATCCATGTTTTGTTTTTGTTTTTTTCATCTCTGGACAACAAGTTAGAATGTGCTTGTGTCCATTACAGCCCTCACGGTCTAAGTGCAGTAAACAACAGTCCTAAAGATTTAAGAAGTAGAGACATTAGGTAAATCGATTGATGAGCAGGTGCTTCCTGCTTGAACTTCCTGACAAATTGATTATTTATTTAAACAAATACATTCTAAGACCCCAGGTCACTAATTTATGTCCTCTAGGAACCTTGTGTTCAGGAAAGTGTTACTCCATTAACCATGCATGAGTATAATTTACCAAAGTCAGACTGTCTGGTCAATAGCATCATTATTACTAAATGACTACTTATCACAAATGCAACTTCAGTTTAGTGGTTAATGTATGGAGATTTTATATAATCAATGTCTGGGAACCAAGATTTAACAACATGGAAAATGTCCGTAGCTAATGAAGTAAATGTAATTTGGTTTGATTTGAAGGTGAACATCATCATCCAGCAACTTGTTAATTGAATAAAAAGGGGCATCAGTGATTTGACACAAACCTAACAAGGTGTAAAGTGTGTCTGAAGAGCATTTACGCAGCAGTATTTCCATTCCATGATGGCTTCTCCAACCTGGGGAGTGCTGTTCTCTTAAACCACTTACATTAGTACGCAGTGATCACTCAAAACCACACGTAAATGCCTCCATAAAATCCGACTGCATTTGCCACCATTCCAATCTGATTTATGCACATAAAACATCTCCTCAGATAAACAAAAAAACAAACCACATTAGAAGCCTGTTTGAACAAAGCTTCAGAAAAATTACGGCTGTGCAAACAAAAAAAAAGCAAAACTAACAACAACCTAGTGTGAGGTTACTGATGGGGTTTGAATGGGGGGGGGGGGGTTCTTACTCTAAAACTTATGTGCTTCACCTGATCATTTTGTTCACAGCATCTAAAAATTCTGTTGACATTTCTTTCTTTCATTTTTTACCACTCTGGAGTGAAAAGTGTATTAGCCCAAAAAAGCCTGTGCTATTTTCTGGAAATAGACATTTTTAAAAGTGGATCATGGTTTATTCATCATGAACAGGTTAGTTTCACGTACGTTAACATGTTCATGGAATGAAGCCACAAATGTTCAGTTTTTAGTCATTTACAATAGCCATCATAGTTAAGTCCCCACAAATGCTGCTGTGTTTTGTTTGGATGGAAAGTTAAAATAATTAATCTTATCTTAGAGAAGTCACCGTGATATTAAGTCTTAAGGTTCAAGTTTCTTCCAGCAGATTTTCCATTAGTGACCAGAAAGTAGAGGTTGAATATACTTTTTTTCTTTTTCAATTTTTCTTGTTCACAGTTCATGACAAATGGCATTTTAAAAATCTACACATTCTGCACACAGATTATTGCTGTTGAATCTCACTTTATAGGAAAATTTCCTTTTCATTTTTGATGCTTGTTATTCTGTCAGAACTTGGCATTATCAAAAAGCTAAGGAGTGACTTCAAGCAAAATAATAAATGCCCATTTTTAATGGCAGTGGAATAACATATAAACACTTCACAGAGTGTAAACCCAGTATTTGCCTCTGTGACCCTGTGAGTCACTGAACACCACTGAACATGTATCCACATGGATCAACACAGATAAAAACTGCCCTATTAGTTTACAGGACATAAGCACAGCTTCTATGTTTGCCTGGGGCATCGATGATTTAGAAGAGCTAATAAAAGCCACAGAGCTCATGTATTAGATAGCTCATTAAACCAAATGATGCTGGAAAACAGGAAAACAGTTATGCTCTCTTTTCTTTAGCCTTGAAGCAGAAGATTTGATCAAGCCTTCATTAAAGATGTAAAGAGATGTCAGTGATAAAACAAATCCCACACACCAGAGACAAATGGCCTGTGTAATTATTATTCTAATTAATGAGCATGGCCACATGCAAGTTCATGTGTCACAAAATAACAGGAAGGAAGCTCCCATGTGGTTTTCCTGGAAAACTATAGCCTTATTAACTTCACTCACCAGTTTATTCATTCATTATCAACTAAAGATTCACTAAGTGCATTACATTAAAACTACTTTCATCAGTTTCACAGTTTTTCTAGATAGCATTTAGGAAAAGTTGTGTACTTCTCACAAGCCACATAAAAGTGCACTGTGGGCTTGCAAAATATATAGTACAAACAAAAACAACTAAATTAATTCTATACAAATCCATACATAACTCACAAATCACCAATCATATCTACATGTATGCTCACAATTTAACACAATTAAATAGTCTCACCATCCAGTGAGGCAACAGATAAAAAAAAAATACATCAAGTCCATTGTTGTAGATTCACTTTCATATCATGCAACTGATTTTAGAGGTGTGTTTTCTTACCTGAGGAGCTGCCCAGACTCTGTGATACTGTGATTTCCATTGCATGCACTTGTCGTTCAGCGTTCCTTCATCAGTCCGTTTCTGAATATCAGTGTAAAAACCTACACAGGCTGACAGTTTCATGAACCTGCCATCCGTCAATGCAGCACGTTGAACTGTGAAAGAACCCGGGCTGTGCAGCTGAGATGAATGGGTGGAGTTTAAAGTGTTGTCAAGGAAGCAGAGTACAACATTCAAGTCTCGAGCTATTGATTGGAGATTATTGAACTTCTATATGGAGCCTCAGTCACTCACGACACTAGGACTATCTCATTACTCAGTCTGACTGACAACAAATTACAACACCAGAGCAGACACTGTCTCTTAAAGGTCGATTTCACTTCATTGGCTGATAGCTTAAATTGCACCAATCTGTTAGTTACAAATTTGACACTTGACTATACTATTTCATTCATTTTTAATTGGACTATTTTATTATGGTGCACCAGTAAATGTTTTCAGTCTTGTTTTAATTCTAATGTTGAAGGACAGCATGAGGCGATGATAATACAATGATACACCTTACCAAAGGCGGGCAGTTTAATTTAGTATGTTTATGTTTTAGACTGCAGGTTAGACGCTGAGTTGTCGTTGTACTTTTCGCCACACGGTGACGCTGTTGCAGCATCGCTCACAAGCGGAGAGCGTGTCTCACTGAGCTATGTTCGAGAACACAATGGTTAATACATCTCCGCATATTAAAAACCCAGTGGACTCAACTTATACTGCTTACGTATGATTGATTTATATCAGAAACTGTATTATTTTTACTAACATTTATCATATAGTGCAAAGCTATATTATCTATCAGCCTGCTTGAAGCTTTATCAGCCATGTTAATTCAACGGTACTGTCGTTGTATTCTTGAACACACCCTGGTGGACCAGTCAACCAGCTGAACGCTGACCAAAACAAGTCAGAGGAAAATATTTCGGCTAAGACGTCTGTTATTCAGACAACAATTTTCCAAATGCCGAGGCAATTCAACACGAGGTGTAGAGATATATAATTTATTGGTTGCTCGCTCGCATCAGTAACAGGGCTTGTAGTGGTGGATAGTTCTAGCTGTTAGCTAAGATGCTATCGTTAGGTGCTAACGCTAGCTGAAGCCGTGAGCTAACGGTAACGTTATGTCAGACGATCCACCCGCCGCTGCCGCTGGGAGTAGAAGCTGCTGCTTCTGTTGCCTTAATTATCAGCCCAGCAAATCCAAACGGGCCCACCAGCTTATTAGTTAGCTAACTCGTCTAAAGTATCAAACAGATAATTTATTGTCAACTTTGCCTTTTGCTGTCCGGACTAATAACTCCAGGATGGGGATGTGCTTGCCGTGCCTTGGTGGAGCAGCGGACGACGTTGTTGTAACTCCAGATCCTGTAAGTTAATAAACCCATTTTTACAAACAAATTGTAAAGCAGACACTGCTGTTGTTGGGTCTAGGTGTCTACCTTGTAGTTTTACTAAAATCCCGTTTGCTAAACCTTACTCAGTGTATTTATCTGTGTCACAAAGGCCTGAGTGAATCATGTTAAGGAGGCGCCTGTGCAAACTGGCATGTGAAGTATGCACTGACAGGCCCAACACCAAACACTCCTGACTGAAGTTTACTGTGTATTTCACAGGACACAAGAAGACGGCAATTAGCAGAGGCCGCTGAAAAGAGACAAAAAGAGGTAAGTTTTAAGTTTGTCAACAAAGTAATTGAGTTAGTGCATGTAAACTCAGCTGATTATATCTACCTAAAAGTATTAAATCAGTAAATCATGACATGTTGGGTAATACCGGCTTTACTAAGTTGGGCTTAGGATTGTCTATTCATAGAAATATACTCACAAATCTCAAAATGACAATAAAGAATGAATCAAATCTTAACATGCTTGTCTTCATCAAGAAATGGCTTATTGAGCTGTGTAAGTGTTGGTGTACTTAATAAATTGGCCACTGAATACTGTTTAAGGGAATACCTTCTGTGTCACACTGATGAGAGAAGGCTGAAAAGTTAATGAGTTGACTATGGTGTCCTCATGATGAAAAGTCATGTATGGGTTCTTTTTCAACATATTCCCTTCTCAGGCCCAAACACTTTGCAGCAACTAAAATGAATGTCATCATAGATGCACCTATCACAACTGTATCTGTTAATAAAGCACAAGGGTTGTAATAAATGGATGTTAAACCTGAACATTATCTTTCATGGTTCACCTTGTAGCTTTACAACCCATGCCTGTACTTGTAGTTTGATTAGTCATATTCATTCCCTTGGCATTTGACATATTTGGAAACAGCAAAACATAACAGTAAAACCATGAAATGTGTGTTTGTTTTTTGCATCAGATTTGTTACAATCCAACCAGTTGTATGTTGGAGTGGGATTGCCTTTTACTGTTAAGTGACTCATAAACCACTTGAGAAATTAGTCAACTCCTTCAGTATCAGTGGACTGAATAAAACTCAGTCAATCTTATTATCAAGCGCCTTGTTTCAGTTTTGTCGGGGCTGTGCCATATGCCATCCTCTGATGGCTCTTGTTTATTGTACAGAGAAGCCACTTGCAAATCCGTAAGAACAAGGCAAAACTTATGTCAAGGTAAGTAAACAGTGACCACAATGAAAACTCTTTTTATCAGGTGTTAGATTGGCCGACATCTCAACCACATAATCCTGCTCCACGCCATCCCACCTGTAAATGTCCTGACTTACACTGTATGGAATGGAAATAATTACTCCTTGACTCTCCTGCCTACACCCTGATAATTCACACTTAAACCACCGCAGACGAACCCCTTGAGCCTTAACCCACTGTCACTTTTCAGCGTCAGCTGCACAGCATTACTGAAAGGAGCTGCTCCATCCTTCAGCTGAATGGCCTTATTTGGCAGTTGGATGCACATCTTCTGGTTGGGATTGAATGTTCCTTTTCTCATTTGAAAAGGTTGTGGTTAAATGATGGATGAATGAAATATGCATTTTCAAAACTTGCATGTTATTTAAAGTGCTTTTATGTTTTGTGTCAATGTTTTCTTTTAACATGTTTTGACCTTTTCACCCCCTGAAATAATCTTTTTTGTGGCTGGTAGTGTTTTCATACTCCATTCTCTCTTTTAGACAGCATACAGGGGTGTTAAAAACCCAGAAGCAGTCGAGAGGAAAAGGAAAAAACAGGAGGAGATTGAAAAACAGGCGATGACCACTTCTGTCTCTGGTGGCGGTGGTGGTGGTCTGAAGGTACATTTTGTTTTTATCCTTAAGTTGTGTGATTAATAGTATTGAGTGTTGGATGGTATGACCCAAAGCCACATCACAGTTTTTACCAAAGATTTTGTATTTCTTTTTATTGGTGTATCCTGCTGCTATTTTATTGTGCAAACTTCAATTTAGTGAAAACAGATCTTAGAAATGTATCAGCAGTTACTTAAACACGGATACTTTTCAAAACAGAACATTAACTTTAAGCATTATTTTTTGTGTTTAGTATTTGTATTTGTTTTATTACTTTTATTGCAATACAAAAGCACTATACGCAGCATGAATGCTTTGTACCTGCTTCCTGACAGTCTGAAAGGAGGCAGGTACACTACAATTTACAAATAATCTACATGAAAATAAGAAAATGTCAAGTAAATGTTTTCATATCAAACTTATTGCTTAATGTATTTATTTTGATGTCATGATGAGCATACTTTAAAAGTTATTGATGTGTGTCAGCTATAATACAGTGTCATAAATATAAAATGTAACATTAATATACAGGAAATAAAAAATGGTATACTTGTTGAATTTATTGAACAATGAAGCACACATTAGGGACTGTAGTGTTTTGGTGATGTATCTATCAGGGTTTTCCTGAAAGACCAGATTAACGTCCTGTTTTTCTCATCTTTCGGTCTTTCAGTGGCAGGTGGGCTGAAGTCCAACTGGGAAAGCCCGAGGTCTTTTTTTTTTTCTTAAGTCCAAATCAACATGAAGTATTGCTGCAACACGACTTGAAAGATGAAGATTTGAACTGCTGTCCATTTTTTTATGATGATTTAGCTTTTTTTTTTTATGATGTTTTGAAAAAAGGCCTACAGTTGTCATGCATCAAGCAGAACATTGAGAAGTTGTCACGCACAGGAGAGCAGAACTAGCTCACCTGATGCCAAGTTATGCAAAGCCAGTTTGGACTTTTGGACAAGTCAAGGATGTCACAAACAAACACATGTCCTATTGTATTAGTTTTGTTTGACTAAGGATTAGACGTACAGGGACTAACATTAAGTAACACAAGTGATATTTTTTGAAGTGTGTTGTCACAGTAAGACAAACTTCTCGTCCGCACTGAAACATTTTCACGACACTGTACTTGATGGTTTTCGAAGCTGAGAATCAGTATTCACAGCTCATCCGTTAATAGCCACATTTCTGTTGGATTTATTTCCTCATATAAACCCAGTAAAATTTTTGCAAGAGAAACTGAGTTCATGTTTACAAAGACAGTGCGCTTGTTGTCAGAGCGGAAAGCACCACTTTAACACTAATTTCACATTTCATAAAGCTCTGTTTTTCTAGCCCCACAAAGACCAGTGCTCTAAACTGTTGGAAATGACTCAGCCCATGTGATTTCATTAGGAAGCACAGACTACATGGGACAGAATATGAATACTGTTGAAAACAACACTAAATATTGTCCAACCAATACAAACCTTAACATATTGAACTAGGATATGCCCTGTAGCACTTTTCAAGGTCTTTGGCATTTTAATGGAGCCTTTTTTCTTTTTTCCACCGCACAATTTGACTTTGTTGCTGTTGTAAATGTATTCATAACACTGATGTGATGCCTGCTTAATTTATATGATATGAAATGTGTTTGTGAGTTGCCATATGACAGACGAAAGCTATTGTTTGACACATGAATTGCACACAGTTTGTCATTATTAAGAGAAGTTATACTTGCTTAGACTCTGTTGGGAGAGATTTGTGTCACTTGCAGCTGAAATAGGAGGAAAATGAAGGAAATTAAAAAGTGTGTACGTAGTGAAGAATTTACCTGCTCAACTGAGTGCATTTCTTACCGCTGTCTTAAATGCTTCCGGTGCTCTCGCCATTTTGTAGTACAGGAGATCTAGCCAATGGTATTTGCTACAATAAATCACATTTCTGCTACCGTTGTGTGGATTTCATTTGTAGTATTGTACATACATGCTCAAAGCACAAAAAAAAAAAAAAAAAAAAAATATATATATATATATATACACACACACACACACACACACACACACTATATGGACCAAAGTATCTCCCATTGAACTTAAATCTAGACATTCTGAAATCAGCGTGAACATGACACTTTATGAACTGTAGCCATGTGCCCCAATATTTTTGTCCATATCCTCCTGAGACCAAGATATGCATTTTAATCCTCTGTACAGGACAAAAGATTGGCAGTTATACATAAAGAAAATGCTGTCCACAGCAAAGGGCACTCCATACATAAATGAATAAAAACAATTTTAAAAATGTGTCTGAAAAAACTTGTATTACACCGTTTCCAATCAAGAGAACTGTTTAATGTAAAAAATCTAAAACTCACTTTCCTGGGTCTCAGGAGGATATAATTTATAAACATCAATATTTCCTCAAAGTTTAATGGGAGTTTTTTCCTCCTACCTGAGATGTGAAGAAAGCAGATGGTTAGTTGTGGTAGAAAACTATTATTTACAGTCAGGGCATGAAAAATATTTTAGAAATTTAGAGGTAGAACTTTTAGAATCATAGGCATGGATAAAAAAAACAAAAAAAACATGTTGACTGAAATTAAGTAAAGACCATCTCTGAGGCATTTTGTAAGGAAACATAATTAAACAAAACTAACCAATGGAATGCAATAGTATTTATCACAACATACAACTATTTTGTGACATTTATCAGTATTGTTTTTTAGCCCAGACCCTTGATAGAAAAGAAACACTGGAATTCAGTTCAACTGTATGTATGACTTCATGACAGAGATTTGTGGAGATGTTTTAACTTTTGAGAATCTTACTGAAATATAAATATTAACTGAAATCGGTCTTACTCTTAACGCATTTTTCATACCCATTGTTCTCATAACAGTCAAATGAAAATAGCCATACTATCATGAATTCTAACTAAAAATATATGACATACATTAATTAGATTGGGTTAGATAACAAAGGAGTCATAATATGCACTTTATTTGAAAACATTGCACTGCCTCTAGAGGTCAGTAAAGTACAACAAATTAACAAAACAAAGCTGGTTTTATCAGTAAATTCAATGAAACTACATACTGCATTTTCTAAAGGTGATTGTCCATGTGTTTACAATCACAATGAAAGGAACCACAAAATATTCTGATTAATAATTAACAGACATTATAATAATACAAATGTGCACTGCATAGAGTCATTATTTAACATGTAAACAATCAAAGCGTTGCTTTTGTAAATCTTAATGAGAAAAGCTCTGTTTGGTCACTAGGAGAGATTTGGTGGAGTAGTATTATACTATATAGTGGGTCTTCTCGTAAAGCTTTGTTTAATACATTTTTTTTGGTAATACGTTCTCTACCCAGTGGGCATCTGATGTCAATTCCACATTAATATGACATCAAACCTGATATCAAATAGTCATATTGATGTGGAATTGACATCAGATGCCCACTGGGTACATCTGCTAATATCAGCGATCAATGTTCAATTTGCAGCTCTGGGATTCTGAACTGATTTCCAGACTCTTCCTGAACAGTCTGAACTAAATGTGCTAAAACTACAAAGATTCTACTTACTATAAGGATATATTGCTTAAAATACAACTAGTAACTGAAAAAAAAAGACATTTTATGAAAATATACAACCTCTACCCCAGTTAACTCATTTTAATGTTATGATTAAATTTTCAAAGCTGGTTCTTGTATTGTTAAACTAAATAAAACGTGGAACATATTAGCAAACTCACTACACAATGTGCATCAATTTCACTGCTCTTTGACATCACATACAAAACCATTTGTGCTGAACTTTCTGTGGATGTTGTGTTGACAGCTTTAATGTTCAGAGACATGTCCACACGTCTCTACTTGTACCAACTGTGTCTTTTTCCTTCTACTACTGAAAACATCTCAGTCTGGGGTCTTTACTTTTTGCTGCGATGGTTTGCTGCCACCACCATGTAGCTGTCAGGGGTGAGGTCCTTAATGTTGGGGGACTTGCTGCCGACCGGAGACAACTTTCCCTCCACTCTGGAGATTTGGAGCATGCGGCATGGGTCGTGTTTCAGCAGGTAGCTCTCAAAAGTCTCCCAACCTCCTCCAACTCGTACCATCACATGCTTATTGTGCAGCATCTGCAGAGAAACAGAGGAACCCACAACAGAGAAACCGGATTAAAGTTCCATGATGCCGTATGTCAAAAGACAGCTCTTCCCTCTTGAGGATTTATGTTATTTCCCTAATGGAGGCTTTGAAGTTGAATGAATGGTTTGATGTCAGAATGTGTTGATTGATGTGGCTGAAAGCTTCCTACCAGCTTAATGCCATGTTGAGCAGGTTACTGACAAACTGATCCTGCTAGTTGATTTACAGACTACTGGGATCTGATTAAAGTTGTGTTTCCATAGTTAAATATTCGACAAACTGAAGAACTTTTGACTTTACCACTAGAAATAACCAAAAACCTTGGTTAATAAAGGTATTACACAGCTCCACTTACTGTTTAGAAGTATGTGTTTTAGCTAAATCAATATCTTCCTTTGTTGTAGTAATAACACTTGTTTAACATTCCATTTAGAGCATTTATTTGAAGGAAAAAAAAAAAGACAAGTCAAAATATTAAAAGTATTTTCAGAGTTTGAATAATTGACAAAAATTCATTTAATATTCATTTTTAAATAACACAAATCAGTATTTGGTGGAATAACCCAGATTTTCCTGCATCTTGGCATGCTCTCCTCCAGTTTTCACTTTGCTGCTGGCTGTTTTATGTCACCCTTCGTGCAAAAATGCAAATTGCTCAGATGTGTTGAACGGCTTCTAACCATCCATCTTCTTCATCACATTCCAGAGGTTTTCAATGAGGTTCAGGTCTGCAAATCTGGACTGGTCTCTCATATTTTGCTGTATAGATAAAATATGCCTGCTTTCATTTAATCTGTATCACTTGTTTTAGTATCATGTCACCTGATACTTCAAGGGACATTCCCAAAGTTAAGTATCATAGCAACGTTGCCCATCATAACAAAGAAAAGAAGAAATGAAAGGCTCTGAAATATTGGAAGATCAGACACTGGCATTCCACAAAGGCCGTACATATAAAACCTGTCTACCTCACTAAAGAGTCTTATTACCCCCACCTCATTAACACATCATTAAACATTCATTCTACAAGCTCCTTTAGTGAATATTATTATTCACAAGAAATACCAAGTATAACTGGAAAACCAGGGATAGACTTCAGAGGGAGGAACAAAGGGCTAGGAGACATAATCGCCTTCAAAACAATCCAAGTTTATCTTTTGGTAGAAAGGGTAAAGTACCTCATGAGATTGTCACCTCACTCTGGCCCAATATGAGACTTCCTGCCCTCCAGCAGCGTAACATACAACATTTATAAGCCTCTTAAAAGAATCAATCTGCAGGCCAGTAGCAGGGCAGTGTTTCCAATCAGCAGCAGTGGGCCTTCAGGCCTGGTGGCTGTGGATTTAATGGACCTGTGTGATGCAGGAGGGTTTCAATCATGCCGCTCTGGGACAAGACCCTTTGCTGAGTGGACTCCCTCCTCACTTGTCCAGAGAAGGACTGTAACCCCCGGGCTGAGCTGGGACAGCACTTCTCACAAACACCAAGATGTTCCTCTGCCCCTCTGCTGAAGGTACAACCACCTCATTTATTGCAGGAGCTGACCGAGGAAGTCTGTGAGCTAAACAGATTACTGTGAGACGGCTTTTGTGTGGGTTCTATGATGCTGTTGTCCTCCCCCTCAGCTGGTCACAGACAGTGACTGTGCTGACTGTATTCATGCCTTTTCAATACAGCAGCTGCTTAGGGGTAAAATCATCTGAGGAATTTTAATGAAAGCATCTTCACCATGAAGAGTGTTGGCTCAGAAACAATGAAACAGCGGATTAACAGCTGCTTCGGCCTCATCAAACAATGTATCTCACATGACAAATGTGGTACATGCAGTAATTAAAATGTCATTTTGGAACAGTTTTGTGTTGATTTAATTTCATTTGTACAAATAATATCTGTTAAAGGGCTCTCCATTTTAAGGTCACGTCACAAGTACACTAAGTAGGTAGGTGTTTTTTTATTTACCTATTCAACGTTTTTTAAAGGGGCTTTAAAGCCAGTATCCATCTCTGTACAGATTGCAAAACTTTTTCAGACAGCTTTCTGATATGGGCTATATAGCTACAGTGCAGACTACACTATACGCAGTGAAGCAGACTGTGTTGGACAAACAAAGTGTGTTTCTCACCATTTGTCCTTGTCCTTGGTTGCTCAGCAACACATTGAACACTGAAGCATTCAGTCAATGAAAGGCATCACATTAAGACATATATTTATTAAACCAATACTTGATGTTATTTCAGGTGGGTTTTTTTTCCTTATAATTTTTTTGCCTCTTAAATAACATAAAAAGATTGATTTTCTTTATCATATTGTAAAGTCTAGATGTAAATATTTTCAATACCTTCAGAAAACTTTTTCACTATGATTTGATAATATATAAATGCAATCTACCTGAGTTGGACTGAAAACACCTTACAGTGGTGTGGATCTGAATCACTTTGGCCGTTTCAGATTTTGACATAAGGAGTTGCAATATGTGGTGCTGACAGTAGAGGACATTGACGAGTAAAAACCCTCCTCTCCATGTCTGAGCATCCTTAACATACCGTCTGCATGAATCACATTTTTAGAGGTGTGAATCCTGGTTGTGTGTTGCCAAGTAACCAGGATCCCAAGGGGAGCAATGCTGCTTCTGTAATCTGCATTAGTTTTAATTTATCTTCCTCCAACACCGCTTATCCCTCTGCTCAGAGAAAGTCAAGTAACATTTCTTAAGCTGGTGAATTCAACGTGACTTAATAGCTGACATAGAGACATAATAACTGTAAGTCATACAGTTTGGTAAAATATTTTCCATGTCATAACTTGGTCATTAGATCATAAGGAAACCTGTGGGTGTTATTTTCTCTTTATAGTCAGTGAGTCACGTTATTGTTGGCTAAAGATGGACATTGTCAGAATACCATTACCAGTAAATGAGACCTCACAGCAAACGCAGACTCTCCAAACACAATAAATGACTTTCATCTCACAGCCAGACCAAACATCAACATAAAACCTTATGCTGAACACAGAGGGCTTTGCCTTTCACTGTGTGGGACCTTACTGTACCCAAACTGATAAGAAAATGAATACAAGTGACAGATTTGGAGCAGAAAAATATGAACTCATAAATATGAACATAAATCATCCACCGTTGACCACTTATATATTCACACCACCTCATATGATTGGTTGAACAGCAGAGTTCTAATATAAATTGCATCAAACAGCATCTTTCATTGATTATGTCAAATTTTTTTTTCAGGTTTTCTCACTGCATAGTATGAGGCAGGTCCCTTTGAGTGATGAATATGAATTATTGACACAAACCAGCATTTTAATATGAACTAATTTTATCCAAAATTATAACATACTCACCCGGATAAAAAGCATCTTCTCCCCAACACGATATCGACCCATCGACTGCCTCTCTACACAGAATTTATTCAGACACCTACAGGGAGGATCATTAGCGATATGTCGAACCTGAAATACACACAGATAAATATATCATACAGGTTTCACACTAATTAAAAAGCAAAACAAAAATGAGATGTTTACTTACAGCGTCATCCAACTGCTTTCCTGTACTTTTCTTGCTAGAGGTGACTTTGGTGGGAGTCGGGGATGGAGATGGGGACGGGGATGGGGAAGGGGAAGGAGATGGGGAAGGAGATGAGGAGGGAGATGGAGGGAGGGGCTGAGCTGGGGACACAGGTGAGGGAGGAGGTAGAGGGGCTTTCTCTTCCAGTTCAATCTCTTTCTCCAGCTTTATAAGGCCAGGAGGCTCCACATTGTACCTAAACAGTGAAAAGGAGAGAACAAAGAACCTTTTCACGATAATAAATCACTTAGATATATTAAGAAATTTAAATAAATAAATAAATAGGGAGAAAATATCAAATGTAAGTCCATACCTGCTTGCTATCCGTCCCAACTCTAAGAGACAAAGACACACTTCTCGTGGCTGTTTATGAAGAACTGAAGGAAGAAACACAGCCTCAGGATTAAGACATTACAGCATTTACACAAGTTTATGATCTCTAATTATCTCTAACAAGGTGATGAGTGACACAAGCGGTTGTGTGATGGAAGATAAAGTTAAAAGCTCATGAACTTCATGCACTCAGATGTTTCTCTCCCTGTGATCCCGTGTTCAATACCAGTCATACTTGAGCAAAATTCATAAAGTACTTTTATCAAATTTGAGTCTCATATTTAAGACCAGACAGTGAGATAGATACAAGACGTAGAGCAAATGTGACACACCACACCATGAATTACAGACAGAATATCTTATTTGTAATAGCCAACCTGGAGTTGTTACATCTACTGTTGAACTGAAATCCATCCAGAGAAATGAAGAGAAAGAGAGAAAATAGAAGAAAACTGTCAGCTGATGCTTTTATATAAATTTACTGTAACTTTCGGCAACATAAACCACACCTCACATAACCCCATTTGCCTTTCAGTATTCTTCTGTTTGTCTTGTTTCTTCATATCCTCTCATAAACCTTCTTGTTGTGAGACATGTCCCCATTCTCTCCACACCTGAAGCTCAATTATCCATCTTTATTTACCCCCATCACTCCACCCATTCCATTTGCCCTTATCTCTTAAAACCTGACATTTTAATAAACTACTTATCGGTTTTGTCAGGGCCTTTGTTAGTAAAGTCAGCACATGATTCAAACTTTTTTTTATCCATAACATCACCTTCAGAAACCATTTGCATATTTGAAATTGTTCAGCAGTGTTTGACTAGTCCAGCTGAATTACAAGCATGTAATAATATTGATGGTATATCTGATAACAGCAGGGTCATATTTGACTGTATGATCAATATCCAGAAATATTTCAACTGGGAAAATATTTTATTGACAGAACACACATTAATCCTTGCAAAAGATTACAGAGGCAGAGATAATGCTCTGACTGTGCAAAAGAGGAAGAGAGGAAAATGTCCTAACTCTGGGCTGAGGGAAATTTGCATAGC
Source organism: Ostorhinchus cyanosoma (assembly GCA_029814465.1). Taxonomy (NCBI): domain Eukaryota; kingdom Metazoa; phylum Chordata; class Actinopteri; order Kurtiformes; family Apogonidae; genus Ostorhinchus; species Ostorhinchus cyanosoma. Next base: position 16,431,503 of record JAPTYQ010000024.1, on the reverse strand, counting down.
GTTGGCCTACTTTCCCACTAACTCACACCCTTCTTTCTGTGCTGCCTTTGTTTCATTTCAGACATTTTTCGGATGAGCCCAGTATTTTGAGATGCTTGTGTCCGTATCATGAAGTGCTGCACCTTCCCCCAGTAGATCACTGCCCTTGTGAGCTTTGTGTGGATGTAAAAGGAGCTGAGTCTAGGGATGTGTGTCCTCTGGGCCACAGAGGAGGGGACAGGGAAGCAGTCCAACCTGTGTGATACTCTACATTTACAATCAGACCATTCACATGAGATAGAAATCTGAGTACAGTGCCCTGGCAGTGCCAGCGACAGCCAAAGCCCCACAGTGTTGTATCTCAGTTAGGAAACTGAAGGCCATTTATAAACTCTGTCCTACATTTTTGATTTTCTGGGACCTTGATGTGTTTGGTATAAAAAGTCACACTCACCTAAACCCTCTGATTCAAACAAACATGTTTCTCCAACTCCAACCTCACGACACCACGACAGGAAGTTGGCTGTGTTGTCACGAGCAAAGAAAGAACCAGAGGGAGCACTCTTCCGACACGGTATCCTCCGATAGGGAATAGTCTGCAGAAACAAAGAACAGTGAATAG
>JAPTYQ010000024.1:16411589-16426435 GCA_029814465.1 Ostorhinchus cyanosoma | reverse complement strand
TTGGGGGGGGGGGGGGGGGGGGGGGGTGGTCTATGGAAAGAAACTGAGGAGATTTTTTTATCCCCTTTCTGTTTCTTATAGGAGGAGGGGTCTGAGGGTTTGACGTTTAATGAGTTCCAAATGTTGTAATTGAGCCCAGAAAATGGAGATTGAAATCTTGAGAAATACTCAGCGAGCTCCCGTCATATGCTCATAGTCTACCATGCTCCTGCCTGTTGAGGAAAATATATTTCAAAGGAATCTAACAGAAACATTTCAATTCAAACACTCAGCCCTGTATATGACTCGAGTTCACGGCAACAAAGTGACTCATCAGTATAAGCGAGCATCCGCCTCCAGCTCGATCAATGGACTCATCCTGATTCCTCATCGCGCCTCCCACCTCAAATTATAAACCCCACTAAGCATATCAGCATCTGCTGTCTTAGACTCTAAAGACAATAAGAAATGTAGACTTTAAAAGGATCATGGATAAAGTCAGAAAAGTACAGCAACACAGCACACATCTACCATCAACCTATAAATGTCTATGCGCTGAGCATTTACTGGTAACACATGGATGCCTGTACCTCTGCAGTCTTCTTCGCCTTTGATCCCTGACCACAGCAGGCCAGAGGGATCCTACTCAGCTGGTTACAGAGCAGATAGAAGGAAGGCCAGCGATAACAAGGAAGACACAGAAAGTTGTTCACACAGATAGAAGTCAGTTTCAGGAACTTAATTGGCTTCCAGTTGATTTGACTCTGCAGGACATCCACGGAGATGATGCCAGTCATTAATTAGGCAGTTTCTACCATATCAAATAAAGGAGTAAGTAAAGACAAAATTCTGAAATGCATCACAAAAGTGTCTCTTTTCTCTGGTTCAGTTCCTGTTAGTTCTTATCTCAGTCAGAGAAACAGGGTGAACAGCTGCTTACAATGTTACATATTGTAGTTTTGCACATTTGTGCTTAAATATCACTTGTTTATCAGTGACTCAGTTGAACATAATAATCAGCATCTGTTGAAAGATAATCAATGTGGATAAACTTCATATTCAAAAGTTTTTCATCAGTATATTCAAACAAGCCACATTGTATTTCCTGTGTGTGCACCTGTTTATTAACTTTCTTCATACACACACTCAAATGTCAGTCTATGCTCAGCTAAATTTATTCAGAATCACAATGTGCATGTATGTACAGTCTGCATTTGTGAACTGCACTGTGAAGACATCCACTCTAAAGAGTCATTTATCATTCAACATCAACCTTGCAAACGACTTTGCTGATGCTCCCTTCACTACTTTTTCTTCACTAGCAGCTGTGCATTATTCGAAGTGCTGTTAATGACACCCATTCTTCAATTAAAGCAGATCGATGTGAATGTATGTGAAGATGGAAACTGTTTCACAAATTCTTGTGACTTTAAAAAAGATTTAATGAGTTCCACATTGATTCTACCCTCCTGATGATCAACAATAGCAAGTAATGTTGAGAATAAGCACTTTTTAAAGCCACTATTTTTGAATAAATAAAACTCCTTGTTTGTCACCATAAAATACAAAAATAGAAAAACAAAAAAAATATCTTTAAAAAAAATCTCTTTTTGTCATTACAAGAATACATCATTAAAACATTTGTACATAAAGGTTTAAAACATAAAAATTTGACAGTATTAGAAGCTTTAATAACTCCATGTTCAAGGTGTCCAGGTCTTGCTTTTGAGTGTTTCCTACCGAGCATACTTGACAGCCAAAGGGCCAGGTCCTCCTTCATGGGCAGCAGGCTGGCTTCATGTCGACTGGTCAGCCACTGTTGGTACTGCTGCATGTCCGTCAGGCCGGGGCTGCTGTGCTGTTTGGGGCTCAGGGAGCTGCACATGGTTCCCTATTGATGGACTGTGGATGAAGAGGAGGAGGACGATGTTAACTCTAAATGTGATTCTGCGTTATAATATTCATGGGAACATTACAAGCATGTAGGTGTCAACAACATGAGGAAAATCTACAATGTGTAATAACAATGTTCAGTTTATTATGTTGATGATGATGGGGTTGTGTTGCAGTAAATAAACAAATATTGAAGTGTGCACATCAGCCATACTCAGTCTATTTGTCTTGGTGTTCTGGTTTTTACAGGTATACTGCTCACATAGACTTCCAACACTGAACAACTTATGCCCATGGAATAAAGAAAGAAAATAATCAGCAAAGTGGCATCACTGAATCTGATGGCGGCTGATGCATCCATGTGAACAGGACTCTGTCTGCTCAAGTGTTTGCATGTTGAGTATGAATGTGTGTCAAGTGTAAATAGAATGATATATCAGGCAACAAAAAGACAATTTATAGATCATCATTATATAATACACTACAATTTATAAATATATCTGAAATCAACATCAATATAGATGTGGAGATGGTAAAAGTTTCTTCTGTGTAATACAAAACAACACTCTTTTGTTTTACTGCAGTTTCTTACATAGAGTCCAGGAGGACAGAATAAATCTGAGTGCTTTTGTCCTGTAAAACTACCACAGGCACCCATTAGACATTACAGGTACTCAGCTGCAAGTATGGTGTCTAAGCCAGTGAAAATCAATCCATCCCAGTCAATGCTGCATGAGTCCTTTACATTACAGTCTGATGAAGAGGATGTATTTGACATTAATGTACAGAGCAATATTTGACAGACTGTGAAGTGAAGTCACTGAGTAAATGAGACCTGTCTCACACACTTTCTCAATATGGTGCTACACTAAGTGTTCCCTGTATAAGCCATTAAATTAAAAATCTTTCACATTTCACTCTGGTGTCACTCCATAAATGGATTTGCTGCTGAGAAGAGGGAGTAATTGGCAGAATGACTGGGCAACAGTCACAAAACCCACATCAACAAGTCTGCAGTTATTATTCATAGATGAAAAACAACTGCTTCAATCACTCTTCAAAATGTACACTGACATTGGTGAGACTGTCTTGAACCGATTGTATAATAAGTATTTTGTCAAAACCTACAGGTGTCACAAGGCTGTTCAATTAATCAGGTCAGTTTCATTTAACATCAGTATCGGAACAAAAAGGGGTCAGTTTTAAAGCCAACTCACATTAAAGTGGTTCAAATGCACCAAATGGCAGTACACGAAGTAATACAAGGCTCTGAGGTTTCTGTTATCCCAGATGATGAACAACATATGACAGATAATATAACTGACTCCATAAACTCCTCAAAAAAGTCTGGAAATGCAATTTTTGGTAGTTATTTCTCCCATTTAATAATACCAGTTGGTGTTAAATTATATATTGCTGGAAAGCATGATAAGTCGCCTTTACAACAAGGTACTACTTGTAAGGATCTTGCATTTTTGGAATGAGCAACACAGCTAAACGTGTGAGTTGCACCCCCCACAAAAAAGTGAATATACCAGTAGTATAAAACTGCAAATATATGTTGTTCCTTCCTCTTTACTGCGTGAGAGTGCAATCATCCAATCCAGCATGCAACTCAAAACAAGAGTGAAGACCAAAAGGAAGTATTTCTTTTTGGGGTGCTACCCTCACATTTAGCTGTGTTGCTCATTCTGCAAATGCAAGATTCTTTTGGGTTGAACTTCGTTGTAGAATTGACTAATCAGTCTTTCCAACAATATATGACACAATAGCAATTAGTATTATTAAAGGGGATAAATAATTGACTGAAGTAATGTTTTCAAACTTCTTTTGAGGAGTGTATAACCATGATTTAAGTGAATAAAAGATATTATTGTTAGAGCTTTCCTACTTTGCTTACATTTGTATTAAATGGCCCAAGTGCTGGTGGAATTCCCCTGTTTTACAGAAAGTGCTGTATGATTTGTTTCGGTGTGGTATGTGGTGTACTCATGATGCTAGGTTAATGAATTTATTTGAGTCAGTTCATAGGGATTCTCAATGAAAGTGTTGACTTTTAGCCTGCTTTACCCTGCAGTGTTTGCATAAAGATGTTTTGGTGCTGCAGAGAAGATAATGAGGGATGAAATGATAACTTCAGAGAGTGAAAAAAGTGATTAAAGTGAGTCTGTGAGGTGCTAGTCTGAAGTCAGTGAACGCGGTGAGTTTACACAGATGCAATGATGCAAAACACAATAATTAGAGTGTAACAACAGTTTTGGTTCATTATAAAAATCCAGTGGGATAGAGTAGGTCACCACAGTCTAAGTAGTTATTGGAAACACTGCGGCTGTCACAGATGTACGGACAGATAGGAAAATGTGAACTAGTGTTTACTTCGTCAATGACCAGATTTGTTTTAAGGTTTCTTCCAGTAATTGATAAAGAGTTTCTAGTCACATGAAAACAACAAAAAGCTACACACAGACTAAGCCTCCAGAAACCAGATAAACTGTTGGGGAAAACTTGATAATAATTTGGTTCAAATGAGCCTACATTTTACAAGAGGTGAGAATTCAGAATGTGGATTGAGATTTTATCTAAAAATGTTGTCATATCACTTTCTCATTATCTTAATTCCGCTGCATATCATTGTTTTATTTAGGCTCTGTATCCTCCTTCCATGATACATCCTGGAACGTCTTAGTGCTAGGCAAATAGTAGGAGGATATTTGATGCAAATTATAAGCATGGTCTATTCAAACAAGGACTCAAGCTGTAATTAACTTTTACTTTATGGTGTGTAATGGCTGAAAATTTCCTGTGAGAGTAACACAATGTTCGGAATCTGACCTTTGGAGCTGTGTAACATTTCAAGGTCCCTCTGGAGCTGGCTGTAACTAAATCACACATTGGTGCAACACTGGACATCGGGACCTTGATGTCTAACCAAGGTTGTCTTATCTTCCTGAAGACAAGAGCTTCTGGTTGCCAACATGCACAAAACTCCTGAGCTCAGCACTCACACAGTGGTGCTACATTCCCACGTTTGCTGCTGTGCAGGTTGACGGACAGAACATGTACTGAACATGTCTCAGTACAAACCACAATTTATACAGGGACATTTGGGTTATAAGTAAATTTAAAAAATGTACATGTTGCATGGGATTTCTGCTGCTTGTGTTTTAAGGACATGCAATTTACTCAATCTTAATGTTAATCTGTGTTGAAAAACTACATTTTTCTCAAAAGAATCTTGAGTAAACACCCTGCTGGTTATCCATTTTTCCCCAGGAAGGAGTCCTAAAGAAAACAACCAGCTGTTGTTACACATACCTGTTTCCTCTCACCACACTGCAGCCTGACCTCTTCAACTGCAGGCCAAAAACACGGCCAAAGTTTTGCCTTATCCATCAGCTGGACTTGTTGCTTTAACTACTGATGTTGTTTTCAGGTTATGACTGTAGAGTCAGGATTAGAACCAAGATATTCAAACATACGTTTTCTCAGTATGAAAGGCCTCATGACTTCAGGAAACCAGTGATAACATACCATGGCCGTCTGTAGATGGCTCCGGGAAAGGCATAAGGGTGGGAATTTTCAACTGCAGAATCACATCAATTAAAAATAACAAGAGGGGCTCTGTCCTCCTAACCCACGCCGCCCTTCATGCCTTTCGCCTCCACAACAGTAGACTGATCAGGCGGATGATTTGTCTGCTTCAGCAGGAGAAGAAACTCAGCATGTTTCTGCTGCAAATAAGTCTGTGTGTTGTGAGTGTTCAGCTATTATATCAGTAGCCATAGGATCTGTCATTTTAATAGTCAGCAAAATATTATCTGACACCTGATATTTTGAGAAATGCACGCCAAATGTTAGTGCTTTGTTTATATATCCCCTATATCATATAACACATTTTAATAACACTACTTTCATGTACTTATTAGTGCACCACACACTATTAAATCCTGCACTGTTGCCAAATCCTGTACCGACTTGTTTTAGATTAAATAATTTACAATTCTAATAGGCTGCCTCAGGCCTTCAATAATACACCCCTGTGTTGTAAACATTTGCACCATCGACAAATTCCATTTTAGACAGACAATTATGTCGGGGATACTGACAGACATTGTTGATATGTTGGAATTTAGGGCAATAAATGAGTTTTGGACCGTGATGCCTCTACTGCATCTAAAACAAAAGGCAGCACATTTTTATTCCAAACTCCATAACATTTTAATGCTGTCTCCCCCTTAACAGCTGTCTCAAATTAGAAAAAAAAAACACACACAAAAAACCACAACAAACATTTCACCATTCTGCAAATAGGATCAAAAGATGTCTGATGAGTTGTGACTGAAATGCAGTTAAACAGTCACTAATTAAATCCAATAAAATGACTCTGAATAGAAGAGACAGAGTATGACATATTTCGTTGGATTACATGCCTTGAATTAGTTTGGAACAATAAAGAGCTTTACAACTGTCAAATATAAGACAGTAAGTCCAAACTTTAGAACTATAAAGAGCCCCAATACACAGTGAGTTAAGCCCCATTATACAAGTCATCATATGCATAAATGTAATCAAAAGTCTAGCATTAGTTTGTCAGCAGTAATATGTCTTGTTTATATTATATCAGTCCACAAAATCCAAATCTCCATGTGTGTGTGCTCACCCTGAAGGTTCAGCTCGTTGGTGCGCACCTTCCTTTCTCTCGTCCTCTGAACTGCTGGATCCCAGTTTTCATGCTTTTCACAGCGGTGCAGCGACCTACAGGTTAGAGCTCCAAACTAGTGAACCAGTATGGACCGGGGAGGTCTTTCTCAGTGCGCATTTGCACAGATCTGACTGCACATACACACTACCCCTGCACGCGGCTGCTGCTGCTGCTGCTGATGGTGATGGGAGGGAAGTTTAATACCTCCCTCCCTCCTCTCTCCTTTTTGTGTTGCCTCGATATGACATTTCTGGACTGAATACAGCCCCTTGGACACACTTTGATGTAATAGGTTTTTGAGTGAGTATGTGGCTATACCTCTATAATAACTGACAGACATTAACTTATTATATGACTTATGATTCCTCAGAGTACGACAATGAATAGCAATTTTATTGTGCTGAATAAACCGCTACGGAAATCATGACATAACGATCATAACGAGGAAAATAACCACGAATAAGTGAAAACTCAAATGTTAAATGATTGTTTCTTCCTCATGATAAAAACATAAGTTGTGCTTTTAACAGCAGTGTGGTCCAAACCAACGCAATATGAAATGTATTTCTCTGACTTGCATAAATGCTTATCAGAAATGGCCACAATCTGCATATATTTGCACGTATTCAGAGTTATTTTCATTCTTTGCTCAGTTTTTCGGGGGTTTTCTGCAGTTAATAACTTGGCGGCTTTTATTATGAAGGAAAGTGGCTGAAGACTCAACAGCGCATGCGCGGTAGTAAAACCGGCGCCACAACACAGAGCAACACATGAGAGAAAACAACAACAAAGTGAGTCAACTAAGAAAGACGTTATTTGTTTGTCTGCACTAAATGGTACTTTCTAGGCATGTGGATCACGCTTATTTCTGTGTGTACTCGAAACCGATTCCATTGCTGTCAAACTTGACGTTAGACCGTTGTTTTTAGTGAGCGTCTTTAGCTTGCTAGCTCGGCGCAGCCATTTTTGTTTAATTAAAGACGTTTTTGGTTATTTTATCCCCTCACAGTGAGCTTCCATCTCGTGAACTCAAGAGGTTGGACTGTTTCGAGCACAGACAGCGCCGCATGGAGGCAACGTTGAAAAACCTGTGGAGTACCGTGGAGCTGGTGGCCGTGGCGGCTCACAGCGACGTGGTGGAGCAGTGGGACGGACAGACCCTGAGCAGAGCCTTCCACTGGGCCCAGTACTGCCAGCACCTCTTCCACAGGTTTCACGATAACCCCACGATAAGGAGGGTCATGGAGAGGCAGCTGCAGCTTGTAAATGCAAGTGTGGGTGTTGTCTTTCCAGAACACACAGCGGTGTCCTTCTCTGACCTGTCCCGGTGTCAGCACCTGTTGCTGGTTGGGCTCCTGCACAACACTAAACTACCAGTCTCCATTTTGAGGATACTTTTCGACACCTCCAGTCCTGTGAACACAGAGCAAGCAGGGTATCGGAATGTCACAGGTATTTGCAGCAATATGATTGAGTACAAATCTGCTTGTAAAGTCCTGAGTCCCCTGGTGGAGGTGTCAGATGTTGGTGCTGATGCTGAAGTGCAGGGAGTCCTGTTGATGGAGAGACTGGAGGCCCTGCGGAGCCAAAGCAGGGAACTGTTTTTAGACTCTGTCCTTCAGGGCTGTGAAGGAGCTGCAGAACATTTTTGTCTGGTCATTGCTGCAGCTCTGCTGACAAGAAAAACTGCAGCTGCACAAACTGCTTTAGAGGACTTTCTCTTGGACTGGCTGCAGCAAAAACACAGCCTTCTGCAGCACATGTGCTACACACTACCCACGTCACTTCTCACAGACCTGGCGAAAAGACATGTGAAATTTAGAGAGGCATATTGTAATGTCTTAAAAAAGTGGGCCTCTGATATGGAATACAGCATAAGTGACGGTGAATGGTTTCAAGCCAGCACAAATCCCACAGTGTCCTTCCAGAAGCTGACAGAGCACTTTCGGTCCTTGTCTGAAGCCAGTTCTTCTCTGAGGGAGCATGTGGAAAAACAGCTAAATGCTTTGAAGGTTTCAGATGGAGACTTTGATGTCAGAGGTCTGAGTGTGTGGGGAGATCTGCTGTCAGAGATACACAAATGAATGTCAGGCGCAGCTACTTTAGGGCTGGAAAAGCTTGACAAAATACAACCATATGTACACAATTTCTTAATACAGAGTTAAATTAGGATTGCATGTATGTTCTTTATATTTAATATTTCATACTTTATTTGTTCTGACTTAAATGTAAAACTGTATTTCATTTGGTGAAATGTTTGACTGGCTGCTGTTTATTCCTCTGAATATAAGGCATTGAAAAGTGTTTGGTGTCAGTACCAACTCTGAAAAATGACTAAACCAAGCTGTATTTTGACAGTATACAGTATATTATACATACTGTATACCGAACATGAAGGTATCATCCTGACCACTCCTCTTTCTTTGTTCTTTTTTCCCCAAACTGTGCTTTTTATATGGACATGGGAACAAACAGCACACTTGTTTTAGTTGATTTGAGAATAAATATGATTAACATACTTAAACTGATTTGTTTTATTGATCTGATATGTCTGAAATGTAATCCATTTTATTATTTGCCTCAGTGTGGGAATAGCTGTCTGAATCTACCATGTGGATTAATATAATCACTGTTTTTTTAACATATATAGGGACATTTGTTAAGTTGCACAGTGTCCAGGGTTTCGACAGATGGTAGTGTTCGTGCTGCCGTATAATCAGACGCTGCACGTGACCTGACTATATAATTATGAGTTTACACTTTAGAAATTGGTCTCAAGAGAATCGAGGCTTCATTCAGCTTCATAAATGGAAGCTTACTGCCACATTATTACAGATGTGACATTTTATTGATCCATGTTACTGAAAAACAATCAAAGGGAAAAAAAAAATCACAAAAAGAATCAGAGGCACAAAAATAATTTCAGTTTCTCACAGACCATCTGTCAGTTTGACATCCTCATTTCCAAGCTGTAAGAGATCTGAATATAAACAAAATGGATTTACGCCAGTCATGTGACTCAGCAACCAATTCACACATCTCAGACCTGCCTCGTGTCAGTGTAAATCTGCTGTGAGGGATCAATTAGTCACATCAGGCATCTTCAATCACGACCACCACAATAGCTGCTGTGTGACATAACTCTGCCAGACAGTGGATTAGAGCACCGGCCGCCACGTGGAGGGAAACACCAACACTGCCACGGCTCGTTTAACCCACCATGAAAGCAATTCACGTAGAGACAGACAAGGGTCACTGAGTCAGGGGCAACATGTACACAACCAATTTATTTCCAGCCAATAAAGAGCATAAGCATCAGGCAGGATATAAACTAACAGTGATTTAACACATCTCAGCTGCTTCCAGTTTATAAATGCATGCAAATTGAGGGCATTCAAACATGTAAGAATGAATTTTTAAGTTCTCATTTTTAAAGAGTTTTCTGTAGAGTTTTATTCAACATTTGCACTTTGTTAGGCAGCACATTTCACACTGAGAGCCAAACACTGACAGATTTTTTTTTTTTTTTTTTAGATTCTCACTTTCCTTTGCTTTACACATGACTGCCAGAGCGGGTTAGCAGCCATGGTGATGATTCAGATGTGCTAGTGTCTGACTCCAAACGAGACGTCTGAAACAAAGAAGATGTACGTAGTGCAGTTTATTGCAATGCAGTATCTCATTTAAACTCATTTAGACATTCATTTATTAAAGATAGAAGCCCACCATCTGGACGAAGGGATGAAAATAAAATTAATTAAATATGTTAAACTGTTTCTTTTTTGCTATTTAACACAAAACATTAAAACCACACACTAAAACTGTTTATCCACCGTTTATTCAAAATTAAAAAATGGGAAAAATTCCTGTCTGCTTTTAACCTGAAATGCAAAATCACAGGGTTGTGCCACTGTGAACACCAAGGGGTCAACCCTTAATTTTCCCAACCATACACTCAAATACATAATAATCCTGAAGAGCAGAATGTGGGAATAACTTACTTTTTGATAAAACACTTGTCCCAAAGCATTTATATGTGAAACTATATATAAATCATGTAATATCTTGTGTTTTTACATCCTACTCTTGGCTGTTTTTATTAATGCTGCTGCTGTATTGTTCTCTGTCAGCATGTGGTAATAAACTGCAGTGCGACGTGCTGAGGGCGACTGCTTCTAAAAAAGGGTCGTGAGGAATAGCATTCATTAAAACTCAGATCCAGCCCCCATCTGGTGGTGTGAATAGGGAGTCCTCTGAGGGGTGGGGGGATGAGGGGGAGGAGGAGGAGGAGGAGGAGGAGGAGAGCCTTCCCTAGGCACGTGCCTAAGCCGCTCCAACCTCGCCCTCGTCTGGCCCCGGTGACGGATCACTGAGGCAGGAGGGCCCCTCTGCACACCTGTGTCTCACTCAGAACATCCTGACCAGACACCTCCATCATCAGCGTGGAGCAGACCTAAAGGCTGGTTTGTTGGTATTAAAGAGGGTTTTTTTGATAAAACACATATATCAAGTATTTGTGTATTTAGTGCAACCTCCTCTCTTTTAACTGCACTGTTGGATACATCAGTTATCTGAAGAGACACAGAGGGAAAACAACCTCTGACATTGATAAAATTAAAAATAAAAGAAACCACTGACCTTTTTTTTTTCTTAGACATTTAATTCTAATTATCTATATTCGTATTACTTTATCAATAGAAACTGACATGGAGCAACATGTGTAAAAGGCTCTTGCTTTAATTTGGTGCAACTTAGAGTAAAACAGTGCTATTTTCATTGAAACTGCTCTGTTGCATGATTCAGTGAGATACAAAAACACCATTTTAGTACTAAGGTGTAATATGTTGGGAAGATTTAAAAAAAAAAAAAAAAAAAAGAAGACACAGACAATAGTGTATATTTACAGTCCTTTTATAGGTACAGAATGCAACAATATGCATTCTAATTTCAAGCTGGTAGCAAAATATGTGCTTCAGTCTTTCATCCTCTAATTGTTTTATCATTTTTATTGCTTGTACTGCTTTGCTATCATCGCGAAATCTTATCAGGCTCTCATCCTTTGTCTGTGTGAGAGCATGTTGTATCGAGGAGGGTATGAAGCTGTTAACATAATGTGATATGGGGGAGGGGAACCAACAGGACCTGTGATAGATTACCTCACACACAACTGAAGGAAGCCAGTTCTGTGGAAGAAAAAAAAAACAATTGAATGTAGCAATCTCTGTCTTTTCATATGATCCCAGAAGATGCATTTCTGACTCCACATATAGAAGTCTGGGAATATGAAAGTGTAGTCTTTATGTGGCTCGTTACTGCAGTTAATACAAGATCTAGTTTGAGGCTAATAAATGTTTAAAGAGGACTGGAAATGATAATCGCTGCACTGGTTTTGTGAGGGACATTTTTATTATTATCAGGAGGAAGATTTGAGTGAAGATATTAAGGATAATTCTCTACAACTGCCAGTGGTTTCTTGTAATAATTTATTAAACAGTAATTTTCATTCATTAAAATAGCTGTAGCAATGTTTTCTTATGTGGCAGAGGGAGGAGCACAGATATATAACGTGTTATTATATGGGAGACAGATTGATTTCTGGTGCCAAGCTCTCCATTAATAAAGCAATTAGCAAGAGAGGACAAGGAGGAGTGTGTAAATTCAATTGACCTCAGTCCGAGTAATGATACACTGAAAGGTGTCATGAAATAGTAATTACCTTAATGGTACGTTAAAGTTTTGGGCCTGTTATTACAGTCAGTGATTTGATCTTGAGGAGATTTTCAGATTGTAAATTAAAGGATATTCTGGCACCAGAATGGAGAGTTTGTGGCGTTGGATTGTGGTGTATGATTTGGGCTGCAGACCAGAGAGGAGAGAAGGGATCAGGAGGATAATTGCATGCAGGCAGAGTCCCACGGGAGGAGTGCAACCCTGTCATCAAACACTCATTCTGGCCGGGCCTCATCCTATTACAGTCCCTCAGGAGTCAAACTGCACCTGCCCCACAGACCGACAACCACTCAGTCCATCTCTGCTCACTCTCACTATTACACAATCTCACAGAAATCACAACCATTACCAAACCTGAGCAGTGGTAAAAATAGAACAGCCTGAGATTACACACACAGGTGAAATATATGTCCACCTATGAATAAAACTGACACTAGATTTTATCCAATTACCCAGAACCCTAACAAGCACATCACCTGTTCAAGGACCATGACCATTCCAGCTGGTTAGGCATGAGAAAACATGTTCCACGTGGTTGGTGAGACAATTGTGTTTTCTGTCAAATTAACAAGTGCACTGAGAAGCAGGAAGTGGTTTCCCTCCTCAGCCAGGCAGATTACTGAAGGAGAAACTGAGATTTGATGTGATCGCTGCCAAAGCTGCTGAGGATGTTTCAGACACGAGGCTGCTTCCTGTGATCGAACCATCAATCTGCACAACACAAGACTGCAAAAACTGAACACTATCCCTGCACGCTGAACTGATTCAGACTGTCCATCACACATGTGCATAAAACTGATGCTAAGTACCCCACCCCCTCACTCCCATCCTTCACCCCCATGGAACTCTACAAGCTTCATGCCTGTCTATCATTTCCTCTCAGGTCACATGGCCTCCGTTTGCTGCAGTGATTTTTTTCCAGTACTTATTTCTCCAGTTCTCATGACAGTAGTAGCTCAGTAGGTCATATACAGTTGTGGAAAAAATGATTAGACCACCCTTGTTTTCTTCAAATTCTTGTTTATTTTAATGCCTGGTACAATTAAAGGTACATTTGTTTGAACAAATATAATGAAAAAAACAAAAATAGCTCATAGCAGTTTAAATTTCAGAGCTGATATCTATCCATTTTCCATCTTTTCTTGATAATAACCAAAATCACTTCAGTTCTTACATCAATATCTATGGCATTGTACTGACAAAAATGTGCTTTTAGGCATTCCATGTTTTCTTTTCTGTCTGTTTTAGTGACATGAGACACACAGGAGTTAGTATTTGATTGCATAACCATTGTTTTTGATGACTTTTCATGGTCTGATAATTTTTTCCACGACTATTAAGTGTTCAAGGAAGACACTGCACCCCAGGTTAACTCTAAAACCTCGCATCAGTAACTCTGGTGTGTGAACGAGTGAATGACAAGCAGTCGGACCCACTGGGAGGTGAAAACAAAAATTAAGATTAGTTTGTCCTTAGGCCCTGTTTTGTGAAAATCATAGTTTTTATGTAATCCTTCCACCAGCCGGTAAAAATGATCATAGAAAATAAAAAAGCATAAACAGAATAAGATCCTTGCCGAGAACAAACCAGATATTAAAGGTACACATGGCCTCCAGTGAACAGAAAATAAGGCTCTGTAAGATGTCACATTAGAGGACACTGTCTCTATATTCTGCATCTGTTCCCACCCACAGACGCTGAGGAACACGCTACGAATCACAGTCTTTGATTTACCAATCAGTAAGTCGTTCTTGCTGTAAGGAAAAATTCAGAGTGATGCAAGTGGATGGGCGCCACGTTTTCCTGAATAATTCACTACCTCGCTGGCAGGCTGCACTTCATCGGCTGGAGAGCGTTGTGTTGAATGTGTTGCTATAGAGAAGCAGAGATGCCATAAGAGAGTAATATCACCTCCCTGTTCACTCTCTAAACTGCACACTTAAAGTTTAGGTGTCGGTGGATAGACTTTTATGAGACTGTCAGCTCTGATAGTGTGAAGATTTGTGCATTCCTATATTTGTAGGTTTTATTTGTAGATTTTCAAACCAAAACTCAGTGTATGTTTACAATGCAAAACACATTTCATTGAGCAGATGTTAGTTAAGAGCAGTTTAGTTTTTTCACCTGCACAAAATCACATCTTTTTATAAGATAAGGTGTCCTCAACTCCTCACAGTAAAGTTTAGGTTAAAAACATATTAGGAGGAAGGATTTTAGTATTCACAATCTATTTCAATGTTCTTATGTGTTTGCTACAGAACCTGCAAGTCTATGCCTTTACACTCTTCTTTCTCAATGATCTCTTCAGAATGACAGTTGTAGCAGGTAAGTGTTAACCAAACATTTAATAATATCCAGTGTTTTTTACTTTTATTCTATCACATGAAGAAGCAGCATCCAGGTTTCATTTTGTAAAGGCAGACTGATGTTACAGGAATAAAAATAAATGAATAAATTTTATATATATACAGTGCCTTGCGAAAGTATTTGGCCCCCTTGAACTTTGTGACCTTTTGCCACATTTCAGGCTTCAAACATAAAG
>JAPTYQ010000024.1:16389819-16403609 GCA_029814465.1 Ostorhinchus cyanosoma | reverse complement strand
TGCGTGTACTTGACATTGCGTCACATGGTGAAATAAACACTGGATGAACCCACCTCCATGGCACCCATCAGCTGAGCGCTCTCACCGATGCTCTCCTCGATGTAACGCCGCTCCTCGTCGGTGATGGTCGGGTGCTCGGCTGGACTCTCATACGACACCAGGATCCAGAACATGTACCAAACAAGCCCAAAGGAACCTGAGTCAAGGTGTTAAAACTCAGATTAAACCAAAACATCAGTGGGCAGTATGTAGACAAAAGCATGTTTATTTCATATGTAAATCAGAATCAGAATATTTTGTTAATCCCAGGAGGAAAGTGTGAAATAAAAAAAAAAAATACTCTATATGACAAAATAAAGTTTATAGACAAAAATAAAGGGACACATCATCCTGTTGATTTTGTTCATGTCAGTTGTCAATGATTATCACAGTGAAGGTCAAAACTGAATTTCTCTATGTTTAAAGGTTGATTATTTTTCCTGAGTGAGTTGAAGAAACCAGATGGTGACTTGTGGTTTAATGGGATTGATTTAATCTAACAGTGGAATATTTAACACAATTCCAAAGGGAAAAAGTTCCACAATGAGTAAAATTAAGTAAAACAATCTAATTTTGTAATAATTTTTGATGAAAATAGAAAAAAAAAAAAAGTACCCTATATCAGATATAGATGCACTGAAATTCTAGCCCCGCCCCCTGTGAGCAATGAAAGACCTACATTCAGTGTGCCCCAGTTTGTTCTTATTATGTGTGTACTAGTCTGGAATTTGATGAAAAGCATAAAATGTAAATCCATACTCTGTTAATACTTAAAGCACCCTCTTCGCAAATATCATTCAACGTTTGCTTTGCATTTCATATGATGTCTGTGTATATGTTTGTTTTTCTGTAACCTGGTAAAAGCTGGGCCAAGATGTTCTTGTTAAAACATTTTTAATCAAAACAAGTCTTTCCTGATTAAATAACGGTAAAGGTTGCCAACGCAGACTTTGGTTTGAATATTACACTCCATGAAAACATTAAGTAGTTAAAAATTAATGGGGAAATATAACTTTTAACTGCTTTTATAGATACTTTTACACGAAAACTACCCTTATGGTACTTCAATATATTTTTTTTTTTTTGCAACTTTATACTTGAATTACTTTTCATTTTGGTGGCAAACTTTCCACGTTTTATTCAACCACATTTATTTTAACTCACTTAGTCAGTATTAATATAATAATATAAAATGATTAATGCTTAAACACAAATACACCGTGGTGTATTATCACAGATTAATTATCTCAGCAATATATAGAGAAATCAAAGTCCCATCATTACCAACAACATTAACCCTTAAAGACCTGGAAATACATCTAACCTTACCTTGTGATTTATTTCTATTTATTATTTTATCCCCTGCATTTTTAATTTTTCTGTGTATTTTTCAATTATATTCCTATTTTTTGTTTACAAACCATGTACGTGTCCATAAAAGCGCAAAGTAAATACAAAGGTTATTATATCCAAACAGAAAAACCTGAAGTAAAAGTGACTTTTTCAGCAAAATATGTCATTAACTTAACATAAAAACAAGCACCTATAACCATTTACCAGATAATAGTGATGGGTTTTTTTGATTAATACAATTTGTAGACAATAATTTATGTTGTGAATTTGCTGAGCACTGGTTTAAATGCAGGACTTTGACTTTTAACTGTATTTTTACACTGCAATACTTTATTTTTCTGTCCCCGCTACTGTTAAAAACCCTAAACGTTCTGTTATGATGTTTCTGTGACAGGAGCACTCACCGTACACGTAGAAGACGGAGGACCATCCTGTGTACTGGACCAGGATCCCGGCCAGAGGCATGGCTACCACTGCACCAGCGTAGGATCCTGAATGGGACACATTTATCATGAGCAAGCAGAATCTGATCTGTGTTGCTTACTCAGAGAGCTGTGACCAAGTGTTTTGAGTTCAGGACACATTTACACACAGTTTAGAGGCAATATTTTGTAATCCTAAACCTGCACCAAGTAAAATACTAATAAAATCTATATGACCCTGAAGAGCCAATCATTTTTGCCCAAACTAGACTGTCTGTGTGCATTAGTTACCGCAGAAGGAGATGGTTGCCAGACGACTTCTCTCCAGAGGTGGAGCCCATTTACTCCAGATCCCATGGCATGCTGGGTAAGTCACACCCTGCACAGTGACAAATAACACTTCAGACACAAATTACACGAACAACTCACAACAGACATATTTCAGAACACAAAATGATCTGCGTGTAAATGCATGAGCTGTTTGATCGAATGGATTCTGTTAATTTGTATGTTTTTAATTTAAGTCATTTGCATTTTATGAAGAAATTTGATTGCAACCGTCTGCTTTCATCTCCCAGTGATGTACAAGACAAATGTAGTTAATAAAAAATACAATGACATGACCTTTCTAATAAAGACTAATGAGTTAGGTGTGAGTCGGTGCAAATTCAAGCTGACTACACGCTTTGTTTAAAAAAAAAAAAAAACTGAATTGCTTCCATTAAATCTTCATTACACACTAAGTGGCATACAATCAACTATTGATAGACACAAATTGCTGGGGCTTGCAGTGGGAGACACCCTGAAATGCTAATTTTTAATTTGCAGTAATAAGTCGATGGGTGCTGAACGCAGGCGGTTGGTCATGAGCTGCTATTGAAGCCACAGTGTACAGCTAAACAAAATAACAAGAGAGGATGACCTTCAGTCTGAAAAAAGCTTCCCTCTCTCTGAAAAGGTATGCTTTTTGTTGAGCTGCAGGAGCTGCTCGCATCAAGAGGTTTTTATTGCTTTTGTTCTATGTGTTTCTATGTGAACATGGAACTGTTTTGGCCATGTAAACCAATACACATAAGCCCTGCTATTGTGGTGTATGCTGTTTGTGGACTAATCTGACTGTTGTACACACTATAATGAATGGGACTCCATCATAATGGGCTCTATCTTCCAGCTCACATTCAAACAAAAAGCAGCAGAGATCTGAATGAACAGACAACAGAGGATTTGTGTAAAATGGTAAAATACAATTGTCAGAACAATTTCATCAGGGTTTGAGTTCAGCTCTCGGCTTCATAATGAGGCATCATATTTGAGTGTTTTAAAGGTCAGGATCTGCAGTGCAAACGGTGCATCAGTACCTCCACCAATCCTTGTAATATCCTCACAAAGATGACACATCCATAGTGCACCCGGGCGGCAGAAGGAATGAACATGTTCAGGGTGGATGTCAGCACAATGGCAGCTCCGAAAACTCTGGATAAACAGTTTGTTTGTGTGATTATTTGTCCAAGTCCAAAAGCCACAGAATTATCAGTATTGACAAGAACTTCAAACAGATCTCTACAATAAATAAATAAAAACATCCTAGCCAATATAGGGGTCATATAGAAGGAATATAAATCAGTTCTAATTGGATGCCACATGCTCACAACAGGCAGTTCTTCAGTTTCCAGGGGAGTGAGGAGGGGGTGTTTGTAGCAGAAGGCGTCAGTGGACTCAGCTGACTTGGCGTTATGAAGCTCTTCAAAGATTTGCATCTTATTTGGCTTTAGTTCCCTCATGAAAAATCACTAACAGTCCTATAATGTTCAAGGACTTCTATGGCCTTATCCTACTTCTGCTGCTTTTATCTCCTCCTATACAGTCACTGGAATTAACATGTTTTTCATTATTTTTTTTTCACAGAGCCTTTTACTGTTTCAACCTCATAAATTCATGACCATCTATTGGAGTTTAGTGGGTTTTATTGCAAAGCTTTGCAGCCTTTTAGATGCAGCTGAGTAATCAGGTGTAAGTTATGTCACATGTGCGTTTTGCCCATGAATCATACTACAGTCATTACTTACAACCTACATCTCACGCAGGGGTTTGGCTGGTATGGTTGCCATGTCTCTGAACATAAAGGATTAGACACGGTTGTCCCATGGGAGCTCATTAACAAGAGGAGGCACGCCTGGCAGGCATCAGCCAAATCCCCATTTTATCTGCTGTAGGGTCAGGCGTCTTTCTTCAATCCCGACGCGCACAAACACCTTTTACTTACATTTCTGGGATAAATAATAATAATAAAAAATCTTAAAACTGGAAAACTGATACTATATGTTTCACAAGGAGCTATTTACTCCACTTGCAGAAGCTTATTCGTTTGTGGTACAGGGTATTGAAGTAAAAATATTGAGCGAAATTACCTGTTTGCGGCCAGCCTTGAGGAAATATACCCTCCTGGAATCTGCGTAACTATGTAACCCCAGAAGAAGGATCCGTGGATCATCCCCACAGTCTCTGGGTCCCAGTTGAATTTAGCTTTCTTTAAAAAAAAAAAAAAAGAATTAAAAAAAAAAAGAAAGAAAAGAAAAGAAAAGAAAAGAAAAAAATTCACAGTTTAAAACAAGTTGGTTTAAAGTGCAATTATTGTCTTCTAAGAGAAATGCAAATGTGTCTAGAAGAATATAAAAAAATGAATTCAGCCTGATATTTTTTGGAAGGTTTTAAAGCGATCAACCAGCATTAAAATAAAAAAAAAAGTATATTTCAGATAAATAAGAACCAAAAAATAAAGAAATCAATATGCTTGTACATTCTTTAAAAAAATCGAACTACAGTTGTAAAGCAGCACAGATGTCATTCAGGGGGGTTTAACCATTAAATT
Source organism: Ostorhinchus cyanosoma (assembly GCA_029814465.1). Lineage (NCBI taxonomy): Eukaryota > Metazoa > Chordata > Actinopteri > Kurtiformes > Apogonidae > Ostorhinchus > Ostorhinchus cyanosoma. The sequence continues at coordinate 16,398,926 of JAPTYQ010000024.1, read as the reverse complement.
CAGTCATCCAGGCTGGGGCCCACCTCCATGAGCCCAAATAAAGGGGGTGTTTACGGGGGAACGGGGGCGGAGTTTTTCTGCACCTCTTTGATGATGATCTTCCCGTTTTGATGGATTGTGCTGTTATTAACCATGCTGACGATGGCCACACCCAAGTTACACCGGATACCGAAGGAGATGCAGAAGCCGAGCCCGCTCAGCATAGCGATGATGTATCTGCGCGGAAGCCCGAAGCATGTGCAGTCACACAGGGGCGTCTTCCGCTCCTGGTCCTCCCTGGGTCTCCCATCCTCCGTCAGCTCGATCGCCTCACCTGTTTGCTGCCGTTTTTCCAGCCTCCTGCACAACAAAGCGTTAAATACTCTTATAGTTTGACATCAGAGTCGACACTTGGATGAAGGAAATCGCTCCTACAGACTGAGGTGTCTTATAGAAGATGCACAAATACCACCGCTGGAAGGATTTGATGCAAAAACAGATGAAATATATTACCTGTATATGAACATGCATGCATCAGAATCATTTTGGTATTTGTTTTATAGTAGAAATAGGTCTATTCTTTAAGATAAATGGTGATGTTTTAACATCAGGCCTCAACAATAGCCCATTATTGATATTGAGTCTTCTTTTTATTGTGACACAGGCCCTTTAATCCTTGCACCGTGTGAGTAAATACAAACTTTATTTATTTCATTCTCTGCTCAAATTCCTTTTTTTTTTTTGCATAAGAACGACTCGTTTGCAAACGAAGTGAAATGACCTTCATACCGCATTGCAGCAATATCAGCATCTGGGTTAAGAATAAAAATATTTGATCGTTTTATTTTTTTATGTTGTTTTTTATTAATCCAATGCAGGCATTTTATTATGGCCCACGCACAAAATCTGCTCCCATAAATTGAAGGCTAATTGAAAAAGTAAACGGTGGAATGTGAAGGCCCATCCTGTAACATCACAGGCCTGCTGCAGCTTAAATGAAAACAGCAGGTTTTTTTTTCTTTCATAGCTTTAAGTCACGCTTCTCTGCTGCAGCTTGCATCAGCCCTGCAACTAAAAGCCATTTCAGATCTAAAGGAAACGAATAAAACTGTTAAAAAAAAAATAAATCAAGATTTTTGGAATTTCATTTGATAAATGCTTTGGACTTGGGTTTAATTCGCGCAGATTTCGATTTTTTTAGTGTTTTTACTCGTTGTATTCCCATATCAGGTGACACATTTTATTAAAATATTCAATTTTCCACATCTGCTCCTCTACATCCATCGTCACCACGCACACGTTTTGTAGTCAATTATCAGATCTATTGTGGAAAACATCTCATTTAGAGGCTTGTGACATGATGAGGAATTTAGGAAGTCGATTGCTATGAAGTGCATTGATCTTGGATTAATACAGATGGATACGTAATGTAATAGATATCCTCCGACCTTGTGTCACGACTCGCTCTGTTTCATTAATTATTAAAAACACCTACAGCTGCTGGTGGAGGGGCTCATCCTCCAGGGAAATATCACATCCTTAAATATTCGGGCCACACCACTGTGCTTTCAGCATCATGTCAGTAATCCATCTTTTCCCTCTTGGATTCAATTTTAATTTAGGAATAAACAGATCTTGGGTCAAATCATGTTTTTTGTGTTCTCTTCACCCCGATTATCATCATACATTATTATTTTTTGTCCCATAACACAACTAAATCTGTCATTTTATGGCATGGAAAATGTTCATTACTTCACCTTACCTGTACAGATTCCCGAGGGCCTTTCCTGCGATCTGTTTTAGTCCCTCTTTAGTGGTAGGGAGGGCTTTCTCTTTGCCTGGCTCCATATCCAATTTTTTTCCCCTAGTATTCTATATTACTATAACAAACTGAGGTGCGACATTAATGAGCATATTGTTGAGATATTAATCCAAATAACGCGCTGCTTTCCTTTGAGCAGAAAACGTCCCGATCGTCCTGCAAAGACAAGCCAAGAACTAGAGAAAAAAAGAGGGAAACACGTTCAGTGTGAAAGGGCTGGAATCACAGTCACAAAACAGCAGTCAAATAAGTCCGCTTTTGCCTTGCGCAATGTTAATCCATGCAGTGCCATCTTAAGATCCAGTCAGCGATTGGAAAACAGCACAATGGAAAGTAAGAAGTTGGAGGATTTTGTCGGGGTTGATAGAGGAAGCCTGAGCCGGTGGAGGCTGGAGGAGCTCGGTCTGATCGGAGGTGTGAATCTCCTGTGAGGCTGCAGCCGGAGGAGGTTTCAGCACCGCGGACAGCGCACAGCCCTGTACCTGTCAGCAGCTCCGTCCTGCGCCCCTCCTCCCTCCGCTGCTCCGTCCGCTCCTCTCACTAATTCAATTATTACTTAAAAATCTGTTCAACGCCACAACTGCATAACCTGCCTCTAATATCTAACAGATATATACGTATATTTATAAATATATATTATTAAAAAAAAAAAACCCATCCAAGACTATCTATAAAAAGCGGAGGGCACACAGCAGAAATCCTTCCATCCTCCTTTTACCTTTACATCTGGAATTTAACAAACCTGAAGAGACTGTTTATACTCAATTTAATCAATACGATTTTTTTAGATTATTTTCTTTATTTTTTCCGTGTGGACTCTGACTGTAAGTACAGTAAATATGCCCTGCCACGCAGAGGCAGTGTTGTGTAACAAACCTGAGGAGATGTGAATCACATTAAATGAGATAAAGGAGACCGGCAGCCATTGTTGGACTCTTTATCTGTGCACCAATCAAAAGAAAACATGTGGGTAAACAAATAGAATGCACAGGTTTTCATGACATGATCTGTGACACATATCTGATTTCAATCCAAGGCTTTATGGTCTAGTGTCAGGTACCTCCGGACTGACAGTGGACATCCCCTGTCTTTTCCTCACTGTCATCCGTGTGTGTTTGGATATCTCGGAGGCCACCTGCAGGCCTGTGCACGGGGCAAACAACACAAAAAGAGCGTTCAACTCCCTCCTGAACTGTCTGCCTATGAAGCAGCTGAACAGAGGGTTGACGCAGGTGTTGAGGCTGCAGAAACACATCTCCAAGGCGAAGGCGACGTCTGCAGGCCACCAGGACGCAGGGTTGTCTGGGTAAACTGCGCGCATCACAATGGCAGCGTTGCGGCACAGGTGGTAGGGCAGGTAAAAGAGGGCGAAGAGGACCAGGGCTGCCTTCAGGACCCGCCTGAGCCGCCGCTGCTTGTTGAGCGGGTCGGATCCAGGCCGGTGGCCCAGTTCTCTGACACTGTGCAGGCCGCAGTAACAGATGCACAGCAGCGGGAAGAGGAAGCCGGTGATGGAGCAGAAAAGGGAGAAGGGAAGACTCTGGTTGGTGTCACTCAGCAGTATATACAGGGTACAAATGGTGCGGTTACTGCCAGGGCAAGTCTGGATCATACTCATTTTGGCGACAGGGATGCTGAGGACCAGAGAGGTGACCCAGACCAGCACACACAGCACACAGGTCTGCCTCCGGCCCAGCAGAACCAGAGAGCGCAGGGGGTGCACGATGGCGAGGTACCGGTCCACACTGATGCAGGTCACGAAGAAGATGCTGAGGTAGAAGTAGTTGTGATATAACATCCGTACAGCCGAGCACATGGGCAGCCCCATCCTCCAGTCCAGCCCGTCCAGGTGGTACTGGATGAGGTAGGGCAAAGCCAGCAGCCAGGAGGTGTCAGCCAGGGTCAGGTTGAAGAGGAGCAGGGTGCTGCGGGTCCAGCGACGCAGACGGAGAAAGAAAACCCAGAGGGAGAGCAGGTTGAGAGGCAGGCCGAGGATCATGACAGTCAGGAAGAAAGATGGCATCACGTAGAGCTGGATCAGGGGTAAACCTGGACGCATTTGCAGGTCGCAGAAGGCTTCCTCTGGAGGCTGGAGGGTGATGGACATCAAGGATCAGCTTCAAAGACAACTTATTCTCTCTGAGGGGTTAGACTTTCTGACACCTAAAATATGGACTTTGTATTTCACACATCAGTGACATGTGTCAGTCTCAGCAGAAGCAAACCTTAATAATGCTTCCTCCACATACAGATGAAAACCATATGTTACTTTATGAATCACTTCTTCTGACAGATAGAGATTTGTAATGTTGAAATGAACCTTTATAACCTACCTGAACCTGCTTGTTGCCCATGTCTTTGTCACTGTCCCTCAGCCGTGTGCCAAATGAAGCAATCATGCCAACATATTTTGGTGTAAAACACACCCACCAGTGTGAACAAACAGAGAACAGCTATCAGTGTTCAGTGTTCGGACCATCTGTTACGTGAACGGCAAGTTTCAGGTCCACAGCCAGAAAGCTGGAGGACACAAATCTGTACTGTATACACTGTAACTGATTTATGTGGTAAGCAAAACAAGACTCAACGATACAAGATGAACTGGGACTTTATTTTGAAGATTTTACATTACTTATCTTGAGAATATGGAGAAAAAGAAAAAAAAAAGAAAAATCAAAAGTAGCATACAGTAAACAGGTTCACTTTTCCCCCATCTGTGATAACAGTATAAAACGAATATATAATTACGCATGTATAACAAAAAAGAACAAATGTAAGAAAAAAGCTATTTAAAGGAGATGTATAAAGAAATACAAATATTAGATGTTTTAAGGCATCAAAAGGCATTAGATTAGCTGACCGCAAGGTAAGAGAAAAGACAGGTGGACTGAAAATACTGTGGGCTGCATAACATCAGATTTACTAGCCTGAGTCTGGATCAGCCCAGCAGTTATTTTACATAAAATCTAAATACTTCAATTACAGATGCATAGTTCTGTGTAGGCAGCATCACAGATTCAACATGTCCTTCATATATTTAAGATAACAAAAGCTACATTTTTTTCTTGTATAAAACATCAAAATCAGAACTGGGAGCCCCTTCTAACTTATTCCACTAAACTGAACAGATGTTTTCACACGACGCCACCCCTTTAAAATACTGAATATTAATATGTAGTGTTACGGCAATTAAACTGACATGCATGTCTTGGTAGTCACTTTTCACTAAGTGCTTTGTGCAAAAATAACAACAAAAAAAAAATGTGTGTCTTTCTGTCTGGACAATGATACAGCAGTGGAAATCAGATGCACAAAAACTGGGCGATGGCTGATGTGCATTGTGTAATGGAGCAAACATACTTCAGTAGGTGGGGGCAGCCTTTCATTAGCGCCGATGTGTTGGTAAATAGAGGCACATTAAAAAGGGATCTCTTCACTCTCTCAGGGCTTTCACTTCTCATCTCCAGGAACAGGACTCACAGTCAACAGTCAACATGCACCAGCTGCTGCTGCTGCTGCTGAACAACTGGCCATTGCAGGACAAAATGTCGCCTTACTCACAGTGGTCACAGCAGCACAGATATATCTTCATAAAAAGCTCCTTCATGTGTACAGCTCTGGCCTGAGGACACTGATGAGCCGTTATGAGACCGGCGCTAAATGTGAAAAAGCCTCTTAACAGGCCGAGAAGCAATTCATATAATTTAGTTACATCTTCAATACTTGTAGTTGCTACAGCAACAAAAGTAGAGGTAATCATAACTTAAATCATCTGATATTGGAACCCTTTGCAAAGCTGCACGTATGAGCAGATACCAAATATAATACAACCCTCACTTTCCAAATGATGTAGTTGTTTCAATGTTGTACAGAACCATTAATAAGTGTATGATATGTTAAGGCATCAAGTCTTTGGTTACTTATAGTGGCACTTAAAATAAATAGTCATTTAAACAAGTGTAAGTTGTCTGGTTTAGACACAGTGTATAAGATTTCTCCTTTTACAGTAAAGTATGATTATCGTCAGCATTACAATTACAACATAGAGGATGAAAAGTCTTAACTATCATATAGAGGTTTAATTCAAGTGACTGGTGGCTTGGTTTCAGCATGCATGGAGACTTGGACCTGTGTGCACTTCTACAGTCATCACATACAAGCAGGAAGACGGCATTTGAGGAAACCTGCAGCTTTCCAATAAAACCTGTGTGTTTGTGTCTAAAACACAGACACGACAGCAAAGTAATGGTGAGTATCATAAATACACAAGCAGGTCAAAATACATCACCATGTTCCTCTCATCGTGTCCATTGGATTCTCCAGCAGCTCGCGGGGCTAGAGACACTCTGACAACACATCGTGTTTGGGTAAAGACGGGTAGATCATGGGTGTGCAGGTGCAGTCGTCGCAGTTTTTGCTGAGTTGGATCTTCAGCTTCTCCACTTCGTAGTTATGGAGATACTCCTGGACCAGGTAGCGCTCTCTCTTTACTCGAGCCTTCACTTCAGATGGAACATCAGGAATCATCCAGGCCACGAAGAACTTGACCACAAACACAACATGCTGTGGAGGAATACATTACAACTGGTTAATTTATTAGTTTAATGCCGTGTCAGAAAAGTAACAGCATATCTGGAGATTTTGAAGTTTGTGACTAAAGACTATTTAATATGTCTGGTAGTAAAAACTGTAACGGTAACTATAAATAAAGAAACTGACCCAACAGACTACAGGATACATTTAGTGATGACTCTGAAATGTAAATATGGTGTTAACTTGAATGCTACACGGTGTCTGGTAGGTGCAGGGGCTTAAGGGCTTTCTCAGAGTGGACAAAGTAAATAGTTTACAATGGTGGCTGGAATGATTAGAACATCTGACAGATGTGAAAATATTGTCCTTTTTTGGCCTCCAAAACATTATTTCTTGTCACATTCAGGAAACATGCAGATGGTTGCCCTGAGTACAACACATCTCAGATGAAGTGAGTCTTACTGTTTTTATCCACTTTCAACTTTTATATAAATATTGATATAATTCAAATTACTTTTTTAATCCCACAAGAAGTTGTATATAAAAGTTATTTGCATTGGCCAGTAATTAAAGCCAGGCCTCCCACATAGTTCTAGTTCGTACACAGTGAGGGAATTAACATTTTGGCTCATCAATTTAAATAAAAAAACAAAAACAAAAAAACATTTTGGCTCATTAGGTAAGAGTCAAGAGCAAGTATAAATGATAAAATCTACACCCACAGATATTCTTTACTGACCAACACATCTCCATATGATATAATGTTGGTATTTGTTTTAAAAAAAAAAAAAGCTTAAGTCAAGCCACTTGAGAAGTAAGAAAGTGGTAGCTGAGGATGTTTTGTACAAGAAATTTAAAAAAAGAAAAGTAAGAAATGTTTAAATCCAGACAATAAATTAATACATTCGAGATACTTTAAAGATGTGGAGGGAGCATAAGTATATTTAAAACAAATACATTATACATATAAGAGAAAGTAAATAAAAGAGGACTTATTGTAAATGAAACCAACATCTACTTCCTAAAAACGAAAGAATGTTAAAGCTGTGTATGATGTTCATCAGCAATTTTTCAGCAAATCTGTAAAACTGGAGTGATAGCCTAAGTCTTTCCGTGACTACACACCTGAATCACTCCCCTCACAGTGAACAACTCTGAGGTGTACTCCATCACAAGCAATCCATTTGTTTACATACCAAACCAAAACCTAAATGAAACCGTCACTCTGGCTTTTTCGGAATTCCACGCAGCCGCAGTATGGCTGCAGCAGCAACAAACACGGAAACAGCCTCATTGCCTCCTGCTACTGTGACTGCGTGGAATTCCGAAAAAGCCAGAGTGATGGTTTGGTTTAGGTTTGGTATGTAAACCAATAGACTGCTTGTGATGGAGTATATTTTGAACTTGTTCACCGTGAAGGGAGTGATTCACATGCATAATCACAGAAAGACGAGTGGATTCATGATACTTAGGCTATCACTCTGGTTTTACAGATACGATGAAAAATTCATGACGAAGGTAATACACAACTTTAAGCTTAATTGACATGAATCTTGTTGGTGATATTAATGGAAGAATCAGTTTTACCTCCATGATAATGATGAACGCCAACTTAGCAGCCAGAATGTGCCAGAACTGCATAGTGTGGGTGTACTGCTTCTCATGGCCGGGAGGATAGCGATAATCACGATACCTGCAAAGGAAAACAAATCAGACCTTCAATTATAAGTGAAAAAGTAAGTGGAATTTATTAATTAACCCCCCCCCCTAATAATAATAGTAATGCAAAAATAAAACATTTATCAATGCTATTTTATACTTAGGTTCTAAGCATCTAAATAAAACGTGACTCTGTATATTTTACTACTTGTCAATAAAACCCATGTACCAAAATAAACATTCCATGTTTAAATCTTTCCATCTTTCCTGAAACAGCTGGTGTTAGCAAATGTTGGTCAACCAGGAGTAAATTATGTATTTGTTGAGGGATAATTTCAGCCCCAGATTTAGGGTGTTGGTGTGTATTTATGGCTACAGGACGGCAAATGTGGGACTGACTTGAAATAGACTACAAGGCCATGTTCAACGTTATGAAGAAACATGATGGCCACAGCAACAACAACGCAGCTTGTTGACACAATAGCATGAAATTCATGGCCTTTTTTGTTTTTTTTTTCAGGTTTCTTTTAAATTTCATTGAAAGTATGGAATAAAAAAGAAGTCCAGGGACTGCATTTTTACATACATAAATTCAATGCCTTACTGTAAAAGCTGATGTATGCAGATTAAAGCCCCTTAATGCAAAATATATTTTTGTCCCAAAGCAAAACACTACATACCTGCAGATAGTGATGGAGCTGTTAAACCAAGATGGGTTTTCTTCATCGTCAGGCCTGTTAGCCAGTGGGATCTCAGAGATATTAAACATAGACAAGCTGTTGTCTATGTAGCCCTTCATATTCATCTGACCATCTGGCTGGTATGCGTACATGTACACAAGCCGAGGAATCATATCAGATGTGAAGGCCACAATAAACGCCTGAAAAGAAGGGGAAAAAAAGGTATGGAAACACAGATACTGGACAACTATAACGTGTAGTGATGTAAAGTTACATTTAAAAAGAGGGGATAAACGTGTGTGAAAACATAATGAACGTGACAAATACTGTGCTATGCATTATGACTGACAATTATAAATGAGCACACACACACACACACACACACACACACACACACACACACACACACACACACACACACACACACACACACA
>JAPTYQ010000024.1:16326216-16348005 GCA_029814465.1 Ostorhinchus cyanosoma | reverse complement strand
TCAATTCAGTGGACAGATGCATATAAGTAAGAGGACAATGCACACAGAGTAGAATTACCATCATGCTTTGGGAAAACCGAAGGTAAAGGTAGTTACATGAAAATAAAATGCACAGAACATTGTGCAAAAGTAAAAACACAACGAAGATCTTTTTCACTCTTAACTTGATGCTCTGGAAAATGAAATGTCAAGGAAAAATGGCATCTTCAACCTTTTTACTTAATAAACTACACATCGTTTTGTGTCTACATTTATTTATTACTTAACTACAGCAAGTGTTCATGCGCACAGAGTGAGTGAGTCAGTCTGGATGTATTAGTAAGAGATAATGTTCTAATAATACAGTATATTAAGTGTATGTACTTTGAGTAAACTTACTGAATATGTTACAAATAATTTTTGAGGATATGTGTTGACCATAAGTTAATGTAGGATATCGACTTCTGTTATATGAACTCAGACTTTTGCTTTGATCGACATCTTTGTACATAAATAAAAGGTTCATAACTATTGTCACAGCAGGAAGTCTGACAGCTTTATGTGGAAAGTCACATGTCTTATAAAAGATTGATATGGGGATTTTCCAACTGTTAACATGAATTTGTATTTTTTTATTACACATATATACATTTATTTAAATCTGTTCTGCCACAAAGACAACATCCATCCTCATTTTAAAGGATCTTTGGAAGCATCTTTTAATTAAATCAACTCTAAAGAAAAAAACAATCCTCAGATTTAGAACATAATTTCAGTCTAATTGTAACTGGTACATTTTCATGAGCTAACAGTTGATTTAGATTGTTTTGCATTATAGTCTTTATGTTTGTATCACAATATCTTACTTAAACAGAGTATGCCGTGTGTTAATAGATCATCATCCATTAGTTACATGTGAAATACCACCCAGGCCAAGCCACACGGCGGCTGTTATTGCAGCCATCATCCTCCTCCTCCTCTTGGGTGGAGCTGCTCTTGTTTACTCCAGATGTCACCTCAACATCAAACTGTGGTACAGGAACGCCTATGGAGAATATGAACTCAATGGTGAGACTTCCTCTGAAGAACTATGTAGCAGATATACTTATGTTTAAGAAAATATTAATCATTTGTTTGTTTCTGTGTCTTCAGATGGGAAATTATATGATGCCTACATTTCTTATGTGAATAATGACTATGACAGGAAGTTCATTAACTTTATCCTCAAACCTCACCTTGAGAATAAAAATGGTTACAAAGTGCACCTCAATGACAACGATATTCTACCTGGAGCAGGTACGCTCATAATTCTACAATGCTCTTACATGGATGAACTTACACATTTATTTGAAAGTTAGACTCTTTATGGTTTGATTTTTGTATTTTATCTCCATGACTTAGGTTTTTATTTAATGCAAGGGATTTCATTTTATCTCAGAATGTTCTTTAAGCTTAACAGCTTCATTTACTGGACATGAAACCTTTTAATTAATTCATTTATTTATTCTTAAAACATACATTGTTACAAATAAAGTTGGAATACTTTTGTTTTTAGAGACATTAACATTTTTATTCCTATTTTTACACACCATTAATCATCTTTGACCTGGTGTAATGATTACATACAGTCCCGGTTACATTCTATTTGTCAAGAATAAATTACATTGTCACAATCATTTCATTAGAGGTAAAAATATTTTATTCTAACTTTATGGGCAAAAGTGCATAATTAAAGTCTGTGTGCAAAGTTATGTGTCTTTATTTGGGTTTAAATGTTTTCTCCTCTCATATTTGTTAGTCTTTTTTTTTTCTCCATCAACTATTTTATGTGTTTTATTGAAAATGTATGAACACTTTTATGTGCCTCCAGAGCCTTCTGCGGAGCTGCTGATGAACATGAGTCGGTCTCGGCGTCTAATTGTGTTGCTTTCTCATGCTTACCTGGAGCAGGACTGGTGCTCAAACAACTTCAGGTCAGACCATCTCAGTTGAATTAAAGAGAAATGAATGTATAATCATGGCCAAAGGTTTTGGCAGTGACACAAATGTATGCTTTGGGTAAATAGGATTTAAAAATGTTAAAAACCCTTCTAATTGGTCTTCAGTGTATCACATAAACATGGTTAGAAATTAAGAGACACTGAAGTACCAAAGCTTGAAAAACAGAACGTATCACTGTCAAAACTTTTGGCTGTGACTGTACGGAAATGAAGAGTAAAATACTTGAGTACAGTACGTTACACCACTTGATGTCACTGTTGCCGCTCTAATGTGTGCGTATTATTATAACCTCTACCAAGAAGGTAGTGTCGTCATCTGCCTCTTTGTGTTGATTTATCAGCCGAATGACACAAAACTACTGTGACTCTGTTCATGAACGTTGTGAAGGGAATGAGTCTCTACAAAACCCATTACATTACCCAAATCAAAACCCATTACAATTTGGAGCAGATCCTGGAAAAGGACTGGATCCAGGGTTTCTCTTTTTAACGGATAAAAAGGGCGTGCGATTGATTCATAGACCTAATGTGCGTCTTCCCTTTCTAGTTACTTACTGTCCCCGTGTGTTTTCAGACAAGGCCTCCTGCACTTGTTGGAGATCTGTCAGCGGCCAATCCTCATCGTGTTGGAGGGCCAGGCCAAACGCATGACGTCTGAGATTAAGCAACAGCTCAGTGAGCAGGAGCACCGCCTCACCATCCTCACCTGGAGGCACAATTCAGTGGTAAAGCTCTCAATAAAAAAAATACACCGTAATAAAATAAACGGTCAGGTCAAAGGACTGTGTACCTTTGTATCGACACATTATCTTGTGTAAATCGTAGTAAATCCATCGGTGCAGAACCACAGAATGGCTGATGGTTTTCTAACACTACGCTGGAATGTTTATTTTCTGTTTCATATCCACAGACTCCTTCGTCAGTTTTCTGGAAGGAGTTGTCCTTAGCCATGCCTCGTAAAGTTGTCTGCCGTAGTGAGTCTTCAGGTGACCCTCAGACTTTACTACAAGATGATAAGGACCCTATGCTGAGTCTAGATCCAGACTACCTGGACTGCCGCTCAGACACAGATCCAGCTGGAGACCTGGGTAAGAGCAGAGGTGTCTGAGCTCAGAACGGCGCTAACAAGCACAGTCATGTTACATAAAAGTCTGGTATCGTCTAATTCAGTGACGTAAACGCTTGTCAGTTAACAGACGATATGCACTGTTTCTCCCATAAAATTGTAGACGTCATGTACACTCAGGTTTCAGCTTGATAGAGACACCTGTTCATCTTTCAACAAGAGCACAATGGAAATCTGTATCACATGATCTATGAGACCAGTTTGAATCAACAAACACTGATTTTACTGATGTTAATTATTAACCTCAATCACATCATATGACATGGTTTCTTTCTTTCTGACAAGTTAAAAAGGGGAAAAAAGAAAAGCTTTGGCTGCATTTTATTAATAATAATAATAATAATAATAATAACAATAATAAACAAGTGGTGCCAGGCACAACAAAACCTGCTCCACTCAAACATCTTACCTGATTTTCCTTTCCTTTCTTTTCAGTGCAAAAACACATTTTTGGTGACCTTGATCTTCACTTTTGACCTACATTCACCAAAATTTAATGGAATCTATTCTGGACCACCTTACATCTTTCCTGAAAATTTCATGGAAATTGATTCAGTAGTTTTTGCCTAAAGTTGCTGACAAACAAACAGACAAAAAAAACGAACCAAAAACAATACCCTGCCTCTCCTTCGGGGGCGTCATCATAAACTTTAAAATAAATAAAATACAAATAAGTCTTTCACTCATCAGCTGCAGTTTTTCACTATAGGAGCAAAAAGTGTATTTGACAAAAACTGTAAAACAGAACTAATCCAGTAAAGGCTTTGTATCTTTGACGTTTCCTTCTCCGTTGCAGGCGTTCGTCTCCCTGTGTACAAAGCTCTGGCCTGTAGAGCTCCTGTCCTTCCTGCTGCTCCCGTCACATTTTCTGAACCCAAACCGTCTGACATTGACGTGTCTGATCTGGGATCACGCAACTATGCAGCTCGCTCTGATTTCTACTGCCTGGTTACTGAGGATATTTAATCCCAAACTTCTACATACACTGTAATTCTGTGTTATTGTTTTTTGTCTTGTCCAGTGTGTTATTCAAAGTGCTACTGTTTTCTATACTCACTTACCAAAGATCGATTTCATGTTTTTTTTTGTTTTTTACTGATGTGTAAAATATTTTATGATAAACTGTGCAAGAAATTATCTGAAATACATCTGTCAATCAGGGAGAGAATCAATTTGTATAAATAAAAGTCAAAAGGGAGATTTTTATTTTCATTTACCGTAAAAGTCTTTGTTTTAATCCCCAGCAGAGGGCAGAGTAATGTCAAATACAGCCAGGAATTCTGCTTTTAAAGCAGTTTACTAACTTTTGACAGCAGATAGAACAAAGGTGGTTGAGAAAGACATGTGGCATGGTGTTATGGTGTTATGTTTATACTGGTGCTGGTTTCAGCTGGAGCAGTAGGATGTCTGCGGCTCAAGACTTGTGGTTCCCAACATTTCTGTACATGTTGGTGATTTGTATGTAAAATAAACGCTGATAAGATCATGGAAATTATGCAAATAAAGCTGTTTGACAAAATGCCTGGCTATTCTGTTCATAGAGACTCTCTGTCCTTGTGGAGATAATCACCTGAACTGACATAAGAGCCTAAATAAGGGCGCAGCAGGGACGTTTCTAGGTTTGTTCCTGCCTGAGCAGGAGCAAATATGTAAACAGGGAGTGGCCAACATTTCACCACCTCAGTGTCAGACTTTTACAGCCAGCAGCAAACACAGGAAACACAAAATGATGCTTCATCTCTGAACTTGTCTCTTTATTAGCTGAAAATATACAGATGATACATCTGTTTACAACATAAAATCAAATATTACAAAACAGCCTGTGCTTATTTAACACTACACAGAAGAACTCAATCACCAGTTATGCCACAGAGCTTTAAAAGCTGCAGAAACTCAAAGGGAATTTTCAGGAGCAAAGCTGTGCATAAGAATACTTATATGTCAAACAAATTACAAAATATTTTATTTGTCAATTTTAAAAGGTTTAAGAGTAAAGTACAAGTGTCAACACTATAAGACTTTGCAATTTGTCATTCATAAACAAATAAAAAGCCTCACACTTAACAAATATTGTTTTTGTTGAACGTAAAGTAAGGAATGTTTCCTTCACCCCTGTGTTTCACACATACAAACACTTAATTACATCAGAAAAATTGCAGTTATGATGGCTTGTTAAACAAAAATAAACAGTTAAGAAGCAACTCTGAGTTTTGTTTGATAAAGTACAAAAGTCACATCAGCATTTTATAAAACAAGTACAACCGTTTTCCCCAGATTTATAAATCAAATTATTAACAATTAGATTTCAGCACTCTTTAATTTGCATTTTTGTTGTATATTTAGTTGTAACTACATTATAATTTGGACTTATTTAATAAACAATATTTTTCTGAAAGAACATAGCTATGTATCCAAAAACTTAAAAAGTACAGCTGTATTGTATAAAACATAGTGTTAATGCAATATTGAAGCAGTATTTACAGAAATGCCGTGGTCACTACCAGATTTGTTGACATTCATTCTGCACATGAGACGCTAATGAGACGTCCATGTGAAACCGTCTGCTGCAGTTACATCCAGATACACACATCTCTCACAGAATAAAGAAATCCCTGATTCCACACTAAAATATACAGTGTTCAAACAAGAGAGTACAGTAAATGTTTAAGGTGCACACTTTTGCATCAAAGTCCATCAATAGTCCACTCTTATGGATCCACATCTCTAGTGATTTGCACTGCATTGAAGTCCATTGTGTTATAATACACAGGAAGTCCTTTTCCTTTGGGTAGGTCCTCCGTCTTATCAAAAAGTTTGGCAGATAAACATGAGCCTACATTATCTTTGAAAACTGTACAGTTTATTTACTCCCACAGATAGGGCGCTGCAAAAGCGCAGGACATATCACTGTTGTAGAGGTGATCGACTTTACCTCTGCTTTAGATGGAAACATCTGCAAAATCTTGTTTCGTAAACCCTTTCTGCAAAACGAAAAACAATAAACATAACAAGAATTAGTTTTCTTCATGTAGATTAAGAAAGCATAAAATGTCACCTAAAAAGCCACTCTTTATTAAGGCTATTACTACGTTTTTGTGTCCATACACAGTGTTCACACTCCCTCTGATGCATTTTTATTTACAATTAATTTCATCAAGCCATAATTTAAATATTAATTAAACTAGCTCTCAAAGGTGTTTTCAACATGTTGCTAAAAGTGAGAGAGTTTCACCTTTGAAACTGTAGAACAAGCATTAATACATTTTTGCTCTGTTGGTACTTGTTCATTGGGACACAAACTAAACACCGCACCCTTGGGAGTGGCAAGTCATGATCTGCAAAAGGCAGTAAAACCTACCTGGTCCTGCCCTAGACGTGGACCTGCACGACTGGGTGGGGTGTGTGCGAGTGTGTGTGAAAGAGCAACAGAGTGATCAGCAAAAAAAATAGGGTCTTGAACATGCACCACCCATTGCAGTGAGGAATGTCACTCTTACTTTTTACAACACATACAGATGGAAGAATGAGGGTGAAGCAACATGACAAGAATGTTTTTTTTTTGTTTTGTTTTTTTTACAAAGTCTTGACTTCTGTGTGGCAGGCAACACACAACTTGTTTTTACTGTTGCCTTTTCTTAGTCAGACTCTTGAAATACAAAATGTTTAATCTTTATCAAATTCATCCTGGTAATTTTTAAAAATCTCTACCTATTTTTGTGGCAACTTCTAAATAACTTGTTCTCTACATTTAACCTTTCGAAAGTGATTCTTCACCATTTACGGTTCTATTATCGACTGTATTTTCCAGTAAAAAATCTGATATTTTCCTACATTACATGTACTGATCATATAGATGAGCATAAAAGTTCAAGGTTATTTTATCAAAGATTATTAAAAACTCAAGAAAGTGTCTTTCTCAGCAAAATATAAACATAAAAACAACTGTCTACAACTACTGTCATTTGCCAAATTCCATGGGTTTTAGTGGCAAATCAGTGTTGCAGAAGATGATGGTGTTTGAATGTTCACTACAGATCTTCCGAACGTCCAAATGGGCCATATCTGATGACCATGAAAAACTGAGAAACTACATTTTACCTTAATTATTTACATGTATTGATAGAATTAGTGGTTCAAGAGTCTTTGAGGGTCTTTTCTTTGCGTCACACTGATTAAAATGGTAATGTAATACACATATATGATGCAATTCAAGTAAAACCCATACTTAAATAATAAAACATCATTTGAGAACTCAGATGTACAGTGAATATGATAAGTTGTGGTGTGTACAATGCAAATACAGTATCGTCAAATTAAATGTGCATTGTTTACGGTGTTGCCGTGTGATTTATTCTCTTACCGCTTTGAAATCTTTGTGCAGTTTTTTGTACTGGAACATGTTGCAGAGAACGGTAGACGCTGCTTTGGATGCTCTCATTTTTGCGGTGCTACAAAAAAGTTTGCATCCAAGATTAACACCTTAAACTAGTAATAAAGTTTAGCCATTTGCAGTGAATCTTTCCACGCTGCTCACCTGTTGTCGTGGCTGTTCTTGATGCCGACCAATTTACTTAAGCCGTCAAAGAAGGTGATGTCTCTGGCAGCGACAGAGGAGCAGGTCACCAAGTTGTTGAGGATGCCACAGATGTTGATCACCACCTCACTGGAAGGCTCCTTCTGTTGTCCGTCTTCAGGCAACTTTGTCACGAGGTTGTTCACCACTTTCGTAGCTAAATAAACCAAAAAAAAAGATACAAAAAGGAGAAAAATATTAGGATACTATAGATGACTCTATGTAAATCATTGATTAGAAAATATGACATCATGTCATTACATCATTCTGGTGTTATTTAAATGAATGACCTTTTTATTGCAAAAATCTGCAACTGTTACATAAATCACATATTCCAGCAAGTTGGTAATGCTAGTGTTCTTTTAGGTTGAGGGATAATAAACAAATGAAGACATCCAATAAGAATTCAGATTATAAAAACACGAATGCAAGACGTCTGAATGCTTGTCTTCAAATCAGCAAATTTCAGCCACAACAAACCTTTTTAGCTTCACTTGGAATTTAACTCATAAAATTTAAGCTACTTGAACACCGTTGTACCTTTACACTAGACTAAATAATTACATGCTGTTGAATTTACCCTATACTGAACAAAAAATGGTTTTACAACTGGGCATTTAGTTAAAGTTAAATCATTTCAATGATCGTTGCTATTATTTACTCTCAAATTTAAAAAAAAAAACTCTCAGAAAAGTCTTGTACTCTCATTTCACAATTTCTGAATTAATGTAGACAAATGGGCAGAAATACGGCTGACAGGTTAGGAGTACGTAAACATCGCAGACTAACCCATGTCAGATTTATCCCTGGCGTGGCGGGACAGATTTCGGAGTAAGCCTGTGAGAGATCGCAGCTCCAGGTCATTGTTGGTTCGCAGCAGGTCCATCAGCACAGGCAGCATGTGCTCTTGTTCCAGAGCCACCTGACTGAGTACAGCCGCCCACTGCAGGAGGAAGGGAGACAACTTAGATGTGACACAAACTGAGTTCACTGCATTTCCAAAGCCTGGTGGGTGTGCTGCGTACCCTCTTGTCTCCAGCTGTGACGTTCTGCAGGGCCCCGGCAGCTGCCTCCCGTGTAGTGGAATTGATTTCACACTTGTGCAACACACTGTTGTACAACGACACTATCTGAGGGTGCCACAGCCACTCCATGCCCTTTGGCACCCGAGAAACTTCAGAGAAAGTGGAGAGGTTGAATTTCTTAGTCTGTCAGGGGAAAGGAAATAGACAGCATGGACGTGAACTAGGCTGATATGGATGAACGCATCATGTTGTGGACTAAATCTCATGTGGGCATACATACATTTTTGGCTTTTCTGCTCTGAGGTGTGAAACAACCAATTGCTTCCACCTTCCCTGTGTCTTGAGCTCTGGTTGGTCCTTCCAGTCGTGTCAGAGCAGATGGAGGCATCTCATTGTAGAGCTGGTAGGAGAGATTCCTCAAGACACACACTGCATTCTCCACCCCCTGAGAATACACCCCGACAAGACAATATGAGCTGAACAGAAACAAAAGACTAAATCTCCTGCGTTTCTCTGCGTATTCACACACAGGCTCACCTTATCCTCTGGCCTTTCATCAAGTGAAGCCCTGATGTAGCCCACCAAAGAGTCAACAAGCCCACGTGTTTCTCTCATCTGCTGACGGGTCTTCTCATTCACAGAACTCAGATTCCTAATTGCAAACAGAGTGAGAGGTCAGACTCTTTTCATGTAACCGTCAGGAGTCCGGCATGTCATTAGTTTAACCAGGTGGTGCAAATATGGCTTTGGGCCGTGGTTCCATTGTTTGGCGCTATGCAGCATCGCACCATTGAGTTGCATGATACAGGAAATACCATGCAAAGGAGCATTAAAAATGTAATGGTAGTTAATTGAGACAAAGATCCCCAAGGGTGCACAGGGACAGAACAGTAGCTTTTACAACATCACATAAGACCAGTGAGCTGAGATGGGTGTGGTGTAGTCTTCAGTAGCTGACACATGAGTTAAGTTCTGCCAGAACATGTTTGATAGATGCAAATGCAGTCATGGGAGGGAAATTAGAGAAATATGCATAGAGGGAGGAGCATTTTGAAACAACCGCCAGTAAATGTAAACATGTGAGCTGTACCTAAGGCATCCTGTGGTGTTGTAGAATATGTCTGCCTCGGATGGAGACTGATGGAGGCTGTCCGAGTCTTCGCTGCCAGACAGAGGGATGAGGATCCTTTCAGTTAACTCAGGAAGAATCTCCTTGGCCAGTTTCTCCTTCAGAGTGTCTTTAGATGAAAGGTTCCAAAAGATGCCTAACAAAAACACAACGCACAAATAATTATGTGTCATTGTCGCTTTAGTTTTGTAGTATTACAACTTTAGTGCAGAGAAGCTTTAAAACTATTGATTTTCATGTTTTACTGTAAGATTAAATGTCTTCAAGCCCTTAAAAACCAGGGAGAAAAACTTAAAATGACAAAAAATGATGAAAACCCTCCCCAAAAAAACCATAACTGGTGCTTCATTGAGTCATTCGGGACGTTCAAAGGCTAGTTTTTTAATTATCTTACTGAACTTGTGACACATACTTAAGTCTTTTCATGTTCAACAGATACAAATCAAGGTGTAACAGGTCAAAGGAAAGAGTGACAAGGTTTTCGCTCATAAAAGGGAGGGGCAAATATACGGTTGCTCCACAGGCCCAGACAACTCCCACATAGTCACACCTTATAGAAAAAAACCGCTCCACCTCTGACTATGTACACACTACACACTATGCTAACCACAGTCTACAGGTGGGTGTTTCAATTTCAATTTTCCAAATTTTCAGGAAACAATTTCATGAGAAACTGTCAGTTCTGCTGACAAGTAATTATTCATGATGATCCTGTGAGAATGTATGAATGCTCGGGGCTGAAAAAACTGAGCCGACTGGAAACTAAACATGGACCTGATGTGAACAGACATGGAGGAACACCATAAGAGGAAAAGTAGTCTGTCACCAGTGTCTCCAGGTAAAAAAAATCAAAACAAAAACAAACTTAACCCCGAGTTCAGTCACTGTAAATACTGAATCTCATTGTTGTGGTTTCTGTTTACAGTTCGATCAACTTTTGTGATTTCTTTGGAGTAATATTTCATTCAAAAGGATCTGTTGGCTAAACATCAAGGACAGCACTGACTTACTGAACATGTCCTGCTGTGAATAAGCTTAATCCAAATACAGTGACTAACTTATTTGCATACATTTTTTCTCTTTTCTTTCTTGGGGGGAGACATCCAAAACAAACAGTCTATTCTGTAGCCTGACATCAATAAAACATCTGCTCTGCATGTTTTGTCCTGTTACTTTTAATCCTGAATTATCCTACCAGTGATATTTTTCTGGAGTTCATCATCAGGTTCCTTAAGTGCCTCCACCAATTGTGGGATTCCACTCTCTTCGATCAACGCCACTTTGTTGTCCATATTCTCAAAGATGAGGTTACGTGTGGCACCGGTGGCGTATCGCTGCACCTCCTGACTGTCACTATTGAACAGTTTGACCAACTCAGTGATGCCTTTGCAACGGCGAACCTTGAAAAAAGATGGCAAGAGAAGATCTGATTAAGTGAAAACCCTTGTCGTTCCTCCATGATTTTTAACGTGTCTGAATGACAATAAAAGAATATGAACTTGAATTATTTATCGAGCAAGATTTACTCAGTTGTTTCCTAAAACTAAGCCGTCTTTGGTTATTGATCATATATTTTGTACTTAATTCAAACCAAACATTTACTATCTATTAGCTCAGATCTAGAAGCTACATCTGTCTGCTTTCTCTCCCACTTAAAGTAATGTATTTCCAAATTTAACACACTGTACATATGGAAAAAATAAACAAGGAATTTCCAGGGAATTCCCTAAAACGACTCCAAATCAGTAAACATAAAGAAAATGTATAATTAGAGCTGAAAATAGCATCAGCATTACTAAGGCTGGAACTGCATGAAGCTACCAAGGCCCACAATGTAGAAAAAGTGTGTGTGAAAAATAAATAAATAAATAAATATTCAACCTATAGCTCTTTTTATGCATCTATTTCAAAGTTTAGAAGGTCAGCTGGCACACCGCCTACCCTACCACTGGAGTTTGATGAAAGTCACTGCTGTAGTTTTTGTGTAATCCTGCTTTCAGTGAGTGTTAAATGATCACATAACCTCCTCAATGTAATGAGATAAAAACTAAATGAGTGAGTTACCATAACTGTGTCTGTCAAACCAGATAAGGACTTCAACCTTGACAGTATATTTGCTATAAGGTTCATCGGGCAAAGTCCACATATGTTTAGCAAATATTGAGCAACATATGGATTAACTGGATGAAAACAAATGAAAAGCTGCGGTTATTTTATGTCAGAAGAATAGACAGATGTATTTCTATATTTAAGGAAAATGTGTTAGATTTCAGACAGGAAAGATGCAGAGAAATGTCAATAAGAAGTACCTCATTTTTAGCCTCGGTGTCGTTGTAACACTCGTGCTGAATGTAGGCAGCACCAATAACCTGCACATTAGGGTCAGGGTCTCTCAGGTTCTGCACAGCTGAGGGCATGTCCAAACCGGTGATACTGTCAAAAGGAATATAAATAAATAAATGACATCAATTGTTCATGCCATTGTTTTGCAGGTATATACAAAAAGCAGTGGAAGGATCACAGTAATCATTCATGGATTGATTTGTTTCTTCTCTGTAAAGTTTCATTTGCTGAATTTCTTCCAAATCATACTGTGGTCTCTGAATCCGCTCAGCAAACCACACGCTGTGGGATGTGTGAAATGCGAGGCTTAAAACTGAGCTGCCACACCCAAAACCAGTCCTGCCACTATGGAGCCACCTCCCAATCCACAGCACTTAGGAAATACACTGTTCTTGTTACACACTACCCGGCTGAAAACACACTAAGAAACTCTATGATGAAAAGACATAAAATGAGTCATTACAATTACAAAATACTCCAACATAATGCTCTTGTTATGACAGTAAGTATTATTCCTAATAAAGGTATTAGTCTACAAAAACATTATGTTGTGTGTTTACAGCTGCAGGATGGTGCCCCGATTTTGATATCGGAAATATATCACTCAGAGCAATTGTTAAAATCAAAGTGTTGTTTTGTTCTGCTGTAATCCTTCAATCATCCCATCATCCATGTGTACTCAGGCTGGATAACGAAGCTCCCTGCTGGAATATTCACCTGTAAACATTTCCATTTTATTATGCTGTTTTTATATAACTGTTATTATTTGTACATGCATCTCTATTTCCATAGGTTTTGTATAATGATTCTGTCAAGTCTACACCGCAGTTTGTTTTTCTATTCAAGAGGAAGTACAATGAGATCAAAGGAAAAAAAGCTAAATACTTATGTATGAGCATAAGTACTTGGAAAATAAAGCCACTTCTGATTCAGTACTCTAGAGTTTGGTCAGTAACAGTATGAGAACCTGCACAGTACATCAGCTTGAACCCTGTTAGGTACTTACGCGCTGAGGTTGCCCATGCTCGCTCCCATCTCCATCTGGCCATTGTAGATGTCCACGCCTCTGCCCACGCTGTGAACACTTTTGATTGACATGGCACGGGACAGGGTGCCCTGGCGCTGCATCAAGTTCGCCTGAGAACCAGAGCTCACTCCAGAAGCAATGAACCCACCTCTGTCCACTCTGTCTCCTCCAGAATAGATGCTCCCGGCTGCGGACAATGGGCGCTGCATGGACCCAGACATGGAGCACACGCTCATCTTGTTTCGGTTGTTAATCCTGCTGATGGTGCGGTGGGCTGGCCCTTTGAAGGAGTACTGATGCTGGATCATCTCTGCCTCACCTCCTGCCATCCCTCCTCCACTACGGGAAAGTGTGCCACTAAGAGATCGGCGCATGGGGGCAGGAAATGTCATGGAACCTCCGCTTTGCCTCATACTCGAATACCCATTTACTGCGCTCTGAGTGTACTGCCGGGAGAAAGTACCCTCTCGATCAGAGACCATACTTGCTCCATCAATGTCATCTGTCCATGGATTGTACTGCATCCGCATTGAATGCATTGAAGCTGTCTCTGGATCCATGCCTCTCTGCCTAATGTTCCCTTGCATAGTACCCATGCGCATGTCTTCTCGATAAAAACCAGCCCCACCAGCTCCTCCCCCGCCAATACTCATCCTCTGGAGCTGGGAGAGGTCAGGGCCAACAGACTGACTGGTGAAGCCGGACCTCTGGGACACACGAGGACCCTGAAGAAAAGAAGAAGAGGAGGAATCATTACAATCAAAGAGATTTAGCACAAATAAAAGAAAAACCAAAAGACCACTGATGCGGTCTCAAAAGTTAAAAATATTCATTAAAACATGGCATTTCAGTTCCGTCAGGTGTTTTAAACAGGTGAATGGAGACAGCTATCACAATTATATAGAATAATTGTAGTCATTTCAAATAATGGTGACAAGACACTTGTGGAATAGCTGGGACAAATCTAGAGTTACAAACATGTTTCAAAACAAATTGAATTTGCAATCATTTATAATCTTACTTCCTCTCAGATATTGCCTTTACTCTTGTTGTTTTATACATCTTTGTTACTTCTGTAATGTAAATATGTATTGCACTGTCTTATATTTTTTGTTGAAGCCCTGAATTACTGACATTAGGCAATATTTTTGGACTATGGATGAAAATCCACTCATGCTAACTCTGGACTATCTATATTATATGAAAAGTAAAGCTGATTAATATACACTGTCCATGTTGGATAAATAAAAGTTAAAGGCCCAGGAACACATGGAAGTACAGCTGATTGTGTAAACATGGTTTTTTTTTGTTGTGAGTCACTGCATTTTGACAAAAATGAAGGAAATGACAAACATTTGGGAAACAAAGGCCATGACCTTTGCTCGAATAGCTATTTTGAGCTCCTGCTTTCACACATTTAGGGCTAAATACTGTAAGGTGTCTAAAATGCAGCTCTAAGTGTCCTGACCTTCATATTTTTAAAGTCCTGGTTATAATCAGAGCTCAAACATGTGTGGCACAAAGCCAGTGTCTTCCTGTTAAGCAACTAAAATTGAGGAATCTCGAGGGTTGACTTGAAACCCTCAAGTTGATCTCATCACAGGCTACTGTGAAATACCACACATGCAGTGTCCTGACTGACCCCCTGTGGCACCAGCACAGGCTCCGGCTTTGGTTTTATTCATATAGATGACACACTAGATGATCCCATGAATGTTTCCATGATATCTATGACATCAGGCTGACATGCTGAGATAATGCTCCCGCACTCACCATTGTCCTTGCTCCAGTGGAGTACATGAATGATGATTTAGAGCTGAAACTTGGGTTATAAGTTTGATATTTCACTGCTGAAGAACCACCATGATCTGTAAGGAGACACAATAAAATGTGATTACTACATAAAGCATATGTTTTAATATATTTAATATAAAAGTATATGTAAATTTTGGTAAACAGATTGGAAAAAAGAGCTTCCGTGTCTTTTTCAGTTGCACTAAGACACTGACCCATAAACATTTTCAAAGCCACCTGAATAACATTATAAAATCATCTTTAAATCAGGAGGAAACAGTCAGATCAACAAAACTAGAAATGAAAGGTCTGAAACTCAATTCTGTAAGCTCTCCAGTGAATCCAAACAGTGAAACAAGCCCTCAGGCAGAACAAGACAAAACCAGCTGGACATGCTTTACACAGATACAGAGCTAAAAACATGACATGTCTGCATATCTGTTACAACCAGCAGTGATGGGGAACTTATCAGGAGGCGTTATTAACTTCATTTGAGCAATCAAGAACTACCTGAGTAAGCGGACATTAAAAGAGGATTCAGCTTCTGACCGTGTTCCTCAGAAAGTCAAGAGGTCAACAGTGTACAGAAAAAGTGACAAATACCTTCCCCTTAGTTCTACACACATTCTAATGTCACCAGCTAAGGTACATTAGATCAGATGTGTTAGGAGTGTCCTGGAAATTCCTCTTCCATGAAACTGGCTTAAAGTCATGACTGTGAGCAGGTTTGTTTATTGTGTCAACAATCTTTCCGGGCTCTGTGACATAAATAATGCACAGTGCTGTCAGCATTGTCATTTTGTGGAAGCAATGAAAATTTAATCATGTGAATTTTAATTAGTAATTTTGTTGTTATAAGGGATTGTTCATTGATTCATTGTCACATCAAAAAACAAAAAAAAACTATGCTTACTATGAATCGGAAATCAACCCTATTTGTCATGAATCACTTTCATGGTTTCTTTTTTTCACAAATATGACAAATTCCTTCCAAAAGCTGGGAAAAGGTGAGACGTAGTGACATTATGGAGAAGTCTATCATCACAATGGTAGATTTAGAGAGGGTTTAATCACAGACTACTAACTAAGTGTCACGCCTCTTTAATTTACAACAATGATTTGCATGAAAGGCCTTCATTCTGAATAGCAGGTATCATGTTGCACTCTGATAACTCAGTCAGGCTGACGTCTCTGGTTACCTTCAGCTGGTGAGGAGTGACACAAAGATACCAACTCCTGCCCCGAACACGAAGACTTGTTAACATTTAGCTGTCGTGCCAGAATACAGACTCACCCGACAAGTAAGTGTGATAGTAGACATGTAGGGAAGTGTCTGCCATGTTTGGAGGTCTGAGTGACAGTTCTGTGACTCAGACTTCAATGAGTGAAAGCGACGTATCTAAGTAATGAAACAGTATTACACATAAACATATTACTCAGTACCTGCGTAATTATCTTTGTGGACACTGACGTAAATGTCATTTCCTGTCATATGCTCTTAATAAACCATTTTCACACGCTACTATTTCATCACTGAACTGATTTTCAGATTATCGGTCTGTTGTTACAGGGATGGAAACGGTAAATGTAGGTGAACCTGTAACATTTTCAAAACAGATATTCTGACACAGGACTGAGTCTGAAATCCAGGCTGTACTGATCTGAATTCAAAGCTTAATAATCCTTTGTTTCCCAGATTTTCCCACACCTCTAAATGGAGACCTTTACTATCTCTATTTCTTTAAGTCTTGTACTTACTTATCTATATGTGGGAAACTAGCTCTTAATGTAATGATAAGATAAAAACCTAATACATCTATAAAATAACCTGAGGCAATATCTAAAAAAAAAAAAAAGCAAAAACTATAATAAGTGCACACTTGAATTCATGTTGGTTTGTTAAGTGCTCTGTGTGGTAAGCTGCAACACTGACACAATTTACACTTCACAAGCGAATGCAGCATTAAACTGAATTCATGTCTCTTTTCAGCAGCACAAACACACCAAACCAGTTGGTAAAGAGGTTTTTTTTTTTTTTTTTGACAGTCCTGTCTCTGGTCTGGCCCCAGGCAACACCCAGCACACCTGAGAGCCAAAAACCTTTACAACACAGAAAACACTCCCTGAAAACTCCTTTAGGTTTTTTCATCTTCTGTTGTCTTTTAAAAAAATAACTCCCCTCGTAAACTCTGAACACTCCTTCTACTTTTCTGAGCCTTCATGATCTGCTTAAACTTGTCCACCTATGAAGAACAATTGCGGGACAAATTCACAGAGGAAGTGGTCGTCGCAAAGCTTTCTGGGTGTTTTTCCTCATGCAGAACGGTCGTAATGCTCTGGCATTGGCAACTGGCTTTTCTAAAACCACAAACTGAAATAGCAGTAATTCTTGTTGTGTTGTTTGGAATTCCTCTGTGTGTCTTGTGCAGGTTTCAAAAGATGATGAACATGACGTGACAACATTTACGACTGGATGTTTTCCTCTAGGGGAGGTGGAGTAAAACACCACATTGGAGCGAGTTTTGATGGGCTTCTTAGATACTCGCAGGAGATAATGGCGGTAAAAACATACAGTTGCTCATTCAACCAACATGTTTTATGTCTGTCTACATTCCAGCCTTGAATTGTAGGACAGTATGTTTGTCCATAGGTTGTGGATGCAGGTAATGCTGGCGCCTCGGGGAAATACTTAACCTAGATGAGTGAGAAAAAAGCACATTTGCCGCCACAGCATAACCCAGAATTTAGCGGTCACATAAAGAAGGAGCTGAAGTGCAGCTGCCCAGCCCTGCCTGTAGTTTGGAAGAACAACACATTGAATTATGGGCCGTGAAAGAATGTCCTGATGCAACAATAGGCAGGTGCACAGACCGAAGGCTGAGGCAGAACTTTACTTGTGTGCAGCCTTACATTTGGCAGTCATTCAGCTCCTTAACCAAATCAAATCATTAAATGGGCCACAGCAATAAAGTAATCAAGTTTTCAACTCCCCTGAAAGGCTTTCATTTCCCCTGTGGGAGTCACACCATACTTACATAACACTTCTACCTTGACTTTGTCTTTGTGCCAAAATGGCACAGACAGACACCTTCTCACAGTAAAATGTCTTTGAACAGACACAACAGCTGCTTCTCACGACACTGTCATCTCCGAGGTATCTGTCGAACCCTCACCTCTTGAAGCTGACTAAGAGACCTGAAACCCAATCTCACACTGGGAGGCTTTCACCTTCGTCTGCTATCACTGAAGTTCATGAAAGCAACACTTGTTTGGGCCTGTTACACATTAACCCTTTCATATGCACAGGTTTACTCTCACATTGTAGACTGCTCCTGAGACGTCAGATCAAGTTCATCTGTGACACATCTAAAGAGCTGACCTGGCAAACCCTCCCTGATGAGATAATGATAAAGGCCTCCACAAGAATGCAAGAGACACAAGCATACACATCAAAAAAAGGGAAAAAAAAAAAAAGAAAAAACACAGACCAAGTTTATGAAAGCAGGCACAGTCATGCATGAGAGGAAAAGCTGTTTTGCTGATTAGAGGGCAAATCTAAGGTGGATCCAAGTGAAAGGAAGAAACCTTTAACAGCAGCATGTTTTGTCACATGTTCAGTTTCAAACTAATGAATAAAGTTTCATTTCATTGTGTTATTTGGAGAGAAGCCAAAGAAAGCAGACTCTCAGGGTCTGGTCTTAAGCAAATAATGCTGATTAGTTATTAAAAGCTCTGCAGAACAGACAGAAACACCTGTGGTTGGACCTGTGTGGACTTGAAATATTTGGACTTTTATTCCTTGAACTTGAAAAATATATATTTTTAAAACTCATATGGAAATTTAGTCCTCACGCAGGATGATGATATGGATTGTTCTAAAACTAAAGAGACTCTGTGCTGTTTACCTGACATGGCGTACTGTGTGGCTGATCCATTCTGACGCGGAAGTGTGGACTTCTCGGCCAGTCTCATCTGGACCTGCTGCTGGACGCGCCTGGCTCTGGACACTTCATCCGACACGGAGCTCCCGTTCCCGATGTGCATATCATTCGGGAGCCCGTAGGTGGTAACGGAGGTGTTGGGCTGTAAAGCGGATAAAAACACATTTTCTGTGCTCACGGCATTCATGGTTGAAAAAGAAAAAAGTTCAAAGAGACGCGCGTCGTGCGTCTGGACGGAGGCTGGCGCACACAGGTTGTTTGCGCTCCGTGTCGTGGCAGATCGCAGCTGAAAGTGGACGCACAAACCGAGCAGGGAACAGATCAGCAGGAGGAGGAGCCTCACACCGAGGCCAGATACCTGACTCAGGTGAGCTTCACCCACTTACTCACGTCTCAACTCCTTTTATTCATCCTCAAAACCAGACGATACTAAAGAAACTGAGCTTTTATTATTATTGTCAGTGACTCGATTCGAAAATTTTTGTTTTATCTTCCATTAAAAAGAGTGAATCTGCTGTTGGTAAAGCACATTTTTAAACATTTAAATAAATTAAATGCATTGGAAAAACAGTGAATCTTTTATTCATTAACGTGATGTTGTGTCTTCTACTGTTACAAATATATTAACATGTAGGATGTCGTTTTATTTTTGTTCCTCCTCTGCACAGATGGTAAACAATACTGAGTATAATGCACTCTGATGCAAATCTAAAATAGAAGAAATATTAGATCAGAGCTTTAATACACAGACACTTTAACTACCTTAGTATTTGTTGGTTTGCATTATGGCAGAAGTGTGTTTTTTTGTCTATCCCCTACGTGTTTTTGAGCATGTTGATGTAATAATATATTCAGCAAAGGTTTCAAAACTGTTCAGAAAAAGACAATAGAAAAACAATCTTCATGAAACATTTACTATTACACTGGTCTACAAGTAAAAAAAAAAACAAAAACCCAAAAAACAAAAGAAAACTAAACACTAGAGTAAAAGTAATGAAGCTTTACCAAGTCTGAGTGAAAATAATGATAATTTTAAAAAAGTCAAAATGCTGGTTGTAGTTTCTAAGATACAGTCTTGAATCAAAATGTGGCCCAGATCTACTTCAAAACACTGCCTGCACAATACAGTACAGCTAACCAGCACTTTTGTCATTTGTTTTCCCAATTCATCTAATTAAAGTATGTAAGATTTAGTACATTTAATTTCTGTGGCACATAATTAAAAAAAAACAAAAAAAAAAACAAAACAAACAAAATAAACTGTAGACCAGTGTTATTTAAATAACATGGATGTTCTGGATAAAAGGTTTTTTTTTGCATAATTGCATATTTCCGTGTATTGCTTCTCCTTTTGCTTCCCTGTTCATGTGTCAGTAAGCAGCAGTTAGAGAGCTCTCAGGGCTTTTGTTGTTGATGTTTTTACAAATTGTCATGGCATTAAGTTCAGTCTCACAAATGACGTTGAGTGTGTGAAGAACAGTTACGAGGTGTGTCAAAGTCTCCCTCTATTATTAAATTGGTGCCACACCTAACTTTTATCTGGCTTGTTTTATATGAGCTTAGTGACTGTGAGTCAGTGAAAGCGGTATGAAGCATGAGAGTACATGCTGTCTCTATCTACCTGGAAGTCAGAAACACTTCAATCTTTTCTGGTTCACTACTTTCTGCATCAACTGCTTTATTTCCTGGATTCCTGGACACACTGCCCTTATTTGATTAAATGAAAAACAGAAAAAAAAACACCACAAACATAGCAGCCTGTTTAAAGGTTAGTCAACCAGCAAATAATTTCCCAGGAAGATACCAGAGGGCTTCATTTCCCCAAAGCAAAAGTTTTACACTGAAGCGGATGCAGCAGTAGATTTACAGAACCCCCCTCCTATTTCAACTCAGCCACTCCTCGTGACATAACAAATCACCTCTCACAGGCATTGGTTCCTATTATTTCTCACACTGTTTCCAAATCTGGTTACACATATCATGGTATTGCTTAGAAACATTTTTTAACACATTTCAGTGGAAATAATGTAAGTGTCAGTCTCATTTTTAGATATCTAAACTGTAAAAAAAAAAAAAAAAAAAAATCATCTGATATCAGTATATATTAGTATATATAACAGTATATAATAGGCTACAAAGTGAATTTTCTGATAATTAATACTATCTGTAGAATAAATGAAATGTGACTTACCATTACCATTGAGTCTGGGTTGTTAATGATGTTCTCCTCTCTGTTCTACGTACCTGCTTCTCTAACCAGGTGATGTGATCTGGTGGGTTATTACAGAGTATTAGAAGTGAACCTCAACAGTCACCGCCCTTTAACACTGAAGTGTTTCCATTGCCTACAAATACTGGGAATGTATAAAACAAAAGGATGATTCAGAGACACCTCAGGGTGTGTTACGGGAAAAGTAAAAGGGGGTAGACAGACAGACAGGTAGACAGACAGACAGACAGACAGACAGACAGACAGCAACAGTAGGAAAGAGAGGAAAAATATTTCTAGCTGTTGTTCCTGCAATGATGATATTTTTTACAGAAATGATATAAGGCTTGTTAAAAATTGCAGACTGAAATACTTTGTTAATTTTGTGCAGTTTAGGATTAAGTCTGATTTTTTTTTTCAGGGTGTTGCACCATTTCATTGATTACTCATGAGCATAACACCCAGAGCAGCAGTTTTAGCGAAGTCCCAGCCCAGTTCAGAAGTAATGAGTGACATCAAAAGTATCTGGCATCAGGTTTCCACATAAGAGTTCTGTCACTGTCACTCTCACACACTCTCACACACACACACACACACACACACACACACACACACACACACACACACACACACACACACACAC
>JAPTYQ010000024.1:16265112-16300725 GCA_029814465.1 Ostorhinchus cyanosoma | reverse complement strand
GTACATGTAATTCCCTGTGCACACACAGCTAGTGATATAATGTAAAGATTTATATTAAAGCAGTGTATGTGAAACACAGTCTTCTTTTCTTTTCTTTTCTTTTCTTTTCTTTTCTTTTCTTTTCTTTTCTTTTCTTTTCTTTTTTCTCTCAAGATTCCAAACTGAATGGCGAGGCAGCTAATGCAGCTCTGGCAAACGAAGATTGTCCTCATATAGACCAGGCCATATCTCCGGAGGAAATCTTCAGCCCCAGCGAGAGAGAGCGGCCCTGCTTCCTGGTCACCACTGCTGAACGCCCCAACCACACAGGGGGCAGAGTGAGGAGGGGTACGTACAGTAACAGCCAATCACAGGCCCCTGTCAGACACTGACACCCCTTAGACGGTAGACAGGACACGCTCCTTTTTCTCCTATTTGCTGAGTGTTACGCCTCAGTTTTTCACAGGCATATAAATATATATAAATATATGTATAAACACAAAAACACACACAACCACAAACCTCTTACTCTAATCCTCACACAGCTTCACAGCAGCTGCTTCTCCTCAATCATCCTCTTGGGAATTGTATATATATTCCACATCACAATAACATCCGTTAAGGCCAAGCACAATCACAAATGTCAATAATAGTTGTCTACATCTACATAATATATTTTTTGATACCATGCATAATGTATACCCCTATTTATTTACCAGTAAGAAAGCTATTTTGAAGATTTATATGATCTAGAATGTGTTGTCTTACATTCCTAAGAAAGTATTTATGTGCTATGCGTGTATCATGTATGTATATGTGTTTTAATGATAAATACCATCCGGGATCTGAGTTTGAGTACATTGCTCTTGACCATAACGGTGCATGAAGTGTCTTGCTGATGGGTGCTATCAGTATGGTGAAGGAGCACAACACAATTGGAGGAAAACTAAAGTCCAAAATTTTATAATTTTATGAGATAAATTCGAATTGGTGTATTCATACACTAAAATAACAGGGTTAAGCCATTGAGTTTGTTTTATTTATTTAATATTAATCTGTCAAACATTCCTATAATGAAGGTCCTGTTAGTCTCCTGCTGTGGCTCCATGTGTAGCCAGTGTAACAACAGTAAATGGTAAACAGTATGAAATTCTACCTGTAGCTAAGAATACATTCCCTGCCTGAGGTGCCTACCTTTTAAAAGTCTTTTATAGTGTTATACTCCAAACCATTCCAGTACCACCCGGTGCATGCTGTTGTACTCCGGATGCACTCAATGCATGGAGAATAATAATCTGTCTGAAGTCTGTGTTGACCTGTTTCTTTGGAGGCAAAAACAAGAAAGCAACAGGTGTAGTATTACCAGTGAGGAACGCCAAAACATTTTGTCATGGATTCAGTGCTGCAGTGTACTCAGAACGTTCTCTGTTTTTCAACTGAAGGTTATGAAAAGCCTTGGAGCCTTAACAGCATGTCTGGCATGAGCGGGGATGCCTCTGGAGTGTCCTCAGTGTCCGCCCTGCCCTGCAGCCCACCCTGTCTAATGCAGCACTCACATTCTCCCATCCCATCCATTATGTAGCATGGTTGAGTAGCAGACACAATGCCATTGGAAGGCCAGTCCACACTCCTTCTCTTATCTTTCCTGTCAGATTTTGCTTTTACACTTGCCTTTTGCTCCTGCTTTATCATTTTTATTTTATTTTTTATTTTTCTGGAAAACTGTATCTTATCTGTGCTCAATCTCAAACTTCCCAAGTGTTGTCCTTGGGTGTGTCATCATATCCTAGACTAGAAAACATTGGCACATGCCACCCTGCATGGGTCACCTCAGTTGCAGACAAAGCACTGTTCTACTTTTACCACAGGCTAACCCCACTTTTTCCTTGTGTTTACATCATTGCCTGTTGCTCTGTTGCTTTTGATCTCATATACTATTCTGCTAATAACTTTTATCTCATCTGCTTTTTACTATTTTGTGAAATAATTTTTCATAAGATGTAACCCTGCTGATAATATGCTGGACATGAACAATACATGGCTTTTAAACATATCTAAAAGGTACCATTGCCAGCTGTTAAGGGAACTCCTTTTAAGTGCTTTGTACGTTGCAAAGTAGAGACGTTTTCATTCTGAAAGTGCAATCCAGACAAGACTCAATGTTATCCGAGTGGCCATTAAAAAAAAAATTGAACATGATGTTCATGATGTCCAATGCAATATGGAGATGATGACCATTCCTATGATACTAGTGATGAATACATTTAATGTCAAAAGAACTAAAACTGTTCATTTGCATGAACTGCATGAGAAATTCTGTTTAACACAAAGCTAACTGTATCGCAGTACTTGTAAGAAAAAAGTTTTCTTTCAAAAGCTTCTGAAGCTTTGTCATTTTTTATGCATTTTGAGACAGCTTTACAAGAGACTCAGTCATAGCAAAATTTTTTATGTAGCTGCCATTCTTTGCCTTTCCCCAAATTCATAGATTTATTTTCTTGTATTTATTTGACTGGGGCCTCCAACAAAAATAGTGTGATTTAACTTGAAGAACCTGTTATAAAGCCAACTAATGCTGTTATGAGCATAAAGAGTTTTTATACAAATATATTTACTGATAGTTTTTAGACAGTATCTGTAGTCTGCAGCACTTCTGTTATTGCTGTTATGCCCTAATTAAGGCAAGACTATCAAACAACGGTGCCTTCATACTTGGCGAGGCAAAGTAAAAATGCATAATAAATTGATATTTATGATAAAACAAAGTGCTCCCTGTGTAGCATCAATACACTTTATACCATGCTCATAACAGTGTAACGAAAGCTTTATTTTTTAAGGTGCACCTCACACCTTTTGCACCGCCCTTGTACCCTCAGCACAGTAAACCTGCCCTTTTGGTTATTATTGTAACACCATAGACATCCAACATTGCTCCATGGAAAAATAATACTAAACAGTCCCCATCTCAAGAATCTTTTTGTATGATAAAGCACAAAATATTATCAAAGGGGACCAGATAAGCAAGTCTTTGGAGCCAAAATATATCAAGTTTTGATCAACCAGAGATGTCATGATGACTCCTGCAGTATGTATGTCTATTGATTTAAAACATCAATACTGTTACTGTTACATGTATTGATACTGTCCCAATAATTATGCACAATTGTTTCAGGGCACTTTAACAAATTTTATGTTGACCAATCAAAAACGTTAAGTTCTAGAAAATAAAATATAGCAACTCATCTAAGTTTTTGTTTTTATTCTGAATGAGCAGAGTTTTACATTTCTAGTCATGTCTCTTGTGGTAATTAATGGACGTTATATATTTAAAAAAAAAAAAAAAAAAAAAACTTGTGAAGATTTGATGTGAAGAGATGCAGGTGAATTATATGCTCATGCAATTCAAGTGGGAAAAAAAAAAAGTACAATACAACACAGTATGGGATGTGGGTCTACTTGGGGAAAGGTAAATGCATGTATTTTACATTTATGCAACAGAAAAGTATTCAAATAAAATATGTAAATATAAGTCCTTGCATGAAATAAATTTTATACACAATGAGCGTTTAGACTCCGTTTTTCTTCAACAGCACATGCATACACATCTTTCTTTTCCCACTAGCATACAGCTAGTGCATTCAGCTGCTGTTTGACCCGGTGTTTCCCTGTGTTTGGGTCAAAGAGAACATGCAAAAACAAGGTGACTGTGAGAGCATGATGCAAAGTAGACAAACGCATGACAATGACTGAACTACTGTACATCAAGTTGTAAAACGCAGCATGATCGGGCATGTTTATTAACCGACTCAGAGTCCAACCTCTGCACACAGACAGTACATCTTTGTCTGGTGTCTTGGCTAAGCATGGGAAGTACATGGTAAACCTGATGTTTACCATGAGGACTAACGGAGCACATTTTCTTTACTCTTCAAGCTAGTGTCATTCCACCTCTCGTTGCGCCTCAGAGGTATCCATCATCGCCATCATTTCCACCATTATACATAATTTGTGTAATAATTTATTTTTGTTATTGTTTTTTTATATGTTTATAGAGACCCAGCGACAGCACCGGAGCAGACAACCAACAGAATCAGTTTGTGTTATGAACCATGGTGTACCAACCACTATGTGTATGACCCATAATGGCCCATCACCCACCTGATAGTGCTGTAGCATTGTTGTGTGTATTACTTAGTATTTTTAAATGGGTGTGACAGTGACAACCTGTACATCACAAACTCAGCATAGATGTAGCACTGAGGAAGTTTTGTTGTCAAGCCTTATGTAGCTCAGTATCTGTGACTGGTTACTGTGTTGTAATTTGTGTGCCTATTTTTTGGTGTGTGCCAGTGCTGTAAATACGCTTTTGTGTGCTGAAGTTGTGTGTACCAATGTTTTGAGTGATCATCAAATATTTGTGTGCTTTTTCTGTTGAACAAAAAAAAAAAAGAAAAGAAAAAAAAAATGTTGCTCCGATTTTAATCACCCCCAGCAAAAACCTGTCACTTGTCATGTCAGCCAAACGAAAACCGATGAAAACAAAACCCTTAACTTTGCACTGTCATGGTCACATTTTTGTAGACTTTTGCACCGTTTTGCACCAGTGAATTTTTCACATTCCTTTGATATGTTTTCAAGCATCAGAGAGATAACACCCACAAAACAAAATACTGTATTTTTTTAACCAATCATTCTTAAAAAAGCACCACTCTTACCTTGTATTAGAGGCATTAAAATGGTAAAGTGTGCAGTTAAGAATTATTTTGCTGGTTAAGCAAATCTTTGGATTTATTTCAAGAGCAATGATAGATATTCAATATTTACTAAATGTTGATATATCTATTAATAATTATCTTACATTTCAGATAAGATGGTCATTATTACTTAGAAATGCATTTTCAATTGACAATCATTTAGAACTGGCATTTATTCTTTTAGTGTTCATGTGCAAATTAGTACATTAGTATCTAATACTAAGTAATGCTAAAACATTACATATATCATACTGGACAAGTGCCTATGTTAATGCAAATTCTCCTCATCCTTCAGTGATACAGTTGAACCGTACATTATAAACTGGATTAAGTTTCCTTTTAAATTAGTAATTAGTCTTAACCATTGAAAACCAACATCTTTTCAGTACTCAGAAAGTACACATAAAATAGCAATCCCCATATCTGTGCATCAGCTTCTAAAGGCAAGAAATGGTTAAAACACAGGGCAGCCATAGGTTAAAAAGTATAGCATCATTGTTTGTGTGGAAGAGTTAGTGAAAAGGGACCAACTTTCTACCAAACTGCAAATACACTGCCAACAACCTACTCTGATCTCTCTGCTGTCAGGTACAACAGATCTGGATCTGCCAATAGAGCTGAGCAACAATGGGGGACTGTGTGCTGGTCATTGTCAGACATGGATTTAATGAAGAAAAAAAAGTGGCTGTTATCATTAATGGAATTAATAATGCAACTAAGAGGCAACTAATGTGTGCCATTTAGTGGGAAGAGTGTGTGTTTTGAACACCGTGCATTTTGTGGTTAGTTATCTCAATAAGGTGTTCAGTGATCGTTTTGATTGGTTTGTGGTTTAGGGATTTTTTTGTGTCTTTTCTGACCAATACAGTTCAGGCTTGTACAATAAATAGTGATCAAATAAAAAAAACACAGAAATGATCATTTTTCAGCGAGTGTTGATTTATTTTTTCCAAACTAATTCAGGTAAAAAAGATAAATAATTTAACTCTCAATGCATAATTCAGTGATTTGCATAATCATAAAATAAAAATGCTAAAATAAAAAAGTGCATTTTGATGCTAACATTTCAATCATCAGCCATTTTCAACTCGGCCACTGCCCTTGACCAAGGTGTTGGCCTCAGGCCTACAGTTGATCCCCAGGTGCTGCACTGCGGACATTCATTGCTTATAAATATTTAGGATGGGTCAAATGCAGAAGATTAATTTCCCTCGGGAGGGAATAATGAAGTATGGAGTATGAAAGTGGTGCAAACAAGGCAAAGAGAAGGTCAAAGAATATAACACTGATAAAAGTATAAAGAATTGATGGACAGCTGGAAAAAATAAAATACTGGACATGTGTAAGAGGTAAATCATGACTGACCATAACCCAGAGGTTTTCAATGCGTTTCCATTTCAAGTATGGAGACTGACAGCCTCCTGACATGCAAGCTCACAGTAATAAAACTGCTGACATGGGAAGATGGAGTTATAGCACAAGTGTAGCCCATCCTTCACATGTCCTTAACGGCTTTACTCAGGAAGACGAACATGGCAGGTGGTCCAGGAGCCATAGGCAAAGCCATGTCCTGCAAAGCCATCAGCCCTAATCGTGTCCATCAAACTGACGGGTTGTTCAGAAAAATGATGGATTCCATCTAACGGAAACATAACTCAGCCTGTGTCGGACCACATAACGGTGTTTATGGCAGCAGCACTTTGAGGTCTGACCTTCTCAAAGAGATCAGGTGGCCAACCAGAGGGAGAAAGTTCCCTTAAAATACACAACTGGTACCTGAGTTCAGAAAGGATAGGCCTGATAAGTCAGCGGAAACAAGTTGATTCACAAAGTCACTCTATATTTAGAGTAAAGTTAGTTGCTGAATTAATGTTCCTTATTCAATGTTATTGAAGAGGAGAATGCAGGGATTGTGTTGAGTCAGTTGTCGCAGCGCACACTGCCATAGAGTGTCCAGCTCCACAGCCAATGAGAAGAGGTCTGAGACCAGGAATGAGATGTGGCTGGAAGACGTCAGTCTCTGAACCGTCTCCACACATCCCATGTTCGTTCCAGCCCCACGAGAGGAGACACCTCCCTGAAAAGCAGAGGGGTCATGGGTCAGTGGACCTGAGAGGATAGACACGGTCTATAGCAGAGTAACATGTGAGCTAAAATTAGCAGTCTGGAGAAAAAAGGCTGTGAAAAAACACACACACATACAGAACACACAGGCTCTCTGTTCCCAAGACAGACACTTGGCCAGTAATAAAGCTTCCCTGCTCTTCACAGCTGGTGAGCTTGTTGGTGGGTGTGGTCAGGTCTGCATCACCGAGAAGACACGTGCCATGGCAACACAGTTACCTAATAGGATCCATTACCATGGCAACAGAAGCGAGCTTGCTTTCTCAAGGGTAACACATCTTCGAGCTTTTCCCATCCTGCAGTTGTGTGTCTTTCAAGCCATGTTTTCATTATTTCATCAAGGGATTTCATTGTCTTTGTGTTTTTAGCTCGCCTCTGAATATCTGTGGTGTCAAAGATTTGGATTTGCCAACAGACACATATGCATTGAGCAGTTAACACACCAAGATATCACGCCAGCAGCTTATGTCAGTGTGACATTCTGCCAGGAATAGGGAAAGCGTTACAAGCACACATAGCCTGAACTTTAAGGTAAAGTCGACGATTCTCACCAATATGTCAACTTCAAGTATTCATAGATTTTATTCACAGGGTGAAACAGCCTTATTTTGGTGCTCTGCTTAATTCATGGACTCACTGACTGGAGTACAGCACATCAGTGTTTCCATGGCAACAAAGTGCCTGCACAATATTCTGCACAACAAAAGGATAAAAATCAAGACACTCAAACCAAACGCTATTTCCTTGTAAACAAATCATTGCTGGGTTTTACATTCCACAGGTTATAATTTCACACCTTATTAATGATACCGCAATCTGCATGAGGTGTTGATATTTGTAGATTAACATACGTTATGATTCAGGTGCAACTGAAACGAGGTCTGATCCAATATGTTTGTTTTATACAAAGCCTGTGACATCAAAACTGTTCAAATTAACAAACATCTTTCCTCAGATTGGATGAGCTGTGCGAACAGCGCCTTTGGCCAATCTGCCACCCCTGACCATCGGTGATGAGTTTCATACAAATGGGCAAGGGCTGAGCAGGCAACAGATATCATAAGCAGCATGCAATGCTCTCCGTTCCTTTCCGCCTGACCTACTTCAGCACCAGAAATAGCAGCACTCAGGTCTCTGCTTCCAATCCTGTTTTGCTATTTCATTGCTCCTGCCACCATGCTCCAGACAGGAGGAGGAAAAGAGGAGAGCATGGCAGAGGGAACACTCCCTTTACAGGTTCTACTATATCATCACATTACGAGGCCAGATGAACTTCTGAAAGCTCTGTGAGAACTGTCACAATGACGCACAGTCTGTAAAAAAAATTCTTATTTGGCATATCCAGCAAACGGGTTAAAGTGATTAGGGCTTTAAAAGTGGACATTTGTGTAGAAACACCAGCGCTCTCTCTAATGGAACTCTCTACTTGTGTTTTAGTGTCCATATGTGGCATTTATACTGATGTAAAAAAAAAAAAGGGTAAATACGCAAAAGATTTTACTTCCAAAATGATTTGTAGGGTTACACCATGATATTGGAAAACCAGATGTTGTTTGTCAAGCCGGCAAACACTGAAAGGGCATCAGATCTCTTTGTTAAACTAATAAGAAAAGCAATTATACCCAAATAAGTCTGTGTTGGTTCAGTACTCTTTTTCAGGCATGTGTGAGCCTGCACTGTCTATTTTCTGTTGTTCTGTGGATAAAGGAAGCCTGTTCTGCAAACATTCAACTGGAACAACATGCCTGTAAATGTGTGTGGTTAATTCAGCTCTTTTACAGGCCTGTTCGGGTAATTGCTTCTGTCAATGATACCCATCTAGCCATGCTGTAATTACTTCCTGATGCAAAGGCCACAGAGAAATGAGCTGACCTCAGAAATCCTCTGCAGCATTACCAGAAGGATTAATATTTCACACTGATGTTTAACTGTAAAGTACTAGACGGTTCTCTTACTAATTTTCTGGTGCAACAAGGAAGAAATTTTGAAACGGCCTAACCTGTGTTCATTCCCTTCACCTTTAGTAAATGGAACCACTTTTGGTCACAACTGCGGTCTGTCTTTTAGTATATCTGTGTATTTTTTCTTCCTCTGTGTACCTTCCTCATACAGTTTATTGTATCTATTTTGCAATGAAACTTAATTAACCGTATTTCTCCACTGAATGCTTTCATATTGACAAAAAGAATAATTCTTTAACCAAGCAACAAATAAATGAAAATGAAAAATACACTCACCTACAATTGCAAGGTTATGTTCAGATCCACATGCAATCTGCAGAAAAAGAAAGAAAATGTGTTAAGAATGTGGTGAAATAGAAACTCCATTTTAAGGCTGTCAAGAAGAATTTGTTGAGCCAATGTGATAACTGTAACTAAACCTGCAGTGAAACTGAAATAAAATCAAAATGATTGTTAAGATGTCGTAAGTCAGCTTTTGTTCAGAAATGCAGAGCTTGACCACACCAAACACAAACAACATAAGTTTTGCTTTCATCAGCATGGCTTTGACAACTTGATATCCAATCCCCCACTCAACAGTATCTCACTGAAAAGCTAAGCCAACAACTGTAACAGCCAGCTCTATATAAACACTAAAACCACCTGCTGGGTCGTCCAGAGAAATCAATACAACTGTCTCGTGTCTCCATCATAACTGATACATTCAAATATATAACACATACATGCGAAAACATGATACATCTTTGGAATGGCACTACTATGGCTTTCTTACTCACAATAAATGTCAATGGGTTCTATACTGTATAAATATATTGCATTTATACTGTATTGGTGTTACAGTTTAACTGCTTTGATAAAGCATTTCTTAATAAAGCACCCAGCTGCAGCAATCTATGAACAGAATAACACCCAATGATTCTTCAGCCACTGACAGGATATAATTTGTTACTACAATAATGTTCATAGGTCTCATAAAAATATGACAGTTTACTAAATATTGAGTCTGTGGGCATATGTACACTATATGTTTGGAGGACTAACATGGTAGGGCGGACTGAAAGATTCATAGTCCATTCAACTAATCCATCTTGCCTTTAGCTTTACACACACACACACCCACACCCACACACACACACACACACACACACACACACACACACACACACACACACACACAGTGACAACGCCTTGACATACGCCAGTCCTGCTGAAATGATGAGTGTATAGAGGAAGAATGATCCAGTGCTCGCCCTTACCCGTCCCTGACATCTACTTTATTGGCAAAAGTCTCTGACTGTATAGCTGCCATTTAGACTATAGGTTAACTGCTTCCTTCCGATGCTACTCACATGAAATTGTCCTTATGGGAAAGGAGACCTCTGCCTTCACTAAACGCAAGTGCTTCTCTCCCTGGTGGAGGATAATAGAAGTGTGTGTGTTTGGCTCATGAGATATAGTGATGGAAATCATTAACAATCCACTCTCAGTGGGCCTGGTTCTCATTCAAAGATGCTATATTTCACCTCATTCAAAGCAACCTGTCTCCTGTTTTCATTTGTGGATATTTGCTTCCCTCTGCTGGATGTTCTTTGATATGACAGGAGAGCAACAGTCAATCCATACCGCAAATCATCCTTACGACCGCCAATTCATCTATGAGGCCGTTTCTCTAGTTTGACTCACAGGACATCGTCCCCGTCCTCCTTGACTTATCATCACCCAAGATGATTGTGATCGGTTTAAAGGAAGACAAACGAGATAAGAGTTTTTCCCCCTTTCCAGTTTGGTGAAGGTTTCGGCCTGACCTTTTCAGAACAAATTTGAGTATTTCCTCAGAATCAACTTTTAAATGATGATGTTTAAATCAATAGTAATTTGTGTGTCATGGTGATTATGCCTGTTCTTTACTGTAATTTTAATCTGGCCCGACTAGAATCAGTCCATTCAATCTTATTCATAAAGTTTGTTCTTTGTCCTTTAAAAAGCATTCAAACAAAGTCTAGGGATAGACATGGCCTTGTGAGACTTCAGATTTTCTTTAATAACTCTTGTCCTAAGCCATCCTGGTTATTTAATCTGTTGTACTGCCAGACACTGAAAGGTTTTACCTGTGTTGCTCCACAGAGGACTTTAACCTCTGCAGGGAGGCGAGCCTCCTGACTGCCACCTTCTGCCAAAGGACCAGCTGACTGTTGCTCTGCATTCTGACTGGTTGACGCCACTCGGCCCAGCTGTCCATAATTTCCTCTTCCCCATGTGAAGACTTTTCCACTCTCTGAAAAAGATTGCCCTTTTCTGCATTGGTAGTGATCCCTAAAATATTGATAAAGTTAATCCATTTTATGTTTCTATGTCTCACCTGTTTGGACAACAGTATGTGTCCATCCACTCCACATTTTAACAGCTTTTTCTCCACCCACGAGGGACTGTTTCAGAAGAGTGGGACAAAACAAGAAGGGCTCTGTGGATGTGAGCTGACCATGCTTGTTGCTTCCCCACATAAACAAATCACCATCTCCTGAAAACACACACCACAGGAGCAACATTATTCTTCATCCAGCAGAGGCAGTAGAGCAGTAATTGAGTGGCACTGGTCAATTTAATTACAGAACAAGAGGAAGTTCAGACATGATGCATAAACAAAGTAAAAAACAGCTCAGTTGGACAATCAAGAGTTAGTGCTCCCTGAGGGAGAACAGATTGGAGTGCATTGCAAGGTTATTTGTAGCTATTAATGCTTATTTGTGAATTTACACATCTCTACAGTTTTTCAGAAGAGGTTCTGGAGAGTTTCGGATGCAAAAACCTTGTTAGACAGCCTTACCTTGGCAATATAGTTCATTGTATATACTGCTTTCTTTGTTTTTTTTGATATGTTAACAATCCTCTCCAACTGGGAAATGTGGAAAGTATATGCAAGAGAGCAAATCTCCAAACTTTCATAATACACCATACATACATAAAATACTATGTTCGTGGCAGCTATTATCCAAATGCAAATGAACATAAATGCAGCAAAAATACTGATTATATGCCATACCTGTGAGGCACATACAGT
This sequence comes from Ostorhinchus cyanosoma, assembly GCA_029814465.1. Lineage (NCBI taxonomy): Eukaryota > Metazoa > Chordata > Actinopteri > Kurtiformes > Apogonidae > Ostorhinchus > Ostorhinchus cyanosoma. The sequence goes on along the minus strand of JAPTYQ010000024.1, from coordinate 16,288,849 downwards.
GGGCTGACCCTGCAGTTACCATGAATGCCTTCTGGTCCAGACCTGCAACATGTGCAGAAGCATTTGCACATATTCATCAATCTAGCTGTGGTAGCACTCCAATATGAGTCATGAAGAGCATATAAAACAATTTTGGTAGTATTGTTAGTTACAGATATATCTTACCAGGTACCAGAGAGGGCACTTTACTGTTGAGGTGTGATGGGACAGGATTTGAACTGACAGCTCTCTTAGCCTGACTGAAAAGACCAGTTCCCCACTGGTATACACAACCTGACGCTTAAGGTAGTGCAGAAAATTATTACATCAGACACAACGTGACATCATTTATTGCCAAATGACAATATTTGCATAATGACAATTTATGGTCAAAACTCACCAGTTACAGCAAGTGAGTGCCTCAGTCCTGCTGCTACACTCACCACTTGTTCCTTTAAACTCTGAAAGAAAGCAGAACTGCTGCAAATAAACTGATCACAAAATACACAAGTTTGTAGAAGCATTTACAGAATCACAACTGATTCAGTAAATGTATGGCAACTATTACATCTACCAAAATAGAGGATATATTGCATTCTCAAACATTATTTTCATGTACCTACCTCGACAACAAGTACATATTCAGAGTGTGTGACTGCCTCTCCGACACCCAGCTGTCCAAATGAGTTGGAGCCACATGCCAATAATTGTCCACAATCTTCCAGTGAGATATAAAAACAAATATTGAGTTGTATTCACCAACTTAACCTTGAGATTTATAAAACACACACTGACTAAACAATGTACCACTCTTTCAATAGTATAATATACACATGTGATTTTCAGCTTCATTATAAATTATTGTCAGAGAATGTTGTCACCTATAGTTCCTCCTTGGAGGAACATTTGATCAAATTCCATGAAGATATCTTCACTTTTACAATATATCTCACTAGACCTGGCAAATTTAAAGAGTGAAATAGAACTCACCGGAGAGAAGAAGAGTAAAATCCCAACCACAAGCTACTTGTGTGACCCTCTTGGTTAGGCTGGAACAGACCTGTAGAGTAAAGACATCTGTAGTGTGGCCAAGGCCAAGCTGGCCTTTGCTGTTCTGTCCGCACATAAACACCTCTCCATTCTCTGTCAAAACATACATAACATACATGTATCATCATGTATTAGAAACAACATTACAATTGAATATTTTTACATGTCTTGCTACCAAATAACAGAGAACCACTAAACTAGCAACACATTTTTTTAACCATACATAATGAAAAAAGCAAGCTTTGAACATCTGTGTACACATTCACTTTAATAAAGCTGTGAGATGATGAAAAACCCAGTTGAGCAGAATAGAAGTTGGTAAAAACCTTTGTAAAGCATTTTGAGTTACCCTGTGTATGAATAGTCCTATACAAATAAACTTGCCTTGCCTAAAATCAGCTTCACTTTTACATCTTTTCAGTGAACTTAAAAGTCATATGAATTTTTATTTAGAAATAATGTACATATACATAACTTTATGGCTGAAGATCTATTCTTATACAGATGCACTACATGTATTTTCTTATATATATCTTTAGTTTGACATGAAAATAAATCCAGGCAGCATCACACCTTTGCGCCAGGAGAGGGAGCACTGTCACTAATAAAAAGCTATGGGACTTAGTTAACATTACAGAACATGTTTACCAGTTGGACAGAGAATGTTTATTGAACAAATTGTGAAGTTTTTGGAGAACAGTAACTAACCGGTGACCACCACGGAGTGCCCTCCTCCTCCAGTGACCTCCCGGACCACCGCCCCGTTCGGCAGAGCGGTGGTGTTTGACAGCCGGGGAAGGGACTGGTCCTCCGCATGTCCCTGTCCGAGCTGCCCGTAGCTGTTGGCTCCCTGACAGACATGGTCCATTAACCACAACATCAGAGAACAAAGCTAATGGTACCAACCACTAAAAAGTCCAGTATATCAACAGTCATTTGTGCTTCTACAGGCGCGTTTTAGGAACGTATACTGAAGAATAAGCAAACATCAGCAAAAGTGCTATCGTAAGATTTCCATATTGTCATAGTGCACATGAGACAATTCAATACCACCAGTATGCACATTTATAAAGTTTAGACACACCAATAAACAAGTGAAGTAGCAAACTTACCCACGCTTGTAAACACAACTCCATGAAGTAATGCTCCTGCCGTAAATGGCCACTACATTTTGCGACACTGTCGTGAAGTTACCGATCATTTGAGCAAGTTCATAATAAAAGTGAAAAAAACGTACTATTATAACTACCCCATTCTTTTCACCTATTGGAGTGTATTCTATTGTGATCGGTACAATGCAGTGGTAGAAGATATATTCAGATATAATATGTAACTAAAATGAATAATAACCAAATATTCCAGTACAAATAATCTTTTGAATTCAAATTAAGCAGAGAGTAAAATATTAGCGTCTTTTCAGCACAATGTGTGTCTTCTTAAAAGTACTTACAGCACTGTCGAATGGTTCCTGTAAGTATTTTACCATAATATATGATGCTTTCGGATTATTATTACCACTGAATTCATGTGTCTGATGCATTTGACTGTTGTGCATGTTTGAGGTTGAGTTCATTTTGACTGTTCTTTTTACTAGTTTAATCTAGAGAAATACGTCTTGTTTTATTTTTAATCGTATGTAATGTTTGTAACATTGCTGTCTAATAAGAACCACATATCTCTCAAAATTAAGGGGAAAAAGCCTGTTTTCAGCTTTTGACAATGCATTTTCCAGTAAATCCAGGAGGGAGATTTTGAAGTTTATCGTAAGAAAATTTCAATGGCAATCCATTAAGTAACACTTTATAGTTAATTTGATCACAAACATTAAAGTGAACACATTTAGAGATCATTTTCACTTGGTATGAAGGGTATGAAAAACCAGAAAAGTGAGAAGTAGATAAACCTAAGTGAGTAGAAATACAAAGCTGCATAAAATGGAATATCCTATGTCATATATAAATATTCTAACTACTTCAAAAACTGGGTCATCTTACAATCTACAGAAAGACACTCATAAGGTACTCTTGAGGTAATGGATGCACCTGTTAACAATGTAAATAGGTCAAATATGACCGTGAAGTTAAATAATCATCATTTAGAATTAATACATAAAATCAATGCAGCATAGCAACCTTGTTTAAGTAGTTATGTAAGTTCCAGTAACAATAGGTTTACCTGGAAAAATTATGGATCACAAATACACACATATAATGATTTTTTTTAAAATAATTAAATGTGATGGTAAAATGGATACATACTCTAATAGCATTTCCATGAGATTTCATGAGTAAAATCATCGTATTCTCCTTGTGACTGTGTCTTTTCCTACAGTGTCGGCAGTAAATCGCAACTGCAGGGACACCTAACAATAATACGCCAACATGACACAACTAACACAATGTGAAGACACAATAAACTTTTTATTTTGTATATTCTTTTTCTTAGTTTGATACATACTCTACTACTTATATTTATCTTTTCTTTACAGTAGAAAAATATTGTTTTAATTTCAGGAGTACTACAATGTACTGAATAATCACTTCAATACTAGGTATTTAAATAATCACATTAAATTAAATTAGATCAGGATACATGAGACACATTTATTGTTATCAGTCATGAAACCATTCTTATATTATCACTTTTTAACCTTCATACTTTCCATCAGCAGCACACAAAAAGTAATATGATACATACACCAAAAGAATACAAACAACATATATTTTTATACATATCACTGAAGTGAGGAAGATTAAATGTGAAGAAGAATAATGTAATGAATTACAAAAATATTTCACATAATCATATACAACAGAAAAGTTAACAATAAGAAGAGGAGACAACATGTATGTTTGTAACAGCAGGAAATGCTTTAAAAAGATACTGAAGTGCCATTAAAGCACATGGAATCTCTGCAATGAAACCAATTCAGACAACTGACGAAAACCAGTGTCTCAGATTAAGCAGCTGTTCAGGTTTGTGCAAATTAATGATATCAGTGGCTGAACATAATTCGCCATAATGGGGTTAATTGTAAAAGCCACGTATCATGCATTAGGGACAACAAAGCATTCTTCTCAAAGCGGTGCACATTCGTTGTACTGACGAAGGGTGAGCTAAAAGCAGTATTTCTAGAGCTGGGGGACGACACGCGAGCAGTGCTAGACTTCAGGTGAAATGTTTTTATGTGGAAAGTCAGACACCCAGCTGCTTGTTGAGCCGACTGAGCGCATCACCCACAATGTCAAGCTCATGTCGAAGCTCTTCCACGACACTGTTGATGCTGGGAGTGTCTTTAAGCACGTCCACGCTCTGGGTGTAAGGGTTGTATCGGACTGTGAAGGGGCGCTTGATGGTCTTGGCAAACTCCCTGAAACAAACAGGTAGATATTCAATTAACATGCAGTAGATATATTTACAGTGTAATGATAATCTTGCAGACTGTGATATTTATTTTAAATGATTATCTGCAAAATATTAGCGGAACAGACTAAACTCACCTCATCTTGACTTTGGCCTCCTCAAAGCTATCTGACACAAAGTAGACATCCTGGAATGTTGTGATGATGCATTCCTGTTTGGATGTAACTTTGGGGTCGAAAGGCATTATCCTTGCATTGCCAGACAGTGCATGCTGCAAGAGAAACACATTTTGTTTTCTTTACTGCAATATTCTTGGATATAAATGCTGTTTTTAGTAGAATAGACCTGTTCAGATGTTGTTTTTTATATTTATTCTGTGAAGAGACAAAATACACTGTAGCCCATAAAGATAGATTGATTTTGTTTTCGGACACATTACATTTTTTATTTCTTTTTATACACATCAGTAATCACCTTTAATCTGGTGATCCCAGTTACACTTTATCTACCAGAAATACCAAATCATTTCATGAGAAGAAGTAAAAAAAAAAAAAATTTTCAACTTTTCGGGTAACAGTGTATTTAAAAGTGAGTGACTGTCAGGAATATTTTAGTTCATCTGTAATTACCTTAAGTTCACTGATTGATGACAGCAGACCTGCTCCATATGCTCGCAACTGCCCTTCTTGTTTGCATAGGCCGAACTCCACCGTAAAGAAGTAACACTGAATGAAATGAAAACAGTTGATGAGTTTCATTAAGTTTTAAGTTGACATGTATTTGATTTGGTATATTTATAATGGTGTCTCTTACTGTGGCCAATTTCTGAACTGAATCATCTGATGCCCCAAGTGAAGCAAGACCGATCTCCTGAGAAAACTGGGCAAAGCTGGGCTCTGCTAACAGTGGGACGTGACCCAGCAGCTCATGGCATGTGTCCCTAGATGATGAAACACAGCATAATGTTAGGGTTTGTGTATCTATTTGAACACAGATAACATGGTATTGTTTATGACTTACGGCTCTGGGGTGTATAAGGGGTCAGAGCTGTGCCGCACATACTGAGTGCAGTGGAAAACACGGAAGGCTAAACCAGCAAGGAAGTCCCGAGGAGACAAATAACCTGCCACAGGCCTGATGGTGAATCCAGTGCGTTCTGAGAGAATAAGAGAATTAAACATAAGGGATCAAATTTAGCAGTGTGATCCAAGGAAGCATCTGGTGAACAGAAACAAATTTAGTATGAAAATGAAATCTACCCTTGAGAAAGCGTGAGACGTCCTCCAACTGAGGGATGTTGTCTTCCCGACATTCACAGTATTTGGACAGAAGTGGCAAATTCTTCAAGTATTCTCGGCAGGCGTGGGACGGGTACAACTTGTTAAGCTCCCTGTACACCACACCCCATGTCTTCACTTCCTCCTCCGTGAATTCTATACGGGGGATGGGATCCCCACTAGCAAACACAGGACAGATTTCTCTTCGTATCAGACAAATATTATTAACAGATATTAAAATGAACAATTAAACGACACAGGAACTCACTGTTTGTAGGCCATGGCAAGATCAGCAAAGTACTTTCTCCTCTTTCGGTATACGTTGTCCTTGAAACCCTGCTGAGACAAACATACAAAAATATTGAAGATGCTTTTAAATGACGGGGGGTTTGCATTTTACAGAAAACCAGCAGAATGGTTAGAGTTTACAAACCGGATGGTCAGCATCCAACTCAGAGCCATACATCAGGACTCTGTTAGCGCACTTGTCCAAGTCTGAAATTTTCTTTGGGAACCATGGTACGTTATACATTTCTGAAAAGAGAGAAGAAAGTCATTTTTCCTCATTCTTAACTAAGTCTAATAGATAGTTGCAGTACAGTCCCCAGTGTCTAATTCAATGTTTTACCTTCCTCAAGTAGACAGGAGTTATCTGGAGGCTCCATATCCACTACGTTCACATGCTTCCGCAGCAGCTGGATGATTTCATTCAGTTTTTCATGGTTGCTGTCACAGTCCACAAATATTTCAAACTCAGAGTTGCGTCTTTTAGATTTTCTGGACTCTATGTGTACAAGGTTGACATGGTTTTCCTGCAAAAAAAAAATTTCACATCATTATCATCTGTATGGTGATACTGGTTTCTGTATTTATACCAATGGTACTGAGGGATAGATACACATTGTGAAGAAAATGTCATACTTGGAAGAGTTTGAGCGCCTTTACAAGTCCACCTACTTCATTCTTCAGGGAGAAGATTATTGTCGCTCGTTCTTTCTCTGATGTATTTTTCTTTTCGGTGTTCTCCTCGATTTTTGTGAAAGTTGATTTGTTTATCTGAAAATAGTATCATAGAAAAGATCGTATTCGTAAGTATCACGACTTCATACAATTCCCAAACACATGCAAAGCAGTGCAAATCTGGTTCTCACAGTAAACCACAAACAGTATGGGTGCAGTTAAAAGTTTCACCCTCGATTAAACAGTAGCTCAGGGCAGGCAATGACGCGAATGCACCACTTTCTAATCACTTAAGAACATCCACTGAACATCTTATCATATGAACACGCTTCACTTCCAACAACCAGCAGCTAAGAGTCAAACACAATTGGCTCAACATTTTTATAACCGACAGAAATAAAAATGTTTTCTTTATATGCATTCTGGCCAAATAACTGTATGTATCAGGTGATATATTACAATAGCTTACAATATTATGATGTGTTATTTCTGCAGATTCTGTAGATCTATAAATCACATTCAGGTCTGATATGTATGAACCCCGTTTTGTCCATTTCAGCACCTTGGACAGCAGCCTCACGTTGTCTGCTGGTGGTGCCACTCTGCACACGCCAGGGGAAAATGACTTTAATCCTGCATCAGATTTAATTAGGACAAAAACATGCCAACTTCACAGAAACAATAATCTGTTTTCCATGACTGCAGAGGCTGGCATTCACCTAAACTGAATCCAATCCAATGCAGAAGCCTGTTTATTCCTCATCATGCTACCATGTCCTTTTGATCTTCTCTCTACTTTTATTTCTATTCTGTTCAAGTGTCTTCATAGGGTTTAGAAGAATCAACCCATTTCAGTTCACTCAGCCCCTACCATATTCCGCCCTTCAAGCATTGTGTAGACACCACGGAAGACCAGTTTTCTGTGGACTCTTGTCGGTAGTATCCCTGAAAGCATTAGTGCATGAAAACTGGATCAGGACGCTCCCCGGGTCAAGTCTTTGCGTCTCGGTTTAACGACGGTGAACTTGTCTCTGTCTCAAAGAATCGCCTTACAGCAATCTCATTTAGACAGCAGGGAAGCCTATTATTAGCTCCCAGCACATCGAACCAGACACTAGACAGCTTTTAATCACAGCAGCTCGCATACATGAGGCCAAAAAGTAGCTCGAAGGGCCCCTAAATCCTCTGGTATGTTCATCTTTTTTAAATACAACGTGAAGTTATTCTAATACCAACATGGATTTATTGGTAAAGAAAACAAAACAGAAATCCTGCTGTAGTTTCAGTCCAGTCTACTCACCTTTGTCTGTGTTCACTTATTTTCCTTTTAATGTAATTTTTAATGTTTATTTACTTTTAATGTACTTTGTTTGGGTTGATTTTAAGGGAAGGTCACAAACTGCATTTTGGATGTTTTATTTATGTATTTATGTTCATTATTTATGATCTATTTGTTGGTTTTCTCTTATTTTCTTAACTTTAAAATGAAGACGCAATTGCTGCACCTCCTCTCTCTAAGTAGTCAGACATTAGTATTTGACACAGATGTGCACCTCTTCATCCCTTGCAGAGTCTGTGCTGCTTTTTTTTTTTTTTTTTTTTTTTTAGGGAGGGAGGAGAAATCACAGCCATTGCAGCTACAATGGTTTATGTCATCTGTTTTTGTCGTTTATTATAGAAATCAGTGCGGGACTTGCACTGCACTGTTCACCGTAATATGCATTTTACGCTATAAAATAAATGATCATGATATGGTACATGTCTACTTTAACCCTCTTAACCCTTTGACGTAAATTATATTACCATAAAAAGGCTTATATTAATCTGCCATGACAACCAAGTGAAGGCTTATTCTTTAAGTTGACTCAGGAAAAAAAAAAAAAAAAAGTTAATTTAGGTTAAAGCCGCAATGACGCACTAAAAAGGGAGGAAAATAAAAAAAATAAAATAATATAAAGTAATATAAAAATCAGATCTGCTAATATCCGTTCAGTCTAAAACTTACTTTTTAGAAGTTCTTACCTCATTGTTGAGCAGTTTTTCCTCAAAGCCAATATTCATGGAGTCAAAAGATCTTCCCCTCCGTGGTCCTTCGAGTTTGTTTGAATACATGTTGAAGTGCAGCAGTTTTCCCCTATTTCTGAGGTTCCAACAGGTGGATTATCTAAATAACCTCCGCTATGGAATACAGGTTGTCTACCCCGAGATGCGACGCGCTTTGCTATTTAACCACAGGGACAAAGAGGAGGGGGCTCCGGGGAAAAATAATCTGGCCCTCAACAGCAAATGGAAAAAGAGCAGCATCGCGCACGTCATGAAGGAAGTGGCATCTTTTATTTCAGCTCAAGGCCTGAAACAGCGGGGTCCTTTAATGAGATCAATCACAAATGATGATTTGGTGAGGTCATAAAATGCCTGATCAAACAGGCTTTTTCAGATTAATACTTAAATCTGTCTGAAAACACATAAAACAGCCCAAATCAAAAGAGTAATAACATCCTGCATATAAACTAGAATCTATAAAACACCAAAGAATAAAATAATATGTGAATGTATTGATTACACACATATTCGATTCAAACAGGTCAATCATTTTGAGGCCTTCACACAAACACTTTATTCTTTTTGTTTGTTGACACTCTGAAAAGGTCAGGCTGTAAGAGGATTTAAATGTATAGCCCACCTGCCTTCATTGATCCAAACGTGCCCCCCTTTCAAAATCCATCCCCGTGCACTGTAAGCACCTCTCGTGCACATAATCTGCATGTTTCCTTTTCTTTAACACCATGAGCCATTTAATAAGATCAGGACAATCAGTGAAAGGGCCCAGAGTCCTTTGCAAACACAATCAAGAGATGTGAAAGTTGAACTAAACGGCCCTCGTTACATCGCATATAACATTAGTATTTTAAAGTTTGAATCTGCTCAGAAATAGAGCAGGCGTCTTTCTTTTATTAGCTGCTGCTTGTACGTGGTCATACATGTGGCCAATACGCATGCTGTTTGTCTCAGGTGGTCCTGGTTGATGTCACTCGTGACAGGGAGACGCTTTACACAACCAAAGAGGCAGTGAAGGACACTTCCTCTTGTCAGGAGCTGAATTCAGATCAGTTCTTACGTTGTCTTGAATAGAGATTAAGTAAAGGCCAAGCTATCACCAAGAAACCATTGAATGCTTTACCATTAACCTTGAATCATGTGGGTGGTCCTCTATTAAAACACACCACAAGCGCCTTCACTAGTGACTACATGGACCAGTGTTTAATGTTCATAAAGTTTACATCGATAGAAATGTCCCTTAAGATCAGCAAAGCATGAGCGATCCTATCTGGTTAGTGGTCTAATCTGCTTATCATTTGTCCATACAGAAGGCAAGCATTTCTGTTTCAATGTGCAAACACTTTATACATTTCCTGCTCCAAAATACAGTGAATGAAAAATAGAAAAAATACTTCATGTTAGTGGGGAAGGTCAAATTTAAAAGTTATCAATAGGCAGCAGCTCTTGTTGTTGGAAGGAAAATAACATTTGTTAAAAAAAAAAAAAAAAAAGCCCCCTTAGATAATCTGTTATTCTGACATGCTTTAAAACTCTGACCTCACAGTGTAAACCTGATAAAGGGTCTTTTCTGTATTTATCCACTGACACAACAGTACGTCAGAATTCTTTGAAATGGTTGTTTCTCAAGAGGCACAAAGAGCAACAGAAACTATAATGGACATGTGAGACATGGCAAACCTCTGACTAACACATGAAAAAAAAAAAAAAATGAAAATATGTCCTTTAATATTGTGATTTTCTTTGAGTGAAACAGGACAATGCCTCTGTATTGTTCAGGCTTCAGGTAATTAACAGCTTCCATGAATCCACACACAGAAGTGGACTCTTACAAACATCAGAAAGCAAATCTACTTACAAATAATTTTTCATAGACGTCACATTTATGCTGCAGATGCTCTGGTCATTTGATCTGCTTGAGTCTTGACAGCTCCTGGACCAGATCTCCTTCATTTAATGTCAAAGGTTTGGATTCAGTCTGTATGAAATCTGATTTATTTTACTGATAGGTGTCTACACCAATTCTAAAACTGTCTTCATTACTACATCGTATGTTTAAATGGTTAGTATCAACGTGTTGTGGCTCATGTTCTGTCTGGCATTCATTCAGGGACAAAGAGGAGCTTTGAGATGCTTTAAGCCATAGAGTTCTGTGACAAGACGCAGACAGCGCAGTAACACAACTCACTGTGGAATGAATGAATAAATACATAAATACAAACATTAATTGATTTATTTTTTAAATGGGACAGTTTGTATTAATAAACATTTACGTGTAGATACGAGAGGTTATAACTATATGGCTAATTCCCATCTCGAGTACCACTGGCAGACAAAAAAAACAACCAAAAAACAAACAAGCAACAATTTACAGAAAACATAATACCATAACTGAACATACAAAAAGAAAAAGAAGTAGCAACACATAGTGCACAAAAACAGACCGAGGCAGCCACCAAACAAGAAATGATTAAGGTTTGCACATGATTATATTATAAATATCCTATTTTTTGCTTTTACACATGATTATATAATAAATATCCCATTGTTGCTAATAAAAAATAACACATGATCCCTGACAGAAGAAGTTTAACCCTTAAAAACCTTGGACTGCTTTTGTGGTGATTTCTAAATGACTCCAACCATTTACCACAGTTTATTGGAATACTATCCTTTTTATTTTATTTTTTTATTTTTTTGCATTATCAGGTATTTCCTATATTTAATTTATTGATCATGTAGGTGGTGATAAAAGCTCAGATTAAATTGGACCTTTTTTAGCAAAATATATCATGAACATAAAAATAAACATCTACATAATATCACTGGCATTTGTCAAACTGTATGATTTCTAAGGGTGAATCAGGTTTCCCTCCAAATGGGTCATATCTGATGATGATGAAAAGCCAAGAAAAATCTATTCATCTAAATTATTTACATGTATTGATCGGATTCAACATGTTATTAAACATTTTAGATCAGTAGATGCTTGTTTAAGTCTGAGGTTTAACCCATAAAAACTCAAACAGCTGCTAGTGATCTGAACTGTTTCATGCCTGTTGATCCACTAATTCTATCACTACATGTAAATAATTGGTGTAAAATACAGTTTGTCATCTTTTCGTGGTCATCAGATATGACCCATTTGGACGTTCAGAGGCTCCGTAGTGAACGTGGAAACACTGTTATGTTCGATTGATAAATGACAGTGGATGGATATACTTGTTTTCATCATCCATTTATGATACATTTTGTTGAAAAAGTCACTTTAATTTACATGTTTTTAAAAGAACACTAAAATCTATGTTGTACCATATGTGAAAGTTGTACTTATCAGATGTGTTAACTGTTATTTTTTGCTACTGCATTGTCACTGTATTTATTGTGAATGATATATCAAGTTTTAATGGGACCCCAGGATGACTAGCAACCACTAGGGTGGAATCGAATGGGGGTCCCCAATTAACAATAAACTTCAAATTTTTCTCTGTTTTGATATAATATATTTTTCTTTGAAGATTTATAAACATCTACATGATCAGTAAATTAAATATAGGGAAATATATGATTTACACTGAAAAAATGCTAAATACAGAGGATAATATTATAATAAACAGTGAAAAATCACTTAGAAAAAAAGTGAAATAGAGAGAAAAATTCATTTGGGAACGGCCACAAAAGCAGCACTGGGTCTTTTTGGGTTAATGACATGTTGTACTAAATGTCCTTATATTCAATCGTCTCTGAAATGTTTCTACTTCTCCTCTAACCTTCTTAAATTTCATGTTTGTGATAGATTTTACATTATGTTCCTTGAATGTAAAAACCTGAACCCATTCACACTCAGTTTTGATTTCTTGTTGCTTCTGATGAGGCACTTCACTGCAGTGAGATAATGAGAGGCCACTCGTCACATTCACTCATCTCATTACTGAAACAGCCTACTCTTGAGGTGACCAGCCATGTGCAAGTGTTGTCTGACTAACACTCACATATAATAAAAAAAAAAAATCAAACATCTTATTGTAGAAAAAAAAAAAGTCCTCTGTGTGTCTTTTGTGAAGTAGACATGTGTGAGTGTATCGGAGCTGCTCTGTGGTCAGTCTGTCCCAGTTCTGTTAAGTTTAATCAGACGGATTTACTCCTAGTGTCTGTCTGTGAGGCTAATCTCACCCTGGGTACTGAGAAAACAGCCCATCATGAGCATTAGATCCTAACTGCACCTAAAACTGCTCTAGTTCCGACTGGGAATTTGGGCAGAAATCATACCATAGTTATAATCTGTTTTCCTATTGCATTTGATGTTGTGTTTTGAAGTCATTTTATCATTTTAATGGACTCAGTTTCTTGTTCAGACATACGTCACTTGTGTTGTCTTTAAGTTCAACGCATACGTATTTGACTATGATCGAAGAAATATTGAAAAACTTTCCAGATAAGTACATTTTTCTCCATCCAGCCACTGAACAGCACAGAAAACAGACAGAAAGAAAACAGAAAAGCATACAGTTGGTATATAAAATGACACTGTGAAGCATAAGCACATCAATGCATTGCCATTTCATCATTGCAGTGGATTTAATTTAAGTCAAGTTCAATTAATAAATTACATATTATAAATTAAGCAACTATATCAAAATAAACCAACACATCACCAGCTATGATATTAAAGATCATCAAATTAACACATCACTAATTAAAATCTAGATATTGTGACTTATTCTTAAGCAGCACTGGTCTGTATGCAATGTAATGTTTTTTTTTTTTTTTTAAATCACTAATGGTAATGATTTGTAAGTGTTAAACTGAACAAAAATTAATGCATTAGTAAATGAATTAAGGGAAGGATTGTAATTTAATTATTGCCTTGAATCTACATGAGTTTGTAATACAAAGTTTTAACTTTTTTTTTTTTTAGAAAAGTTTTAGTCCAAAAGTAGGTGTATTTTTTTTTTTTTTTTTTTGAGTAGGATGATCACAAGGCCTTTCACCTCCGATGGTGATAATCCTGGTGTTATTTAAATTTCCACAGTGAAGCCAAGGTCTTCTCGAAGCTCTTCATCAATAGGATTCCAGTCTTTCACCTGATCCTGTGCCTTGTTTGAACAACTAACTAATCAGAACAGTGAATGGCCTGCTTACGCACACTTCCTGCAGCAGGACCACGTCTCTTTAATTAGCTCCAATTCTTTCATTGCAGAACAAACAACGGCATATGCCACTTGGTGACAGGCGTCAGTGTGCACAAGGACGGAACAGGATAGAGGCGTCCCCATAAACACCTGCCATGTTAAAATAGAAACATCATACACCAGGCAAAAATATAATAGAGATTAAAAAAACAGTCTGAAGGTATCTGTGAGGGTCATTCAAAGTACTGCACAATTATTGTGGAACGCTTTAAGGATGCATCTTATAGCAAGTGTGATCATTAAATCTGCAAATACCTGTTGTTACATAGAAATAAAGATGACAAGTCTGTTTTTTATCACGACAACTAGTGCAATTCATTATATTTTGGCAAAACAAATTATGTTCTAACCATCTTATAGACACTGAGCAATCTTTGTTTCACAGGCAATTCTGAAAAACATCGCAATTTATTTAGCAAATGTTTTATCAGCAAAATTCAGCTCAAGTTTCAGTCAGTGAGCTCATTCTTCTTGATCATATGACAGATTTCACGATACTGCACCATATTTCTCTTTATATTGTCGTGAGGCTTATAGCATAAAATCCTAAGCCCTATTTATTTTTTTTATTTTTTTCCAGTTCATAGCCAATGATGAAAAACAAAGCAACAGTGTTAGGAGAGTAAAGTTATGTAGATATTACAAAAAAATAGGACTTATAGGCAATAATGATATGAGGCTATGAAATAGTTTTATTTTACAGCCCTTTAAGCAACATTTGACTGTGTTTTAATGCATTTATTCTATGCATCTGTTCTTTTATCCACTCTTGAGTGTTGCTGTCTTGCATGACTGAATCTTTTTCTCCACTTTCTTTGTACTTTTGTGAGTTAAATAAATGTCTAAAGAAAGAAATAATTGTTTAAGTAAATGTCTCAATTGTTCTGGAAGTGAGGATTGCATTTTTCACATTTATAATCCTAACAGATAAGTTAAAATAAGAAAAAAAAAAGGTCATGAGGAGCTAGTATTTCAGCACGCACGTCAACGCATCACTATTAGTGGATAAAAAACGTCAGTGTCTTTGATATTTAAGCATCACAAAGAGGAAAGTTTCATTGTGGTTCTGTTGACATGAGATAGAAAGCCGGGGAACTCAGGAAATGAGCTGAAGGGGCTTTGATTGCACCCAATAGTATCATGTTCCTTTATTAACAGGCCTTATCCTGCTGGTGTGAAGAGGCTGAGCCGGGATTCAAATGACAGAGAATGTGACACTGCACACGCATTCTTCATCCGCTCATTAAACCACCCAGCAACAGGTACTCTGTCAGTGTCTGTTTCACACCCCTGAACATGTGACATGCAGAAAACACAGTTTAGGCACATTCATACAAATGAAATGAACATTATCATTTATCAGACGCAGGTGGAATGTTCATCAAGACTAGACAAAATCATCTTTTAGTGTAAAACATCATGTACTCGACACAAAAAATATCAGTTGAGCTTCTTGTGTCATGATCCTATTCACCGAAGACTAAACCCATTTCCTTGTTAAACAGTTGTTTTCCTACAAATTTTTGACAGACATGAAATATTCTACATGAGCATTTCTGTAAATTGCTGATTTCTACACTTTTTGGATTTTATCACTAGCAATTTTTATTATATTTTTCTAACTGGTTATATTTCTGATTCGTATTATTACTAAAAAATGTAATTATGTAATCCATTCAGGACTTGTTATTCTGACAAGATTAAAACTGTTTTTCTTGCTAAATATGGATTCTCTCCCCATATATTCAATGTTGCTAAAATGGTCTCAATGAAAATATTTCTGTCATGAGAAAGGTTATTTTCTTTCCCGGTTACATAAAGGTTTAATCAGATGTGCATTTTCACAACATTATGAGACAAAAATAGAGCAAATTTCATATTAAAAGAAAATGTCATGCCATTTAAAAGAACATCAAGTAGTGATGTGTAAGCCGAGGTAAACATGAAAGGAAACAACTGACATCCAGCATCAGCATCAGTCCAGCCTGACATGTCTCATTATTATTAAAACACAGAAGGAACAGCCCGGTGCTTTGTGTGCGTTAGGTCAGATCATATCAAGCCGCTGTGAAGACCAGCAGACTGACAATGAAGTTTGGCAGGGCAGCAAAAAACATCTGGGCTTCACACTGATCTCTGTGACATAACACGCCTGGGAGTGAGGCCTGAAGACTGAGCAACCAGCAAAGTGCAAGTCCACAAGCAAACATGAAAGGCCAAGCATGATTGCATGTACATCATTCATCCTACAACACAAACAGAGCATGACTCGCCGATTACCTATGTACACGTCTAGTCAGGGTTCAGTGCATGTCTAGAGAACACAGGCTTAAAAAGACAGGGCCTTTTTGCCCATAGGGTGATCTCCGTCCTGCATACACTCTGACCATCTCAGGATTTCCATTAGAAAGAGTGTTCTACATATCAATCCAAGCTTTAATTAAAAAGCTGCTATATTCACAGAGCCTTCGTAAGCTCACTGAAAGTGCGCAGGTTGTCCTGCTCTTCTCCATGAGTGGGTGAAATGCCGCATTTGGAAACCAAATGAGTTTATTGTTGCCAGGCTCAGGCCTTTCATCTAATTTTATTGTCCTTAGCGAGTGACTGTCACCCTCTGGTAAACACTTGATGTTGTCATCAGCATTAGCACCATTACTCATATGCTTGAAGAGATAACTCAAAAAGACTCAATAAAAATGTGAATAAAAATAGTAAACTAATAAAACCTGGACATACTAATTAAGGCATTTAATGTTTAAGAAAAATATAAAATAGAATTTTTTTGCTTAAGTTAATATTTCTTGGTGAATAGATACAGATATAGATACAGTGCGTAAACATGATAAAATCCTTTTCAATTTTAAATTAAATTTTTTGTTAAATACACCCCTCCCCCCCAAAAAAAACACAAAATAAAACAAAACAAACAAAAAAAAAAAACAGGCTTTCAATCCAACATTAAATGTGTGAAATGCCTTTAAAGTGTGAGGATAATGAATGTGTTCTGGGTCTACCTTTTGTTGTTAGTCAATGAACGACCTCTCAAAGGATTATTCTACTTCTTTTAAATCCTAAAGACAATCAGTGACAAAACAGTCTCATTAAAAATTGCCTGTTTATTTCATAGAAAACTAGTATTGTCAGGTAGTACAAATGGGAGAAACAACACATATTTATTTCACAGAATTTAGTTAAATGTGACACAAAATTTAAAAAACTAAAAGAAGAAAGAATGCAACAAATAGTCTCCACAGACAGTCTTTGTTACTTTGCCCTTATCTCATGAAAGGGCGCCACCCTCAGCTGGTCTTTCCATGGAAAACCAAACATCCCGACTTAAAGCGGGGTCTTTAGAGGGAAGAATAGGCCACTATGAAGGGCTGTCGTGATAGTCTGGATGAGAGCTGATGTGCTGGACGTGTCAGACAGGAAACCGTTTCCTCACCACGTCTGCCATTTGGGGATCAGCCTCTGACAACACAGACTGCAGGTGCTGAAACTGCACAGGAGAAGGAAGGAAAAGTGGAAACATGACCTTTATTTTCCACAGGAGACAGTAACACACACGTAGCAGTCCATCACACAAAGCCGACACATGGTTAACAATAATTTCACAATGGTTTTCATCAGTCTGGACTATCAGCTGATCGATTATATATTCGAGAAGGAAAAAGTGGGTTTGGATTGGATTCAAGTGTTTTCCTGATAATATTCAGCCTCACAACAACTAATCAAGAGAAAAGTTCAACTGTGTCAATTGATTTTCTAAATTATGATTATTTAAAATGTCAAAATAATTGGCCTACATATAATTTACTTCATAAAATTGATGCAGCGTCAGTAAGAATAGCAATGTCTGATTAAAACAAGATATTTCAGTGAATAAAGCTTTAGACTTTAATCAGAATCGAAACACTTACTGAAGCCTTAAACTGTGTGTGCAAACATCCTGCAGCTGTAAGACAAGTCTTCTCTGTCAGATGTCCTTTCTTTATTAAATCTGTCACTGTGTCCTAAGAAAAAACAACACAGAATCAAATATTTCAATGGTGTTAAAGAGGGATAAGGAACACATGAAACAAGTCTTCTAATACAGTCTGACCAAACAGTTCGTACCTTGGGAATCTGAATGCAGATCTCAGCAAGAAACTCAGCTGTGATCTCTGCCAGTGTCTGGAGTTGTTCATCTTTAGCATCTGCTTCACAATATCTTTCACACTCAGTGTGGTACTGAAGCACCCGCAAAAGAGTGGCAATAAGAGGCAAACCTTTAAAACAAACGGAACATTATTGTTGCAAAAACAGTTCTCAACAGCAGATATCAATGTCAAAGGAAGCATGGATTAAAAAGGCAAAGCTTTAGGTCAAAGTCTGTGAGGGACAACAGTCCAAAACTTAATTTTAATAAATTTAATTCTTATTCATTTTAAATTTAATAAACAACAAAAGCAACTTAATTTAACTAAAGTTTCTGAGAGTGTAAAAACAATTTTGGTTGGGCCACAACGCTGGGACTCTGGGTGCAGCAGACACTTATCCCACACTTTCCTTTTTTTTTTTTTTTTTTTAATTTTTAAAAAAAATATTAAGACAGGGAAATTACAAAAATATACCTCTCCATTTCTCCATTCCATAGTGTCCTGCACAGAAACCCTGAATTGTTCTGCTTCTAGGAGGCAATGATTTAGGCAGCTGTCTTAATGTTTAGAGAGAGGAGGTTAAAGCTGTCAGAAAACGTACTTGTGTCACTTCTGCTGCTCCACTGGTCCTGGCATTTATAAAGAGCCTGCAGAACAGCAAATGTCTGGACCCAAATGCCCTTCTGCTCTAGTAAGACAACTGGAAGATCATTTGGCTGACAGAGATCCTCACACACAACTTCACAAACGAAGTCCCATACTGCTTTGCCAGGCCCATCGGCAGCAGCTGCAGGAAACAAAGAAAACATGGCCTTATCTGTAAAAAGTTCACTTCAGACCTTTGGATTCATCTAGTGCAATGACTCACCAACCACATTAAACTGTATTGATTGGTCTTACCAAAAATCTCAATGCCCTCATCTACAGTCGTGACGAGTTGGAGAGCATGAAGATAAACCTCTAAACCATTAGGATTGTCTGACCTGTAAAGACAGTTTAATTTGATAAAGTTAATTAAGTTAATCTCATCTCCAGACACAGTGAATGGTATCTATAAATATACAGTACACGTGAAGTCCCAGATAGATAGATAGAGTTTATTAATGCCTGGATGTATTAAAGCTTGGATGGAAGTTTTCAATCCCAGATTCCAACCTGAGCTGCTTGGCTGCCTCCAATAGGCATGAGGCCATATCCAGATGGGTTTCACCTTCATTATCTTCCTCACTCGGCTGAGCTGTGATCCAGCTCTTCATCAGCTCTTCATCAAGGTCAAACAGTTTCTCAACCAACTCTCCAACCTTTTCTAGAAGGTCACCTGCAACATACTTTAAGTAATTACTTATACTGCAGACAAGCAGTTATGTCAGATATATTCATGTATCAAAATTAATTGGCCTTATTGTATGGAACAAAATGAATAAAAGTACAGTTTGTTGAGCTGCACATGATGAAACATAGGTTGGAGCGCATGACTGTCTGTTGTCGTATTCGTTGAAGCCAAATGGGACAGGCATCTTTCTGTGAGACACAGGTCAGCAGTAATCTAGATTTAAAAAAATGTAGAGAGAAATTATAAGTCCAGGTCCCTCTGTCTCTCTGTCTGTCAGATTCATGAAAAATACAAACATCACCTGCTTGTTTCCAGAAGTGTAGGTGGATCTGCATCTCCAAGAAGAAGCAACAGCACAGCACTGTGGACACAAACAGAGTTATGTTTCTAATATTAAATCTCCATAAAATAAAAGGTCTGGAACAGATTAATGATCTGCACTTACCCTAAGTCTTCATTCTGGCTGAGAGTTAGGCAAGTGTCCGGAAAACAAGCTATATTCCCGAGGATTCCTACACAAATTTCCTAGAAGGATAAGCAGAAAAAAATACTGACATGATGAGAAAATGATCAAGGCTAAAAGGAACCAGAGCATAAAACACTAAGAGCACATTTTGACATATTAAATGAAAAGGATTTCACTCACTGTGAGGCGTGGACAGCGAGACTTAGCTATCACTCCAAGAAGGATATCTGCGGCTTTGAATTCTTGCAAAAAGGCAGCTACATCCTACACAAATTCAATAAATAAATAATCATTAGTAATTACGTACATGTTTAAATACAGTCATAGGCATTGGAGCACCTACCTTATCCATAGCCATATCCCAGACTCTACACAGATTTTCTTCATCATCATCAGAAAGCTGCATCTGACCATCTGAATCCTCTTCTGAATGCTCTGCAACCATCTGAAAGACACAAGACACATTTATAGAACATGTAACTGTGTAAGAATACTCCTATGACAAATCACAAATTTTGATATTTTTTTCATTAGGCATCAATTTTTAAACCAAGTTAAGAAGTACTGTGATGTACCACATTTAAGGTTTCTAATGATCTTTGCATGCCTCTGATTTTACATGAATTATTAAAATACAGCATTCTTACATTGATGAGGTGGGTAAGTTTGCTGAAAAGCCAGTGCTTGCTATAA
This sequence comes from Ostorhinchus cyanosoma, assembly GCA_029814465.1. Lineage (NCBI taxonomy): Eukaryota > Metazoa > Chordata > Actinopteri > Kurtiformes > Apogonidae > Ostorhinchus > Ostorhinchus cyanosoma. The sequence continues at coordinate 16,268,339 of JAPTYQ010000024.1, read as the reverse complement.
ACAGTGTCTCCAATAGCATCCAGATCTTCCTCTGCCTCTTCACTGTCACTGTCTGGGGGTGGTGATGGGTTACGATCCATAACTGGAGACTGTGTCCCATTTGAAGACGAGGATTTCTCATTGTCTACGTCATCCACTCTGTCACTATTGTTATCTGGGAGAAACCAATAATGTCGATCAGAGTTTGGTCATATCAGAGTATAATATGTATGGTGAAGTCATTTAGCTACAAGATTTTGCTGCATTGGTTTTGCAAATAAGTATATTACAAAGACAATCAATAAACAATCCTTCTATGGAAATACTGTCTACGAAAAATTGTAGCAGAAATGTAATGATGCATCTTAAACAGGTACATCATTCACAATACAGGAAATATCTATTACGAACTTGTCCTTAAATGTTTTTTTCATCTATTCTTAAAAAATGCTAAATATCTCAATTTATATACATTTGCCACATTTCTATCTAAAACTAGTGGATGGCTTCATGAGTTCTTAATAATGACTCCCATCCTCTGGACAGAGTTTTTATTCCCAAAGTGCAGGACACAGCTTTATAAAAACAGCTTTGTTCCTGCCGTCATCACTGAGCTCAATAAGAAATAGTGACATTGCACTTTATTCACTTTTTTAGTTATTTATCCTATTTCTTTGCTCTATTTATTATTATTGTGACATCTAATTTTTACATTTTATGTTCTTATCCTGTTTTTGTTTTTGTTTTTTATCCCAGAGACTGTTTTTATCTTCTTGAGGTTTTTCTTGTGTTTTATTGCATCTTGGTTTTAATTATTTGATCTTATTTATTTATGTTATCCTTGTATTTATCCATGCTATACTGATGAATAGCGGAACACTGAGCACTTTTTGTCTTGACCCTCCATTAAGTACCTGCCTAACAGGTGCGTTTTGTTGTAATGCCAAATGCAATCACTCTGCAAAACAAATCCACCCACGGTTATAAATAAAGTAACCCTGAACCTTGTAAACAATGTTCATAAAGTTATTTCCTTCTATTTCTGTAAGAATTTTTATATAGGCTATAATTTACATCGTAATCTTTAATAAGGCTGTCAGATTAATATCAGTTGTAAACACCTTAGAGCACATTTAGATCAATGCACAATTAAACAATTTAGCTAACAGATGTATATTTAGCTGTTAGGGCTAACAAGACTTTCATAACAATATCAGTCACATTAATCCATCTGTTACATGTCAGCTCACCCATTATGAAGGCTTTCGATGAAGACAACAGTCAAAAACAATCAGATGTACTATCACTGCATCATTAATCAATCTTTAAAAGCAAAACCACTCAGTTTACGATGGACATTTCAAACAGCCTCCATTAGTGCGTGTACTTCAAGAGCATGCGCAGTCAGCAGAGTAGCAATGCTGCGTTCAAGGTGTGTTGGCAAAATCGCACTGAGGAGCGACTTGAACTTCTTTTCTCTGCACGTACATTTTGAGACAAATTGATATCAACGCGCAAAACCTTCATAGGTTAAGGCAAGTAATCGGTAAAGTTAATTTATTTAGTTTTGTCTGCCTGTAGCTATTTTATTGGCTATTATGTTACATTATGTTGATTCTGCTATTCTTTCTGCCAAATGAGTTTAATCTTCACGTTCTAGCCTCGGAATTAGGGCCCATTAATGCTCACTTTGCGTACGTACTATCCGTTTCAAACGTTGTCAAGCATCACTGTCTGTACCTATACTTCCCATGTGTGCTTTTATGTTACAGATTCTCTTTATGTTGACACGGTTTTAACTGTAACTGCCACTTGCCATCCACTAGAGGGCAGTGCAGAGTTCAGAGCTTAGTTCCGAGTTCAGAGGTCAGCTTTAGACAACAGCAAAGATGGCGACGATGAAGAAGGGTCTGCCCCTGTCCATTCTCAGAAAGAGGGAAAAAATGAGACGCCGGTGGCCGATGGACCACGTTTATAATGACCGACCAACTACGAGCAACTACTCAAACAAAGATACGGTGAGTTTCTGTTTAACATTTTATTATTTGGCACAGTTTATTAGGCAGAAATGGAGGAACAGTGTGTGAAAAACAGGGGGTGTGTGCGGGCGACGCTCATACCACAACAGCATCATGAGCCTCCTTATATTCGGATCATTATAACAGTCAACCATGTGTTGACTTTATGTTTTTGACATAATTTTTGTCAAATGAAAGTGAATGGATGTATGATTATAAGTTTGCACGCTGTTTCTCTGACAGTTACACAGTCAGTGTTTATTGTGATCAACTTGAGATGAGTTGCTGCGTACTAGTATTTAGTAGTAGTTATTGCAATTGAGGAGATCTAGTGCTATTTAGAGATGCAATTAGTGACCAAAGAAACCACACGTACAGAACAACTATGGAAGTGAGAGGTGAAAGATGTGAGTTATTCATATATTAGGTATTAGTTCTCTGATAATAAAGGATTTTGAAAACTATATGAAATAAGCAAGGCAATGTGGTAAATCAGAGTTTCTTAATTGGCAGTTCCAAAAAAGGCCAGGTGTGATGCTACTGTCCATGACTTCTGTTGTAGTCTTTTACAATCAGCAAGTCTAATTTGACATTTCAACACTGTCTGTTATCATGGAATCCACACAGTCTACATCACTGGGGTCGACGTCTACATCACTGGAATGGAAGATGTCAGCCTACAAAGAGCAGATGGAGATGTTGATCAAGTATCTGTGTACTAGGCAGTATCCCGCTGGACTTGACAAAGCTCAGAAACGGAATATTAGAAACCAAACCAAGAACCATTTCCTGGACAGCAACAGTACGTGATGAAAGACTATGTCATGTATATTATTTAAACTTTGTTCTTTGTTGAATTGTTCCTTGTTAATTTTTATGTTTCAGATCAGTTGATGTATCGTAAGACACCTACTTTGTCGCTGAAAGTAGTGGTCTGCCCTGTCGAAGTGAAGAACATCCTTCAACAGTATCATGGCAGTGCTATGGGTGGACATAGTGGTATTAACACCACAATGGGAAAGATCATCCAGCACTATTGGTGGCAAGCCATGAAGACAGATGTGATTGAATATGTAAGTACACAACATGTACATAATGTACAGATACAAGTAATACATGTATATTATTTAAGATGCATGTAAAATCCATAAGTCATAGTATATGTCCAATATTTATTTTATTTGTAGGTATCTACTTGTCCAACCTGTCAGATGTACAAGAAGCTCAAGA
>JAPTYQ010000024.1:16192278-16209455 GCA_029814465.1 Ostorhinchus cyanosoma | reverse complement strand
CACACACACACACACACACACACACACACACACACACACAGATAATAATAATAATAATAATAATGTCTGATGACAGTTTGATTAATATGACAGTGTCACCAATAAATAGAGAGATTTTTGTGTATGAAAGAGCTAATCTACGACCTACTTATGTTACACACTACAAAAAAACTTGCAGGCCACTTCTCAGGAAAGGCGTCAGAGAACTGTAAACAAAAACTGTGTGTTTGACAAAGGGATCTGAGTCGAGTGTGCCAGAGTGGTCAGACGAACTTCTTACAAATGGTAAAGTTTCACACCAGTGGCATGAGAGTTTGACCTATTATTGGACAATTTTGGCCAGAGTGTAGAGTGTATGCACCTATTATAAAATACACTAACATCCATCTTCCAGTTATCTGGGTCCAGGTTGGGCAGGAAGCTCAGACTGCCATCTCCCTCACCTCCTCCAGTTCCTCCAGCAGATTCTCATAATCCCTCAAGAGGCATCCTGACCAAACAACCTCAGCTGGCTCTTCTCGATGTGGTGGAGCAGTGGTTTTACTCTGAACCCCTCTGAGATGGCTGAACTCTTCACCCGATCTCCATTCCTACCACTTGTATCCACAATCTTGTTCTTTCGGTCACTGCCCACAGCTTACAACCATGGGTGAGGGTGAGGGTGAGGGTAGGAATGATTGATAAAGTGAGAGCTTCAATTTTTGGCTGAGCTTCTTCTTCATCACACCAGAGCAGTACAGCATCCACATCACCTCCAATGCTTCCTCGATCCACCTGTATCTCCCACTCCATCCTCCCATCACTTGTAAACAAGAGCCTGAGACACTTAACCCTTTATTGGGCAAGTGACTATTTTTGGTCATTTCCACAAACATTAAATATGGGGCTAATCTCACGCTTCAGTGAGGTCCAGAAGCATGTTGGTTTGTCTAATATGATACAGTGAGTCGAACAGATTTTATAGACATTTTGAAGCCTTAAACAGTGAATGTTAGTAATACTTGTCCATTTATGACCTTATAATAGTTGTGTTATTGCATGCGTTTGCTTTTTAGCAAGTGCACTGGGATGTTTTAGGGCAAGAGGGGGAAGATGGCAATGTCCAATCACACACTTAGGTTGAAATTTTTAATTTCAGAGTATTTCTATGAGTGCCCTATAAAGAGTTAAACTCTTCCACTTGGGGCAACAACTCCTCCCTAACTCTGGAGTGGTATGTCCAAGTAAACTGCATATTAAAACACCATCTGAGAAAACAAGATCAAGGCGTGGTCCTAAGCGTGACTGGGCTTCAATAATAAAATGACCACAATGATAACAAGTGGTTCCAGGCACAACAAACCCCGCCCCTCTCAAATGTTTAACCTGATTTGCCCTATCTCTTATCATTGTGAAAACACATTTTTGGTGATCTTGACCTTGACCTACATTCACCAAAATTTTATGGGATCTATTCTGGACCACCTTGCACCTTTCCTGAAAATTTCATGGAAATTGGTCTTGTAGTTTTTACAGAAAGTTGCTGACAACCATACAAAACAAACAAACAAACATACAAACAAACAAATCAACCAAAACCAATACCCTCGCCTCTCCTTTCGGGGGGACGGAGGAATTATATATATATGAAATGAATTCTGTTTACAAGTTACTTTACAAAGATAGCTTCTTTTAAAAATTGTTACACTGTTACACTAATAACAAATATTCTTTTTTAAAATCCCACATGTAACATAAGTTTTTAATTACTTTTGGAAATCTGATCTAAAAAATTACTAGTACTGTATGACATCAGATATGCAAAAAAAATATACACTATATACACTTACGTATATATGTTTTATGTAAAAGTGCATATAATTAATTTTGCATAGACCAAGGAACTATAAAGATTTCCTTTTCTTTTTGTCAGACAGATAGAAAAAGGTGAATTTTTTTTTCTTTAACCTTGAGATGTTTTTCAGACCAAGGAACTGTATTATCTGTGTATCCTATTTGTTAAAGATATGTATGTTAAATATATGGATATATTCCATGGTACACCCTAATTTCATAGTTAAACATACTGAGGATGATGAGGAGTATCGTGTGTGTTCTGTCAAATTTAGCTGTTACAGTACATGGTTATTGTGTACATGAGTCTCTTTCTGTGACTACTGAAATCCATTTGTCTACAGTGTGTTAAATAGACATGTTTGCATTTAACGCATAACCAGACATGCCTAAGCTCCCGTTGTCTTTACCCTTGGCAGCTCATCATCACATCCTGCAACTGTTTGCTCTTTATATTGTAAATTTATCCTCCAGATCCTCCTCTCTGCCTGGGAAACAGTTTCATTATTTGTTTCTGGATTATATTACACGGTATATGTACTATGCTATACATCATAGTGACAGTAACAAATGCATTATTGAGCTTTTTTTTAGCAGTATGGACTACTTAGTTTTCTAAAATAATTAAACCAGTGATTTGATGTATTTTTTTTGGTTGAAAGCATTGTAAGTTTGTCACATTGTGTGTGTTGATAATCAGAATACAAACTGGACCAATGTCATCCCTTTGTGGATATCTGCACTTGAACTGACAAAGCAATGACTGAAAATATCTGAAGTTGCATTTTTACTAAACATAATGACAGCTTCATAGGTGCACAAATTTGGTAACTTTTTACAACAATCTTTCCTTTAAACAATACATCCACCAAACAACATTTGTCTACCTGAAACCTATAGCTTGTCTCTCTGCTGTTGAGACTCTCATCAATACCTGCAGTATTATTCTGTATTATACAGTTGCAGCAAAATTTTTTAGACCACCCCTTCTTTTCTTCAATTTCTTATTCATTTTAATGCCCAGTACAACTAAAGGGAACTTTTGTTTGGACAAATATAATGACAACAACAAAAATAGCTCATAGTAGTTTCATTTCACAGCTGATATCTATCCATTTTCTGTTTTCTTGACAATAACCAAAATCACTTCAGTTCTTACATCAATATCTATGTCATTGTACTGACAAAAACAGTGCTTGTAGGCATCCCATGTTTTATTTTCTGTCTGTTTTAGTCACATGATACACACAGGAGTTAGTACTTGACTGCATAACCATTTTTTGGACAACTTTTGATGGTCTAATATTTTTTTCCGCCACTGTACATCATCTGAAGTCCTAAATAAACTCCAATATTTCCAAGCTCTGCTTCTTGTCTACGAACCCATTCCTACTCCCATGACCACATCTCCACTCAAAGGCTGTGAGACTCATTTCTGTAGCCTATAAGCTATTATTCCGTTATAGAAACAATCGTGGTAATCCTCAGCTTCAGAATCCTCCTCTCTTTATCTCTTCTGTGCAATAACCATCCGTACAATCCATAAACAAAAACAGTTTGTTCATCTCTCAAAAAAAAGTAAAAGACTGCAAAAGTATTTGTGGACTACATGCTATTATTGCAGTAACAGGTTACCATTTTCACTATTTTTATGATGTGATGCCTCTTTTCTACATTTTTTTTCCACTTTTATTGGAATTTCGTATTGATCTTCCTGATATTTTCTTTTCTTTTCTATTTAATTATTGTCTAACTTAATTATTTTGCTGTGTTATTTATCTTTTGTTAAAGTTATTTCCTCATTTTTATCAACACTGTACATTATACCCCTGACCACTCCTGAGGGCATTTGTAGATATACCAGGAATCTTGTTAGTGATATTTTTTCCCCTTTTTCTGCACTATACTATTTTCCTCTGCTTCCATTCTCTTATCCCTTCTTTTATTTTTTCTCTATTTCTCTTTAAATGACTTTAAATAATGCATCCTCTGCATATTACATGTAAATACAGTGATTCCCCTCCTCCTTAAAATAAGAGAGGGGACATAATAGGCTGACGATTAAAAGTTTTGTTGATCTGTGAGTCAATGTCTATTCCAGAGATTTAAAAACTTACATGAACTTATTTGCTCATTTACTTAAGAGATTAAAGTGTATAAGTAAACAGAGTTTAAAATGTCCAAGTGAATATAACAAAGAATATCATTCTTGTTTACATATGCAAATTAAGTTGATGAACAGGATGTTGTTGAAACTGTCACCCCTCCTTCACAGCAAACGCTTCATGTCATATATTAGATGACACTGGTCGCAGGAGACCAGTTTGACCAACTGTCGTGGACAGGGAAGGGACTACAGAAGACTCAAGAGAACAGGCGGGATGCTACCTTATTGGATGATACCATGGTTCATCCTCTGCTTTGGACTGCCTACATCATCAACTGGTATCGCATCACACAAATACAAAGAGTCTGCTTTTATCTCATTATATGTTTGTTTCTATTATAATGTGTGCTGACTTAATATGTCTCTCTCTCTTGTTAAGTCACTGTTCAGTCCGCAAAAAGATTGGCAGTGATTAAAGGTATATTTCTGTAAAAATTAAGAGCACAACTGAACACAAAGATTTTATAATTTGTGCTATAATAAATGTCTTTTCTTTACTAATTAGAAGTGAGAGCATCTCATAACAGCCAGTTCTGCAGCACATGGGGGAACTATCATTTCAACACGTTTGATGGATATTTCTTCCAGTTTCCGACCACTTGCAACTACGTTCTAACATCTCATTGTAAAAGCAGCTATGAGACTTTCAATATTCAGCTGCAACGCAAAGAGAAAAATAAAGTCCCCATCATTGAGAAGGTCATAATGAAGCTTGATGGGATCGTGGTAGAGTTACAAAAAAACTCCATCAAAGTCGACGATGAACTGTGAGAGTTTTGTTTGCTTTGGTTTTTTTCTTTTGGCATTTGACTTTTTATTTTTGATGGTTAATGGCTTATGATCATACTCTGATTTCTTTTCTCTTTAGTGTCACCATACCATTCAGCCAAAGTGGCATTAAAATTGCAAGAACAGTTTCCTATATAAAAATCGAGGCAAAGTTGGGTTTGGTCGTCATGTGGAATAGAGAAGATGCCTTTTGGGTATGTGTCTTTCAATGTTTTATATTAATCTTTCTTATTTTTAATGTCAGACACAGAAGTAATATACCTATATATACAATATACATTTTTTGTGTCCGTAAGAGCATTTAATTAGGACATTTTTGTGATGATGCAGTATATATACCCAATCAAATCACACTTCCAGTCAGAAACAGGACCACAATGTTGGCCTGCATGTAACTGCAAATGGCTGCAATTAAAAGGTAAAATGTGTCAATGGTGATGTTTTGTATTTAGTGATACAGAGAGAGGTACTGTGTAAAAACAAAATGTACTAACATGTATTCTTGCCTGATATTTCTGCAAACAAGTGTCAATTAAGGTTTATTTCCTCACCTTTTCTGGAGTTTTTTGGTACATGATATACAGTCTCCACTGATTATTTAGGCATTTCATATTTTTACTTGTTTTTTTTTTTAGGTTGAGCTTGATGAAAAATACAGGAATCAAACTTGTGGTCTATGTGGTGACTTCAATGGCCTTCAATATTATGATGAGTTCATCCTTGCAGGTAATTACTTAGTACATCAACTAGCTAAAATTATCTATGCTACAACATTATAATTTGGCTTTTTTTTTTTTTTTTTTTTTCTTGAAGGAACTGGGAATGCTGTAACTCTTGAGGATTATGGGGAGACCTGGAGGGTCAATGGTCCAACTGAAAAATGTAAAGAAACTATCTCCAAGACACCAGTCAAAAATGGTTGTCCAAAACTGGTAGGTGAAAGAGAACTGACTCAGACAATTTGATTTACAACAGAGACATTTAGATTAAATATGTATTATGATTGAACCCACAGCGTCGCCTCTGTAAGGAACTGTTGTTAGCACCTGGGTTTCTTAGTTGCAAAAACCTGATTGACACCAAGTCCTTCCTCAAAATATGTGAGAGAGACCACTGTTCTGGTAAAAGCAGTAGCATCTCCTGCATGTGTTCAACCATATCAGAGTACTCCCGTCAATGTGCACATGCTGGCGGTTCACCACAGCGATGGAAAAAAACTAAAAAACTATGTGGTGAGAACAGTAACACAAAAATGTGCTTTTTACAGTATGTATATGTCATATTCTGGTGTTTGTAATATTCTGCTTTTTCTCAAACAGCCAAAAAATGTCCTTTCAACATGGTGTACAAGGAATGTGGTAGTGCCTGTGCTGACAGCTGCAGCAACATTCAGAGAAGCAAAGTCTGTGTAGAGCACTGCGTGGATGGATGCTTCTGCCCAGCTGGTACGTTTTTCTATGTTTCAAACCCTGACACATCACATTTTGTTTTATATATTCATGCACATCATTTGGAAATATACATTATCAAACAGCCGTAAACTGTAGTCTGGAAATCCTCCTGACTCTGTGAATTATACAGTGAATGATCAGGGTTCAACTTTTCACCCAAACAATGCTTTGCTTGGATCAAAGACACTTCTTCATATTAAATATTCTACATTATAGAGTCTGTACTTGTCCCCAAATTAAAGTGAATGGCCTCAAATGCCCTAAATAGATAGATTCCTCTCTTATTCATTGGAGATGAAGAGAAAATCCATTTATTTTTTTGGTTGGACTGTGTTTTTGATTGCATGAAAACAACTGACAGGGTTTGATTTTTAGTGATCTATGTGCTTGGAGAGGAGTTTGTCAAGTCCATTTATCATATGATTTTTTCACCCTAGGGACTGTCTACGATGACATTACAAATAAAGGGTGTATTTGTGTTGATCATTGCTCCTGTCGACACAACGGCAAAAGTTACAAACCCATGGAGTCGTACTCAACAGCCTGTCGAGAATGGTAAACACGTCACCATCTTCAGTCTTTTTATTAAGGTGGTCTTCCTGATTAAACTGACTGATCTCTGTTGACAGTACGTGCACCCGTGGCCAGTGGAAGTGTGAGGATAAAAAGTGTCCAGGTGTTTGTTCCATACTGGGTGGTTCTCACATCTCCACTTATGATGGTAAAACTTATACTTTCCATGGAGAGTGCTCTTATGTTCTGTCAAAGGTGAGGCATTTAAACTACATAAATTTTTCAGTCATAACAACATAAAATACATCACAGCAACAGCCTGTAATCATTTGTATTGTGGTGGTTTTTAGGACACTGAAGGCGCTTTCACTGTCATTGGAGATTTGGATAAATGTGGAAAATCCGATAAATCAACTTGTCTGTCTGCTGTCACTATCCTGCTGCCAAACAGAAAGGTAAATATTAGAATATTTCATGTATATCCTCAAATGGAAGCATATTTATAGGATATTGCCTATTTCCATTAGTATGTATTTAACTTTATGATGATTTTCCCTCTTTAGGTGATTGTAATTCAATCCAGTGGACAGGTCTATTTCAATAAACTGGTGTCCAAACTTCCTTTTTTCATGGGTGGGTTCATTTTCTGTATTCGCTCTATCCTGAAATCTTATATTTCAGAAGCAACCTTTTGAAAAATAAACTCAATGTGTTTTGTTTTTGTTTGTTTGTGTTTTTATAGATGACCTAACAATCTTTCAGCCCTCCACCTTTTACATTGTTGTCCACACCATGTTCGGACTTGATCTTGAAATTCAGATTGAACCTATTATGCAGATCTACATTAAATCCTTTGTTTCCCATAAAGGAAAACTCACTGGTATGATCTCTGTGCTTAAGCTCTATAATATACTAAGCATGTGAAGTGTGAGTGAATGTGTGTTGTAGTTAAATGATATCCTCCTGTTGCAGGCCTTTGTGGAAATTTTAATGATGTTGAAGTTGATGACTTTAAAACCACAAATGGACTGACTGAGGGAACAGCTGTGGTATTTGGCAACAAATGGAAGACAAAAGCAACCTGCCCAGATGTGAAAAAAATACCTGGGAACCCATGCACTTTGAGTATAGACAAAGGTAGCTTAAATGTAACATCATGCTACTTGTTCCCTATGATTCCTCAAAATAAACCCACCTGTAAATATGTTTTTTTCTTCTTGTAGAGAGATATGCCAAACACTGGTGTTCCTTGCTGTCAGACTCGAATGGTGCTTTTGCCAGATGTCATGTTGCTGTAAACCCAGAAGAGTATGAAAGTGTAAGTGCTTTTTTTTCCACTTCATATTATATATGTAATGTTAAATTTACTTTTTAAATGTCAGAGGTTACAGAAGTTTCTTTGTTTTCACGTTGTTTTGTTGGTAAACCTTAGCTTACTAGCTTGCTAGCGTGCTAACAAGCTAGCAAGCAAACTGCTAACAGTGTACCATTAGCAGCCGAACCTTTTAACAGCGTAAACTCATGGATGGATGGATTTATCACCAGATCTGCCTATGGTTTAGCACACAACAAAGGCAACTGGTAATTGAGCAATACATTTTTTCAGTTATTTATATAGTTGCAACAGTTTCATTTTATCAGACATGGAGCTAACACTACATCAGCTACTGATTTTAATATCATCCTATTTACAGAAAGGTCCATGATAACTAATGTATACTGTATAAGTCTGTGTTCAGCCAGTACTGTAAATGAGTGCATACATAAAATAAAACTATTTTAATAATGCATAGAAGTATAGTTTTAATCAATGTTTTAAAATCAGCATGAAAAAAAAAGTCCCAAAAGCTTTGCCAACTTATATTGAATGACGTTTGCAGGAAAAGGGGATTTCTCTACAGTAAAATGATGCAACAGAATGAATGTTACATTCTGGATATGTCCAGTTGGTTCTGCAGATACTAAATTCAGTGTTGATTTTGTGTATGAATAAACACTTTACGTAGCTTGAATTCTGCCCAGTCTCCGAATTTGACGTTGACTTTGACTGTGTGCGACTGTTACTCAGTGAAGCTCCACTACATACATGGGAGTACAGAGACATAAATTCAACTTCTAGATTGCAGTTGTGGAAGAACATCAAAGAGACCAGACATGTCTCCCTCCTGCGGCCATAACAGTAATCACCTGTGTTCTGATGAATAACCAGTAATATATTTCAATGACTCATGTTGCTTCCTGCTTCTTTTCTCCACAGTCTTGTATTTATGACACTTGTGCATGTGAAAAAAGTGAAGACTGCATGTGTGCTGCCATCTCCTCCTACGTTCATGAATGTGCAGCTGAAGGTGTCTTCTTGGATAACTGGAGGAACAAAACACCATGCAGTAAGTGGTAACCAAACAATCAAGCCTCAAGTACGTTAAAGAAACATATATCTATCATAAAATGGCCTGTCTTTGTTCAACAGATAAATACACAACTAGCTGTCCTTCCACCTTTGTGTATGATTACCAGATGGCAAGTTGTGGTCACACTTGCCGTTCTCTCAGTCAGTCAGACTTAACATGTGAGGTTAAATTTACCCCGGTTGATGGATGTGGCTGTGCTAAAGGAACTTACCTGAATGAGAAGGGAGAGTGTGTCTTGGCCTCACATTGTCCTTGCTATGCCGGGGACACAGTGGTGCATCCTGGCCAGTTTGTTAAAGTCCAAGGACAAACTTGGTGGGTCTTCATTTATTTTCACAATATCTGCAGTAAAACATTACTTTACATTTCAAAATTACTGATTAAGGAATATGATTGATTTTAGTCAGTAAGTAAAAATAATTAACTGGAAAACACAATCTCTTCTCAACTAAACTGCCTCTGTAAAAATTTCAGCTCTTGCAGAGATGGAGAATTAAACTGTAAAGGAGGCCAGATAGTTGAATGTGAGTAAAAACCCTAGACACTTCTTGTCATAATATCATTCATTTGTGTATTTTATTAACACTGTGATTGTCAACAGCATGCGCCGATCCAATGATTTTCTTCAACTGCTCAAAATCAAAGCCTGGTACAAAGGGATCAGAATGCCAAAAAAGCTGCCAAACTCTGGACACAGAATGTGTAAGAATGTGCTCCTTTACATTGTTGTATATTTTACATGTGCATCATATATGATTATTATCCTTTTTATTACCGTTGTTACACATTATAGGTGAGCCAGCAGTGTGTGTCAGGTTGTGTGTGTCCTAAAGGCCTGCTGACAGATGGAAAAGGAGGCTGTGTTGAAAAGCAGGACTGCCCGTGCACACATAATGGAGAGTCATACATGCCTGGACAGACCATCAAGGTGGACTGTAATACATGGTGAGGGTTTATTCCATTAGTTCATCTAATCAGTCAAATGGACCTATTGAACCACACACATATAACCATTATATCACTTTGTCTCTTTAAATTATAGCACTTGTAAAAACCAAAAATGGGAATGTACAGAAAAGGAATGTGATGGAACCTGCATCATATATGGAGAAGGACATTACATGACTTTTGATGACAAGAAATTCTCATTTAATGGTGACTGTGGCTACATTTTCACAAAGGTAAATCAGACACTTTTGTCTAGTCTTTGTGATCTTTGTGATTGAAGTGAATCTTGTGTTAGTGACATGAATATCTTGCAGGATTACTGTGGGGATGAACTGAGTGGTACCTTCAGGGTTGTCACTGAGAGTGTCCCATGTGGAACAACTGAAAGCATCTGCTCCACTGCTATCAAGCTGTATTTAGGGGTGAATAACGCTAAGCTGTAAACACAGTAATATACTACATATTAAACATGATTTAGGAAGTTTGTAAATGAACATTTTTCCTTTTTTACAGAATAATGAAATGGTTCTTTCAGAGGAAAATGTTAAAGTAATTAAACAAAAACAAGGGATTGAAATACCCTATAAGATCCACACTATTGGTTTATATGTTGTTATTGAGGCCAAGAATGGACTTGTTCTCATTTGGAATAAGAAAACAACAGTGATGATCAAACTCAGCTCCACATTTAAGGTGGGTGAACAGAAGTACATGGGCATACATAAAGATATATGTGGTTGTATTTTAATATAAAACAGATCTGTTTTTATTGCAGGGTAAAGTCTGTGGCCTTTGTGGGAATTATGATGGAAATGTTAAAAATGATTTCACCACCAGCAACAAAGAAGTTGTGGTTGAAGCTCATGAGTTTGGGGACAGCTGGAAAGTGTCAGACTCCTGCCCTGATGCAAAACCTTCAAAAAATCCCTGCACATTATACTCACATCGGCGGGCATGGGCATTGAAACACTGCAGCATCATAAACAGTGATGTATTTTCTATCTGCCATTCAAAGGTAACAGATGCAATCAAACAATATCATAGTAGTAAACATGATGCATATCAATGTACACAACATTCTGTATAATTAGCAGTGTGGAATTCAATGTGTACTCAAATGTATCATTTAAGGTGGAGCCTGACAAATATTATGAAGCTTGTGTGAAAGACACATGTGCCTGCAACACAGGAGGAGACTGTGAGTGTTTCTGTTCAGCTGTAGCAGCCTACGCTGCAGCCTGTAATGAGGCCGGAGCCTGTGTCAAATGGAGAACACCCACTATATGCCGTGAGTGTTTTATTAACCTTTCATGAGTTAATCAGTATAATCTTTGAGCATCAATCATATGTAGGCAAGGCAAGGCACGTTTATTTGTGTAGCACATTTCAGCGACAAGGCAATTCAAGGTGCTTCACACAGGACATTGAAATACAATGACAGGGAAAAAGAAACACATTTAAAACATTAGAAAAGAACCATATAAAAGGTGATTAAAAACAGCAAGTAAGAAAGCAACACATAAAATCCAAAATTATAAAAGCACACATATATTAAAGTAGGAGTCACAGTGCAAAATTTCGAAGGAAAATAGAAGTTTAAAAGTCAAAAACCTTTTAGTCAAAAGCAGCAGTAAACAGGTGACTCTTTAACTTTGACTTAAAAGAACTCAGACTCTCAGTGGACCTGATTTTTTTTCTGGTAATTTGTTCCAGACATACGGAACATAGAAGCTGAATGCAGATTCTTCATGTTTAGTTCTGACTTTTGGAACACAGAGCAGACCTGCACTTGATGACCTGAGTACTCTGGATGGTTCATACTGGACTAGAAGGTCTGATGTATTTCGGGCCTAAATCATTCAGTGCTTTATATGCAAGCAAGATAATTTTAAAGCCTATTCTTTGAGAGACAGGGAGCCAGTGTAGAGACCTCAGAACTGGACTGATTAGTCCACTCTCTTAGTTATAGTGAGGACTCGAGCAGCAGCATTGTGGATCAGCTGCAGTCGTCTGATAGACTTTTTAGGCAGACCAGAGAAGACACTGTTACAGTAGTCGACTCGACTAAAGATAAATGCATGGACAAGTTTTTCAAGATCAGTCCTTCAGTCCTAGAAATGTTCTTGAGGTGATAGTAAGCTGACTTTATAATTGTTTGTATGTGATATACATACAAATATTGTATATGGGTTTTTTTTAAATGACCATTGTTTATGACTTCGTTCTCTTTCATCAGCTGTTTTCTGTGACTATTACAATCCTGAGGGACATTGTGAATGGCACTATGAGGCATGTGGAAAACCATGCATGAAGACATGCAGGAATCCTACAGGAAGATGCTTCAATCAGATTCCAGCATTGGAAGGTACATCTGCTGTCCCATAAATAATTTTTTATCAGCATCATAATGTGAAAATGCTTAAAACACAATAATTTAAAAAGACAGAAAGCATTCAAATGAAAGCATGGTGAATATAATGTACTTCAATTCTTTATACAGGTAGTTTATGCTCTTCAGTGTTTGAGACTGATGTCAAGCAGAAGATGCAGGACCTGTATAGCTAACATGTACACTTACATTTGTTTACTTACTGCAAGTCATATTATCGTCCTAAGAATGAACACTACTTCTGCACATTACAGATTCTACTCACAAAATGCAGTCTATCAATCAGTCAATCAATCAATCTTTATTTCAGACTCAGAGGTCCATGTAAAAAAATAACAAAAATGCAACAATAAAACAACCACATGTACAGTAAAAATTTTACCTATGGTACATATAAGCACTGTCACCAGTGCCTCCAAAGCCTAAATGTTGCAGGGTACAAAAACCTTCATTTGACAGGCACTTCATTCATCTCTTGTGGGAAAATCAAATGTTAAATTTTGTTGCAGTGATTTGAAATATTTTAATTACCATGCAGGTACTATCACAGTAGGCTCACTGTGTGATATTTAGCGACATCTTGTAGCAAAGATGCAGATAGAAATCAAACACATACCTCCTCTGAAGTAGCTACAGAAATAGTCCCAATTTAGCTGTGGCCTTAGAGCTTTTGAATTAAGGCAATAATCATTTTAGTTTACACTTTGAAATGACAATAATGGTCCTTAAAGATGGATGCATATAGTAAAAAGAGCTGAGCTACTGTAGAAATATGGTGTTATAAATACAGCTGAGAAACAGTGGATTCTATGGAGCAAACCCACTTCCTGTTCATGCTGAGGGACCAAAAACACAAATTTTCTTTGGCCAGATTTTACACCTGTTTCTCATATAGTCAAAAGCAGTATTTTCTCTTCCCCTCTCTCTCTCTCTCTCTGTCTCTCTCTCTCTCTCTTCTCTCTCTCTCCCTCTCTCTCTCTCCTCTCTCGCTCTCTCTTAATATCTTTGGAAACTATAGTAATAATAACAACTTTTTAATGATAACCCATCATAGATAGCCCAAGTCACAAAAGTCTTATCAATACATTGTGAGAACAGAGATTTGTTGTTGTTTTTTGTATTTCCACATATCATATTATCTTGATTAGGTAAACCAAAAATTTCAAAAAGAGATATATTTGTTGCTGAAGACATACACATTTTACCAACTTATGAATGAGAAATGCATTTAAGTGGAGGTAACAGGCCATCTCATTGGTTTTATTTCCTCCTTTGAGTATGTTAGAATGTAGAATCCGGCAGGATTATGGCAGAAATTGTGATTGTGGAGGAAATCATGTGGCTCAAAGGTACTGCAGATTCAAATCTTGAAGAAAGATTTTTTTATTCTACATTTTATTTGTTTCAATCCAAATAAAATGTCAGCTGATGTGCCTGGAGATTTCAAACCAGTCTCAAGTTAACTATGGTATATTTTTCACTTTTTAATTCTACACTGTTTTTACAAGTACATGCATTCACTGCAACTTTGAACTTTTTAAGGCTGCTATCCACGTTGCCCGCCTGAAAGTCCCTATTTGAATGAAGTTGCTATGAAGTGTGTATCAAAGAGTGAATGTGGCTGCTATGATGAAGAGGAGATGCACTATGAAGATGGGGAACTCATGCCTACACAGGAAAACTGTCAGAAGTGGTATGGAACATGATAATGAAACTAATGATTCTAATGTCATATCAATTTATTATTTATTTTGTTGATCTACTGTATAAATGACCCTCTCTTGTTTGCATTTTTAGTGTGTGTTGTTCAACAAAGAAGAAGTGCACATATAATGTCCAAAGTGAGTAGATACACAGAATTGGTTTAATTTGTAGGAGATTATGACAAGCATAGATCATGCGTTTAGAATTATATTTGTACAAATAATTTTCAATGTTTTGCAGGTTGCACTTGTTCATATGAAGGCCGTATATACAAATATGGAGATACAGTCTATGACACACATGATGGAAATGGAACCTGTTTTACTGCTGTTTGTGGAGATGGGGGAAATATCAACAGAACCATAGCATCATGCCGTGCAATGACAACCACACAGATGCCACCTACAACAAGTTTTGTTTTTACCACTTCTGGTAAGAATGAAAGAGTCATCCATTTTAAAATAGATGTGAAAACTACATTTAGATTTCATGTTTAATAGCGTTCTTTATCTTTGTTCTACAGAAAACACACCCACAACAACTCAAATATTTACCACGACAAGAATCCTAACTGAGGCAGTGACCACAATTTATACACTTTCTACATCAAGAGGTTCCACAAGGTCAGTGACAACATCTTCATTACCTTCAACCTCATCAGGCAGCGTAACATCCCCCACAACTGCATCAGAAATGACAACATTTGGTATAAGTACCCCAACATTTTCATCAACATCTGAAAATATCATTACGACCACAACATCCACAATGAAGCCCACCACTAGTAAAAAAGTCAGTGAAGAACCAACCCCAACAACAATATCCACCGAAACACCAGGAACAACAACACAGATGTCTCCAACTCCAAGAGGAACATTGCCTGCATCCACATCTTCATCTGGCACAACATCCAGTGACTGTTATGTTTGTGAGTGGTCAGACTGGAATAATAATCATTACCCTGATGATGACAGAGATGGTGGAGAGTATGAATCCTTGTCCAACATTGATTATCCTGATCTGAGTGTTTGCAGAAAACCCCTGGAAGTAGAATGTAGATCCAAACTATACAAAGACAAACAATTAAAGGACTTGGGTCAAAGTGTGATATGTAGTCCGACAGATGGCCTAATTTGTCATCACAAAGAGCAAGGTATACCGCCGAGGTGTCATGACTATGAAATACGGGTTAGATGTTGTGTTTACATTTGTGGAACAACCACTACAGCAAAACCCACCATCAAAACGACGAACACTGTAGCGCCACGCCTAACAACAATATCCACTGAA
This sequence comes from Ostorhinchus cyanosoma, assembly GCA_029814465.1. NCBI lineage: Eukaryota > Metazoa > Chordata > Actinopteri > Kurtiformes > Apogonidae > Ostorhinchus > Ostorhinchus cyanosoma. The sequence continues at coordinate 16,193,960 of JAPTYQ010000024.1, read as the reverse complement.
AAACCAAGAACAACTGAAATGCCTCCAACGACAACTGTGACAACCATTCAACCCCGTTCAACATCAACAGGTTCAACAACTTATATGACATCTCCATTGCCTCCATCTACTACTACATCAGGCACAGAAAACCCCACAACACAAGTGACAGGCAAGTCTACAACAATAATGACTCCCACTGAAACCCCATACAGAACAACAGAAACCACAGAAAAACCAATTACAACAGCAGAAGTTACAGAGGAGTCAACCACAGCAATAGAAACCACTGAAACATACACTACAACATCAAAAGTCACAGAAGAGACCACCACAACAACAGAAACCACAGAAAAACCAACTATAACTACAGAAGTCACAGAAACGTCAACCACAACAACACCTGAAGTTGCAACAGGTACTGTGACTTCAAAACCACCAAGAACAAGACCCCAAGTTGCAACGACAACAACAAAGGCAGTGACAAAAGTTCAATGGAGCTCAACATCAAAAGGTTCAACAACTTCTATGACATCTACATTGACTCCATCTACAGCTACATCAGGCACAGAAATGCCCACAACATCAACACAAGTGACAGCCATGTCTACAACAATAATAATACCCACAGAAAAACCCACTACAACATTAGGAGTCACAGAACTGTCTACTTCTATGACAAAAACTACTGGATCAACAGGCACACCACCTCAGACAATGTCTACTTCAACTGTTACTACCAAAGCAGTGACAAGGAAACCCGCTGAAACATCAACTACAACAGAAATCACAGAAAAGTCAACCCCAACAACACCTGAAGGTGCAACAGGTACTGTGACTTCAACAACACCACCAACAACACCCCAAGTTAGAACTACAACAACAAAGACAGTGACAACAGTTCAATGGAGTTCAACATCGACAGGTTCAACAACTTCTATGACATCTACATTGCCTCCATCTACAACTAAATTAGGCACAGAAAAGCCCACAACCTCAACACAAGTCACAGCCAAGTCCACAACAATGTCCCTGCCCACTAAAACCCCATACACACCAACAGAAACCACAGAAAAACCCACTACAACAACAAAAGTCACAGAGAAGTCGACCACAAGAAGGGAAACAACAGAAAAACCCACTACAATATCAGGAGTCACAGAAAAGTCTACCACCACAACAAAAACCACTGGAACAACAGGCACACCACCTCAGACATTGCCAACTTCAACTGTTACTACCAAAGCAGTGACAACAGTCCAAACACAGACAGCATCAATAGGTTCAACAACTTCAATGACATCTACATTGCCTCAATCTACAACTAAATCAGGCACAGAAAAGCCAACAACAACAACACAAGTCACAGGACTTTCTTCTACAACAAGGAAACCCACTGAAACATCCACTACAACAGAAGTCACAGAAAAGTCAACCCCAACAACACCTGAAGGTGCAACAGGTACTGTGACTTCACCAACACCAGGAACAAGACCTCAAGTGTCCACTACAATAAAGGCAGTGACAAAAGTTCAATGGAGTTCAACATCAACAGCTTCAACAACTTCTATGACATCTACATTACGTCCATCTACAACTACATCAGGCACAGAAAAGCCCACAACCTCAACACAAGTGACAGCCAAGTCCACAACAATGTCCCTGCCCACTAAAACCCCATACACACCAACAGAAACCACAGA
>JAPTYQ010000024.1:16173926-16188039 GCA_029814465.1 Ostorhinchus cyanosoma | reverse complement strand
GCCAAGTCCACAACAATGTCCCTGCCCACTAAAACCCCATACACACCAACAGAAACCACAGAAAAACCCACTACAACTGTGCCTCTCCCTACAACATTACTGTCTACAACTGTTCAATCTTCAACACCGATCAAGACAACATCATGCTTCTGCACCTTCATGGATAAGATTTTCTCTGCTGGTAAGACAAATGCTTATTTTTTGTGGTTTTTAGTTATTTTTTTTTCAAGAAAATACTTCTTCTAAATTATGATTCAGTGCATTAGTTAGACCTGTATTGTGTTCACTGATCCACTGTGCTTTGATCCCCCTGAATTGAACCAAACCACAGGTCTAGATAATATAGCATGGTTTCAACCTCTTTGCCTATTATTTTTATCTGCACCTCTTCACAAATGTTTCCTGTCTATTGTTTTTTTCCATCAGATTTTTTTCTATTAATTCTAGTGGATATTTCAATTTCCTTTTCGGCTCTAACATGTAGCCACAAGAAAGTTTTTCTTACTTCTTTGCATTTTTTAATGCACCAGCTGCTCTGTACCTCACAAATGCAAAAACCTTTTAGTGACATTTTGAGGTTTGTTTGTTTGTTCTTTTTAATTTACACTCAGGTTTTCCATGTGCAAATGTCAAATGCAAAATAATTAGTTTTTCAGAATCAAATCCTATCTTTTCCATGTTACATTTGTGTTAGTTTAATCTTCATAGACATGCCTCAACCAACCCAAACGCCTCCTTTTCCATTCCATTGTTGAAAATTCATTACCCTAGCTCCCTGTCCCATTTCCAATACTTGATCAGTTAACTGGCATCTTTCTGACTCAAGTAGTTCATAATATGTCTTGAGTTAATGAATAGGATTTTGCTTCTTTGACACTATAGATGCACCTTCTACTGGATAACCATCGCATATGTCCAGCGGATTTACAGTAGAGAGATATGTAAACCAGTGGCACTGTGGTAAAAAAAAAAAATTACAAAGATCTCACCCAGAAAAATGTTTTTTACGTAATATGTCTGATCACAGATCTTGATTTTTTGTATTTGCAATGGTTCTACCCCCTTTTCTTCCTTCATCATTGATCTAAATGCCTTGTTACTCTTGTGCAGGTACTTTCATGTACAATAGGACAGATGGAGCGGGCTGGTGTTACACTGCATACTGCAATTCAACATGTGGTATTGAGAAATTTGGTCGACCTTGTCATTTGACAACTCCACCAACTCCTTTAACAACAACAATAAGCTCTCGCACATCTCCAGTGAAGCCTCCCTCAGACTGTTCATATCTCAATCCACCGAGAAAGGTACTTGAATTTATCAATAGAAAGATAGTGAAAAGAACAGATCTTTGTAAAACTGAAACTTTATTATGTAGTGATTTCAGCCTTGGCTTTAACTGCTGAGAGTTTTTGTAAACTAGCTTGATTTCCCAGGTTGCTATTCATTCACAACTCCTCAAATATGTTTCATTCAGCAACAGGAAAAAGCATCAATTGCTATTGTTAATATTCAGGTGGTCAAGAAAATATAATCAGAGCAACATGCAACTATAGATTCATCAAAATGGTTTCAGTTCCTCTGTATTTTTATAGCAGCCTGTTGATTTTTACACTTCTCCATAGATCGTTTATAATTTGTGACCCAGAAATAACTATACCACCAAAGTTTTATTCTATCTGTTCTTTTTAATGTTGAAAAAACCTAGAATGTAATCATGCATCCCCCAGTTATATACTCGGTTGCACCTTTGAAGACCATGCAGCTTTTTGAGTGATCAAAAAATGCTGAATGAATTCTGTGTGTTTGTGCATTGTGATTTATAGTAAACAATAACTTTTCTATTAAAATTTACAGAATGGTGAGACTTGGAGGTCAAATAATTGCACTACCGAAACTTGTGAGAATGGTAAAGTGATTTCAGAACATGTGACCTGTGAAGAAGTGACCAAACCTACATGCGTTAATGACTACGATCCAGTGAAGGTTTACGATGCATCCGGTTGCTGTTTTCACTATGAGTGCAGATGTAAGTGTGAATGAAAGACATATTTCAAAATCTTACATTTAAGTAACATCAAAATACTGCTTTATATGTGTTTTACATTATTTTTTCTTGGTATAATACTCATTGTTCTCATCAAATGTCTGCAGGTGTATGTGCTGGATGGGGAGATCCACATTATGTGACATTTGATGGTCAATATTACAGCTTTCAGAAAAACTGCACATATGTCCTGGTTAAAGAGATTATTCCTCGATATGACTTTAAGATCTTGATTGACAGTGAAAACTGTGATACCTCTGGAACTGAGACCTGTGCACGTGCATTCATTGTTCATTACAAAAACTACAACATTGTTCTCACACAGGAGAGAAACTCAAAAACTGTCAATATGGTAAATGCCACTGCAACAAACCATCCTAACTTAATTTATTCTATTCACACCCATTGATTAGTAACAGTGCAATGTATTACACAATATAATAAAATGAGGCAGCCATTTTTTCTTACAAAGCGTTTCCCTAATGCTTCATTTGTTCAGGTTTACGTCAACGATAAGCAGGTACACCCAACCTACTCCAATGATGACTTCATCATCACAAGCACATCAATAGAGCTGCTTTTGAGAATCCCAGCTATTGAAGCAATTGTGACATTCAAAGGGCTTTTATTTAGCGTTGAACTACCCTTTTCCCTTTTCCACCACAACACAGAGGGACAGTGTGGTAAGTGGATGTAGGAAATAGGTTTGGATATGTCACAGTGGTAACAGTTTGTCATAACTTTTATGTTAATGTTTGTTTCCACAAGGTACCTGTGACAATAACATTAAGAATGACTGCAGATTACCAAATGGACAGATTCTTCCTTCTTGCCCTGACATGGCACATGAGTGGAAGGTTCTAGATAAGAAGAAGCCATTTTGTGAGAGGCCACCACCGACACCACAACCAAGACCGCCACCAGAAACCTGCAATCCTGATATTTGTGAAATTTTAATGAGCAAGTAAGACTTTAGAGTGGAATGAAGACAGTCTACAGTTAACTCATTCTGCAGAGTCAGTCATGTAACAGTCTGCTTTGTTTGATTTTCACATTAAGGGTGTTTGAAGAATGTCACAGAGTAATCAACCCAAAACCATTTTACGACGCTTGTAAATTTGATGTTTGTGAAAAAAATACCACCATGGGTTGCTCCAGTTTAGAAATGTACAGCACATTGTGTGCTGAATCATCTGTGTGTGTGCCCTGGAGGAACGCTACACATGGACAGTGTGGTAAGACGGGTTTATTTTAATGAAAGCAAACCGTATTTTACATGAAAATATTTTTTTCATCGTTCTATCCTCCTTTTTTGCAGAATACAACTGTCCAAAACATCAAGTATACAAACCTTGTGGGCCAACAGTTGTACCGACTTGCAATGCAAGGTAATCCTCAAATTAATGTAAGCAATAACTCTATATATAGCTCTGGGAAAAAAATAAGAGGCCACTACAAAATTATCACTTTCTCTGATTTTACCATTTATAGGTATGTGTTTTAGTAAAATTAACATTCTTGTTTTGTTCTCTAAACTACTGACAACATTTCTCCCATATTTCAAATGAAAATATTGTCATTTAGAGTGTATTTGCAGAACACGACACAGGGTCAAAATACAAAAAAATGCAGTGTTTTCAGACCTCAAATAATGCAAAGAAAACCAGTTCATATTCATTTCTAAACAACACAATATAAATGTTGTAACTTGGGAAAAGTCCAGACATCAGTATTTGGTGGAATATCCCTGATTTTCATTGACAGCTTTCATGTGTCTTGGCTCTCCACCTGCTGTTGGATGACTTTATGCAGCTCCTGGCAGAGAAATTCAGGAAGCTCATCGATGTTCAATGGCTTGTGACCATCCATGTTCCTTCAGAAGTTTTCAAAGTGGGTTCAGTTCTGGAGATTGGACTGGCCATGACAGGGTCTGCATCTGGTGGTCCGTCATCCACACCTTTTTGGACCTAGTTGAGGCACAGAGCACTGTCCTGATAGAATAAACAGTCCTCAGAGTTTTGAACATTGTCAGAGCAGAAGTCCAGTAGTTTTCAATAGTTATTTTTGGATTCCAGTTACTTACGTGGTACTACTAGGACCGTTTTGGCCTATTGTAAGAAGATAGTGATGGCCATGGGTGTTTATACTTCTTCTTAAATAAGGCATGGATCAGGTGTTTATTCACTAGAATAAGGTGTGCTTGTGTTGGAATTCATTGTGTTGGAATGGAATGGTTGTTAAACATGCAGACATGCTGATTTCAGAGGAAATTGCAGTGGTCTCTTAATTTTTTCCAGAACTGTATTTAGTTAGTAGAAATAAATATCTGTGTGGTATAATTTGTAATTTTAAGTGTGAAAAATGTTTTGTCTCAACTGTTTGCCTTTATTCATAGATACAATGAGAAATACACACATTGCCAGGAACCAGCTTGTAACTTCTTCATGGAAGGATGTTTCTGCCCAGAGGGTTTGACACTGTTCAATTCACACTCAGACATCTGCGTCTCCTCATGTAAGAACATAAGAGCATTTTTTGAAAGATCTTTGTGCAAAATCGAATTGTTTGTAAATTTTTTTTTTTTTATATGTACTTAATGTTCTGGCACTTAAGGTTGCACTGGACCTGATGGCTTACCTAAAGAGGTATAATCTACAATATACAGAGCATTTTTTAATTTTCACTGTGAATTAGTGCCTGTTCTCATATTAATTGTGTTTCATCATTAAAACAGAGTTGGCGGAGTGGCTGTCAGCAGTGCGTTTGTGATAAGGACACACTAGATGTTGAGTGTACACCTGTTACATGTCCCACTCTAAAACCCATAACCTGTGACAAGGAGGGTGAGGTGTTGGTGAACCGAACAGTGGACTGTTGTCAGAAAATGACATGTGGTGAGTTTGCACACTGAAATCGGTTGACAGCAACATGATTAGAGAAAGGTCATAATTCATAAGTTGTGTTAAAAAGGAATTTGTCTTGAGAATAATAAGCAAAGAGTTTTATCGTGGTTAAAAGAAGCATTTAAATTATTGACTTGGAGTTACTGATGAAATTAAAATGTATGTAAAAGTGAAGCTATATTATTTTCTGCGCTCAAAACAAAAACAAACAGATTCAAGTACAGTTTTTAGGCACAAGCAGTTAAATGTACTTGACTGACTAACCACCACCCCCAGTCTAAAGGACATTGTAGTACGAACCCTACCTCAGTGCAATAATCACAACCCATACATCCTTTATTACCTGTATATATCCTTTTATGTTGCACATATTTCTTATCTGTAGTATAAAGTTAGCTTTTGTATATTGTAGAAGTATTTTTTTAGCATTTTTATATTTAATATTTTATCTATGTAGTTTTTGCATATTGCTTATATTTTTCAGTATTTTTGTGTGATATTTTTATAAATTTTTTGCATGTTGTGTTTGCTGCTTACCAGAAACTGCACTGCCAAACTGATTTTCATTGTTCCCGTAAGAATAAGATAAGATATGCCGTTTTTAGTCCTTCAAGGGGAAATTACAGGTTTACAGCAGCAAAGCACAAAAGCACACAAGAGCAAAAAAAAGTGTAAAATCAAAAATAAGACATATCAAGAAAGGTATATGCTATTTACAGCTGTGCACCAGCTGATCATGCCACAGGCTGGATAGGGATACAGTTTATTGTACTGTTTCATGCACAGAGTTATTTGGAGCATTTTCTGTTGTGGAGCCTGACAGCTGCAGGAAGGAAAGACCTGCGATACCTCTCTTTCACACACTTTGGGTGTGTCATTCTGTCGCTAATGGAGCTCCTAAGTGCAGTGAGTGTGTGTTGGAGGGGGTGGGAGTCTTTGTCCATCATGGAGGAGAGCTTGGCTGTCAGCATCTTCTCCCCCACCTCCTCCACAGGTTCCAGAGGGCATCCCAGGACAGAGCTGGCCTTCTTAATCAGTGACAATAAACAATGACAATAAAGATCTATTCTATTCTGTTTTAGCATCCAGTGTTATATATCAAGTAAATAGCTATTTTCAAACTGCGCTGGCTATCATTTTCTTTATGTATTAAGTTTAACCAACCTGAATATGTTTCCCATTCATCCGACAGAATGTGATACAAAACATTGTCTGCCAACCCCGGACTGCAGACTGGGATTTCAGCTGGTGAAAAATGTCTCAAATGACAACTGCTGCCCAGTTCAACGCTGTGGTAAATTCTGTGTATTTCAGTTCTATATATATATCACTGGTATTACTGTGTCAAAGAGCTATTCATATGAGCCATAAACGGATTCATAGGTGATGATTACATGTCTTTCTCTCTAGTGCCAAAAGACGTTTGTGTGTTCAATGGCATCGAGTACAAGGTAAGCAGTAATTTGCTGAATGTGGAGTATTACACTTCTCTACAATTTCTTAGAAAATATCTGCTTCAGACATCAAATATGCTAAATCTTACATACTTTAATAAGATGAATCAGAAAAAAACATTTAAAACTGCTGGTTAGCTCATGTTTTCAGTATATATAATAATGTGTTGTTACACATATATGTTGGTTTATGTACCTTTATACAATAGATTTATAAATGTTCTACTAGACAGAACCTGAAAAGTGAATGTATTGCAATGTGCCATCACTATTTTGACCCATTTTCTCATTAATTCTCAGAATTTCACATTTTGGTCCAAGACTGTATCTTAGAAACTACAACTAACTAGTGCTTTTGACTTCATTTTCCTTTATTAGAGAGTTTAACTACTTATATTCTAGAAACATTTGATTTGTATACCAGTGTTATAGAGTGGATTGTACCCACTACATTGCATTGTATTGCATTGTGAATTACATCCCATTTGTCTTGTGTCCTGTGCACTCAGGACAGTTAATGTATTGTTCTGCATAAATGATATACTAGTGCAACCACACCCATAAAATGCAATTTGGCCTCATGTACATTTCTAGTTTCTAGTCTCTCTGGCATTTGTCTGCCTTTCAGTTTCATTTAGGGTTGAGAGAGATGTGCACATAAAAAACTCTCCATAACTCACAAAGAAACTTTGATGAATTTTGCTTCTTTAGCTTCTCTATTACATTGTATCTACACAATTAAAGGAAGGTCTAGCTATTAATTTGATTCTGGTAGGTATGTTTAATGAATGTGTAAAGCTTAAAATAGCATTATGTGACACTGAATGGAGCACAGAAACTTTAGAACTGATGTTCCATTCAGAAATTAAAACTGACTGTGTCACGACATCGCCAAACTCCAAAAGAAATGCAGACGTAGCAACTTCAGCCCTGAAAAGTACAGATTCTGATTGGTCATTAATGTTGTGTGTTTTTGAGCTGGCACACTCACATTCCAGGTTAATCAGATGAAGTGTTTCTAATGTCACAGCTGATCTTCATCCACCCTTTTTTTTAAGCTGAAACTCTTGTGTTAAGCCCAAAATCAAATTTATCTTACCAATATCTGACCGAAGGTTTTTGTGCTGAGACCATTTGCTTTAGAGATTAATGAATTTCATCAACAATTATCATTCAAATCTCACCTCCATACTCCACAAAAAGAGACACACACTTTCTGCAGATATTAATTTCCCCAGTGGGATTGTGTGTAGCAGTGCAGGTTGGCTTTTTAAGAATAAAAAATTTGATGTATTTGCGTAGAAAGGGTCTGATTTAAATCACACACACCACACTATTTTCTAAGCAGAGCAGTTTGCACTCTGTGCATGTAAATGTTTTGTGAATTACTACTACAATTTTCATCTTAATTGCACTGTTTTGCAGCTATAAAAATCTTGCAATCCACTTTGTTGATCTATATTTTTTTGTTTGCTTATTGTAACTTTTGGCCCTTTTTAGATTACTTTTCATATAATTCAGAATTGTTGAATTTTTTTAACCTCCTAAGACCCAGCTATGGGTTTTCTGTCCACATTTGTGGACAAGAGCTTCACAACTTTATACAAAAAAACAACTTTCCACCACAAAGGACATTCCATAATACTGTTTAAAAACATGTCTGAAAAAACTGTTGCCTCATGATGTTTCCAATAGTAGGCAATTATTTAATTGGAAAAAAAAAGAAACTTGTACTTCCCTGACATTTCCTGGGTCTCAGGAGGTTAATTTTAAAAACTGCCAATAAATAATTACAAAATAGTTTCTTAATATTTCAATATTCCTAAATTCTGTTTTGTTTTGTTTTTTACAGTATTTGATATTTGAATCATTGGACCAGGTTGCTTTTTTAATCTGTTGCCATGTATACCATTAATGTTAAAACTAATTTTATTTCCAATGAAATGTTTACAGAATTGGGAAGGGATTTCATTCATTGTTTTCTATTTTATAGACAGGAATGGGCTTCTTCAAAAATCCATGTGAAGAATGCAGGTGTACTGGAATTCAAGATCCCAACACCATGCTGAAAAAGATTGAGTGTCACAAGATCATGTGCTCGTTACAATGTGCAGAGGTAGGTCTTAAAATATTTACGTCACATTTTCAAATTGTATCAATATGGATATTTTCCTGGTGGTTTGTAATGCCTCTAAAAAGGTATAAATATAAATTTAGATCTACAATAAAAATAAAAATTCACTTCACATATGAATGGCTACACACCATTTCTTCAGTTTTTTTGTTTGTTTGTTTGTTTTTTAAATAGGGCCACGTCTATGTGGACAAACCTGGACAGTGTTGTGGATCATGTAAGAAGATCAGCTGTGTTTTGTTACTTCCTGGATTGATTTCTCCTGTTATTATTAAGGTAAATTTGCTGTAATGCAATCGCTGCCTGCTTCCCACGTTCAACTGTTACTAGATTTGTATATGTTGACAGTCAATTTACTTCTCCCTCCTGTTTGACAGCCTTCTGAGTCTTGGTCACAACCAAATGACAAGTGTACCAGGTATGACTGTCAAAAGGAGGAAGATGACTTCATCATTTCTATCAACCGAATAAAGTGTCCTGAGTTTGACCCAGACAACTGCATCCCTGTGAGTACATTCAGGGATTGAAAAGCACAATACTTCTCAAATTTTTGTAGCAAAAATCTGTGCAACATGTTGTCTGTGTTACAGGGAACTGAACGAAGTGACATGAATGGTTGTTGCAAAACATGTGAGTATGACTGAGATGTAATATTCCTCAGTTATCTCTCATCAAAGTTGCACAGAAGAATGTCGCTTTATTGAAATAATGGCCTGTATTATTTTAATAGTAATAGTATAGTTACTTTCCTGACACAATGCAACATTTGTTACATGACTTTTCTTTTCTTCTGTCTTTCTTTTTCATTTCAGTTATTCAGTAATTTAAAAAAAAATCATTGTTGCTAATTAATTTATTTATTAAGATACATTTATAAATTAATCTTTATGTTTTTACAGCATTATATATCATATATTATAATTTATGAACAAATATCTTTGATCATACACAATCTATATTGGTTTAAGTAATAAATAAAGCAGCTTAATCAGAATTTATTTGAAATTGTAGAAAGTGTCAACACATTTTGTATTTATCCAATTTTACTGGCTAACTTTTTCACAAATAAACATTTTTTTTGTTAAAATGTAAAATATAATTTTGCAGTCAGGTTAAACATGTCCACATATGATTGCCAGGTACTCCTCGACATGACTGTTTGGTGAAAAAGGAAACCACCTTCCTGAAGATAAAGAACTGCAAGTCCGTTGTGCCAGTGGAACTCACTTCCTGTGAGGGATCATGTGGAGCGTCTTCATCCATGTGAGACTGATGCTTCAGACTGATTCACATGTTTATTTTTTCAGTACATTTTTCTATAAAGACAAAATGTTTTATGAACTCTGAAACTGTCTTTACTTACAGGTACTCAGCAGAGAGCAACAGTGTGATGCATTCATGTTCTTGTTGTCAAGAAATGGCGACCAGTAAGAAGGAAGTGAAGATGAGCTGCACTGACGGCAGCACGAAACAGCATACCTACATTTCAATTGACAAGTGTGGTTGTCAGGTCGCTAAATGTAAAGAGACCACAGATTAACGTAAGGATTAACCTGACTGAAGGAAAACCTGACCGATATGGCTTTAAACTTCTTTGAAAATTTAGTCTCTTCTGTTCCAGAATCAAGACTCAATATGTGAAGATGCACTTTTCTTGGTCAGCCCTCCAAATAAGGCACAAGTAGAAACATTTTTCAAAAGTAAAAGTGTCTTTGTTAAATCAATGAACTGTATATGTGCAAAATAATAACAAAAAGCGACACTTGCAAGGGTGTCTAAAAGGTACAACAGTGTCTACAGAAGCATATCATAAATAATATATCACAACATACTGGTTGTATAAAAAAGTATCCAGAGAAAACATTCATCTAAATTTTGTGATTTAGGCAATTTTTACGTTCATTAAAAATGCCAATTTTATTCATTTGAATTAATTCCAGTTCTAATTCAATGAATGCATCACCTTAAAGTTTCAATCTTAAAATATAAAAAAATACTTAAAATAATAAACTATGAGAGCTTAGAGTGTTTAAAAAAAATAAATCGGGTGTTATGCCAAACATCACTGTAATACAAATCTGCTCTAAATAATTGGTCATTGTCAGCCTTCGAGGACATAGCTTTTGTAATTTTTTTATTAATGTGAAAGGACAAGTAGCAAACTTTAAATACAACACTAATAACTAAATGTAGCCTTGACTAAACGTGTTCATGCACTGTTTTCAGAAACAATGCTCAAAGTGGAGGAAAAGAAGTGATAAAAATAGAAGGAAAATGAGAATCAGTGTTGCTGTTGCTTTGAAGGAATGATGTTTGATACTGATCTTATGTTCCTCCTACTTCTATATTAATTAACAATTTAATAATATATAAGGTATGCTAGTTTCAGTAACAGTGACTATGACAGTTCTGGCTTTGATTGGACACAGTATTACTCAACCATTGACAACACAAATAATATATTTTTTAAAAAATGGAAATAATTTTTTGTTTTACTTTGGCCACTCTACTGTTTTTGCTTAAAAACTGAGCAAATGCATCTATAATGTAAACTACCGGCTGTAAGACACCAGTGTTATTTTACCGGTCATTTAAGTTTTTGGTTTGAAGGTGAAAACTGGATTATTCAATATTGCAAATGTGTATTGCTATTCTGTAAAACAGTGAATGCCAGGCGTAGCATCAATCTGGTAGCAGCTGCGGTTGCCTTCTGGAAAGTAAACGTTTAGCATTGGAGTGAATTTTTCACTCTTAAAAATACAAATGATCCTTTTAAAATATTAAGGTTACATATGATCAGATTATTATCATTGTATGAGTCGTCTCCCCTCAGGGCTCAGCACTGCACAATGTGCAACACATATTGATGTTCTGGTGTCTCTATAATCATTTTTGATAGTGGTTCTTTTTTTTTTTTTTAACACACTAATAATGTGGTGTTTTCAGTCTCAGAGGGTATTTCACTTCCTTTCTTGTTCATGTAAAGGGCACATGGAAATAAATAAATCAATAAAATCTATAATATACATATTCATATGGATTTTTAATTGTATTGAATCACTGGAAAGTTATTATTTCTAAGAGCACATGTCTAATATCTCATTGTCTCATTAAAACTCAAAGATGTATTTATTCTTCTATCGAATTATGTCACTGCATCACTAGAACTGTTTATTGACTGCAAGTTTGCTGTTAACACTCGGTGAGATGGAGCAATGGTGCAAAATACAGACCATATGAGTTATTTTACACATTCAAACAGCCGTTCAGGTGTGAACTCCATGAGCAAACATGGCTTTCCAGTCCCACAATTGTAGTAGGCTGTGTGATGAAGTACAGTTGAATTGATAATTAATACTGAGTGAATCTTGATAAACAGGTTGGACTGTGTTTTAATTAGAGGAAGATGGAGTGTCTAATTAAACCAGTGTCATCCATGTTGATATAATGTTTATCTTAAATCACTTTTTTTATAAATGTCAAAAAAAATTCAAATACTAAATGTTTCAAAGTTACTCAGTAAGTATTAAATAAAAAAAAAAATTACTGTTTTCTGGGAGCATGGTTGTGCAGTGGTTAGTGGGGGGATGAGGGATTTTCTGTGGAATTTGTTCTAAACCTTGTCTGTGTGTCTATGAGGATGAAATGACAAAGATCACTGTGGTCAAACTAGGTTCAAAGGGTTGAACTCTGCATAGAAATAAAAGCTACTTGTGCTTCTGGAAACTGTCAAACTCAAACAGTGTCTGCAAGGTTGTAAATTCTCCAAAAGGAACATTACATAGTTTCTTAATTTTGTTTTCCTTTTGTGGAAAATATACTATTTTACATAACAACAGGTCTGTACACCTCCTTTATGAGTATGAAGTTTTCTGAACTAATAAAAATACTGGTAGCGTCAGATTAGGCAGGAATACTACCCCCACACATTTATACATCACACATACATCCTTGATAATAGAATTACAACATATTGTTGTGTTAACAACTGAGTCATGCAAGCCTTTGTGTTTGCTGAGTGCAACCTTAAGTATTCCTGTGTACGTGAACGTGTGCAAAGACAACATTGTGTGTACTGTTACACAACACACAGACCAAACAGTGTCTGCTTTGACATGCACTGAAGGAAGGTTTTGTTGATCGAGTCATTTTGCATTTTAATTTGTCACATAAGTAAGATCATTGAGAAGAAATTCGCTTCAAATAAAAAAATAGATAAATAAATAACTGGTTAGATTTTTGTAGGGGTTGATTATGTGGAGATATGACAAATGGACTAAAATTAAAATAAAACTGATTAACAGAGTTTCTTAACATCTGGATGCACTGTTAGGTCAGAGGGATTCCACCTCAACTCTGCTCCATAACAGTTCCTTTTCAGAGCCCGTATGTAGTCTTTTGTCTGGAGTGGGAAAAGCAGAGAATTATTATTTATTTTAGTTTTTTTGTTACGTACTCTAGAATCTGTGTGCAGCGTAAACTTTTTTGTTTAAGGGGAATTATGAAAAACACGAAAGCATACAAGGTTTGGCTTATTGGGCAAAAGGTTTTGGATCCGACTTAGACTTGAATTATTCTGACTTACTGAGAGAGCAAAGAACAGAACATATAGACATATATTTTTTTTAAAAAAAAGAAAAGAAAAGAAAGGAAGAAAAAAGAAAAGAAAAGAAAAGAAAAGAAAAGAAAAGAAAAACACACACCAAACATCATAAGCATGAATTAGAATCGTTTAAAAGCAGCCATCACAGATATCACCATACTCCTTGCTGAAAATGTAAGTGCATATCTGTACTGGATACCACATGTATAGATGAAAATACCTAATGTGGATCCTCTCCATCCATGTGTTTCCCAAGACTTGAGATTCCCCAACCTCTGCATGATCACATCAACTTGTTTAACAGGTTTATTGCTGTGGAAAGAAGTAAGTTTATGCATGGTCCATTGTACCAAAACTCAACTCAAAGTGGATTAGATATATTCCTGCTGCTGTTAATTACCTTTTCGATCAGTTTGATATGATACACTGTTATACTTTACATCACTTCTATGATTTTCCTTTTTGTTTTTCCTTTTATTTTTTTTTTATTTATTAATCTGAGTAATTTTTTTTTTGGAATCTCCATGTTAACACACTGTCAGTTAATAAAACGACATCAGCACATACTGTTCCTTGGACATTTTTTGTCTAAAGTGTTAAAATATTTATCTGTGATCACCTCACTGTCATCAGCTTCATGTCTCTTTAAGTCTAAAATCAGTTGTTTTGTCTTGAATCTATTCAGTTTTAAAACTAAGGCCTTACATTGTTTAACAAAGTCCTCTTAATATTAACTGTTAAGATTATGTTAACTGCTGTGAATGGAACCAATAGGCTATTTACAATATTACAACCTTCATTGTTTCTACATACATGGGATGAACCTGATAGTAATTGTTGGCTCTCAGAGCAGAATGGATTAAAACAGTACACAGGCCTTTGGTGGGCTGCCCACTCTTATGTTGTCACCTTGTGGTGTGTTTGAGTATTACTATAAAATGACAAACCTCGAACCGACTTAATAAAAACATC
>JAPTYQ010000024.1:16149032-16173826 GCA_029814465.1 Ostorhinchus cyanosoma | reverse complement strand
ACATTAGTTAAATGTGTATTTGTTTATTTTTGCAGGAATTTGATATACACAGTATTTTAGTAATATAGTGAGTTATGTTACATTTTAATTATGTGTCATGATTTTTTTAGTAGGGATGTTACTAGATCGTGTGTGCATTAAGGAATTGCAGTTCATGCTGATGATTTACAATAGTGAAGTCTGGAGCCCTCAATGAAAAGAATGAGATGTGACACATTAATCTCTGTGGTCCTACTTTTTAGATGGATATTAAAGTGATGTACAGCATGGACTGTGCTCACCACCTTCCATGCTTTTACTTATAATCATGATTGATTTTTACAGACACCTAGAACGTCTGAGTGTGAACTAGATTATGTTTTTAATTGAAAAGCACAGAAAGGACAGACCAAAGCATTATACAGCTATATTTGCATGTATGCATGAGCAAATATACATAGAATACTGTGCAAAAGTCTTATACCACCTTTGTCTTTGTTGTTTTTGTGTAGTTGAAGTAAATACACATATTTATTTCTCGTTCTCTTTTCTTCAGATACAAGAAGAAAATACAGGAAATATGTGCACAGCCTCAGAGGAAGAGACAGGAAGAACAATTAGACACATCTGACATGTGTTGAATGAAAGATAATATAAAATATATTTTTTTTAAAATAATGCCATAAAGCTCAAACAAAAAACATATTAAGGGTTAAAGACATTAATTGCAAAGGAAGGTCACACTATACTGTATATTACCTTTTTGGTTTATAGATAGCCATCCTGGAGCTGTTCTTAATAAAGAGACTGAGAGCTGCATGTGTGGTCTTTGGAACTTTACTAAACCAACAAATCTAACGTTGGCCTTGACATTTGGCATAATGCTGTTCATATACATTAAATTAAGCAAGTATGCAAGCTGGATATTTCTTTTACTCCTTGTCAATATCGACATTTGCCAAACTTTAGAAAATCTATTGGCAATGTTTAAATATTTACATTCAGTAAATATCCTATTAATTAAAGTTTCATAATGGTTAGTCAGTACCCTTCAACAAATTGTATTCATTAAAATTGGCATTTATAATTATAGTTCAAAACAATTAATAGTTGGTGAGTACACTAAAATGTGCATATTATCAGGATTTTATTTTCATTTTACGGGTTTACGCTTTGGTTTCAGCCCGGAACTATCTTTCGTGAGTACATTATCCTATCGGAACATTTTGGGTGTAACACTCAGGTTGGCAGTCATGTCGGCGCTGAAGTCTGGGAGCCCACTGTTAGAATAGTAAAAATTCAGGTTCTTATAACTCATTCTCTATTTTTTATATTCGGAACAGTTTATTTGGAGATTATGTGTTGAAGAAAGGTGACGTCTACCTGCCAGCGCCGACTGTGTTTGATGTAAAGTAAGTTTATTTGCGACTTCTCCCTCAGGCTTTTCTCTTCTTGACTGGTAATGTTAACGCTAGCTAACGTATCGCTGGTTAGCTAAGTTGATATGATAAACCTACAAACTACCATCTTCGCTTTGGATACTTCCTTTTTAGACCCCAGTTGTTATATCAGCACAAAGACACCGTCCACAGCAGAACATTAATTTAGGACGGCGTGGCAAGCCAAGGATTTCTTGTATAAGCGCTTCACACAAGTTAGTTAATGTTTCCGTCAATGTTGCTAGTGAGTATTGTTTGAGTTCTGGACAAGGTGGTGAGGTTAACAGACATTTATTGTTATTATTTTCACCGAAATGCGTCAATACTGCTCTTGAGGGAATGTCTCGATTACTGTTAGTCACCGACTGTGTGCTTTCTCAGTTTTTGCCATGGCTTCACTGTCAGAGGAAGTGCTTCTGGTGGTGAAAAAGGTTCGCCAGAGGAAGCAGGATGGTACACTGTATCTGATGGCTGAACGCATAGCCTGGGGTCCAGAGGGCAAGGACCGCTTCACAGTCAGCCACCTCTATGCGGACATCCGCTGTGAGTACAAGGCATCTTCAAGTTAATACCGCTGGGATGTTAGTAATGCTTTACAGAATACTTAAATTTTGATATGTGCAGGTCAGAAGATCAGCCCGGATGGTAAAGCTAAAATTCAGCTCCAGCTGGTCCTTCACACTGGTGAGAGTACCACATTCCACTTTGCCAATGAGAGCAGTGCGCTCAAAGACCGTGATGCTGCCAAGGAACTACTGCAGCAGCTACTGCCCAAGTTCAAGAAGAAAGCAAACAAAGAGCTGGAGGAGAAAAACAGGTGAGGCACAACTGCTTTACTGTGTTTCCTGTCTATTATCTCTGAAATATGCACAGCATCAGTTTTGTGCTTCTATTCTAATAACGATACATAATTGTTGAGATGAACACAATAGGCAGTCTAACACTATTGTACACCTCTTAAATATTGCTATGTTATTCTGTAACTCCAGAATGCTTCAAGAAGACCCAGTACTTTTCCAATTATATAAAGATCTCGTCGTGAGCCAAGTGATCAGTGCTGAGGAATTCTGGGCCAATCGGTTAGGAGGCATAAACAATACAGACCCTGGTTTATGCGACAACAAACAGGAAGTCGGTATATCTGGAGCCTTTCTGGTAAGTGTGTCAGGCTTACGCAACACAATTCTTACAGCATCAATGTAACTTTACAGTTAGCAAACAAATTATGAAGTACTGACTATTGTCTAATTTTTGGATTACAGGCAGACATTAGACCTCAGACAGACGGGTGCAATGGGTTGAGATATAATCTAACAGCTGACATCATTGAATCAATCTTCAGAACATACCCAGCAGGTAAACTGATGCATCTCTACTTTGACTTTATTCCATTCAGGAAAACACTGTTGAAAGCTATACACCAAGAGGTCTCAGAGCTATTAAAAAAGAAACACAAATTGTGTATTTTTATTCATTCTTAGGAACTGAAGTGCAATTAGTTTTTCCTTTTAGATAATAATAGAATGATTTAAATAAAATTTATATATTTGGTTTATGCTTTCAGTGAAACAGAAGTATAGTGAAAACGTGCCTCATAACCTGACGGAGAAGGAGTTCTGGACACGTTTTTTCCAGTCCCATTATTTTCACAGAGACCGCATCAACACGGGAACACAGGATATCTTCTCAGAATGTGCCAAGCAGGATGATAAAGGTAGGAGCTGTTAACCTTGTCAGATCTTTTTAACTGATGCTACTGCATATGTTACTTAATTCATTACTGCAAAGCACAACAGGTGTGCTGTTGTGTGTAAAGCCTATAAATCCATATGTTGCAGGGTTGAAGTCTATGGTCAGTCAAGGTGTGAAGAATCCTTTGGTTGATCTTCTTTCATTAGAGGATAAAACATTAGACGAGGTGAGATTTAATTGGACAGAGCCTAATTGAAGAAATCCAGATGTCTGATAGTCAACTGTTTGTGCTTGTGTATGTTTCTTTTTTTCATGGCTTCTTTAAACCTCAATACTTGGTATATTTTGTGACACAGGGTTATGGACTTTGCACACCAACACCTTCAACCTCCAATTCAAACAGGACAGTGAAAGACAGCAGCAACTCTGCCATTATAAAGCGGTTTAATCATCACAGTGCCATGGTGCTGGCAGCAGGCTCACGCAAAGGGTAAACCATTTATTTAAAAAAAAAAAAAAAAGCATGATAAAACACTCGCTGAGTCATTTTGGTGTTCATTATGTCATGTCAATCATTCCTTACAAAGGGACTCTCAAGTTGACCAGGCCAGCGAGACAAGCAGTACAGATGGAAACTCAAGGGATTCTGACTTCTTCCAACCGCCTGTTAAGAAGGTATTATGATACTGTGGTTTTCAGGAAAAAAAATCCAAATGCAACTGTTAGTTTAGTTGTGTAAAAAAGTTTCTCTCTATGTTTCTTTCCCTATAGGTGAGATTACAAGAGGCCATAGAATATGAGGATTTGCAAAGGGAAAACGGACCAAAAACAGTTGCGTTAAACCTCAAGAAAGCTGACAGGTATTGCAGGTTTACATTTTCTTTGTGGTATTTTTTGTTCTTCACATTATTACTTAACAGTTTACACACGTTGCTACAGCTGGATCTTATTATGTTTTCCATGATAAACGGTTAACACATTTTAAACAGGCCATGGATGAGTGAAGATTATTGGTCTCTTTGCATAAATATTTCTTCAAGTAGCTAATACAGGCACCCATATGTAACTTAGCACATGGGGAACTGGCTGTAAACAAATATTCTCCATGTGATTATGTATCTGGCTTGTAAACAAACAAGACATCAGACTATGAAAATCAATGTACTATTGTACAACAGTGCTGCCATTCACAAGATCTCATGCAGGTTTTAGCTACTGCACTGAATGCATGACTGGAGTCACGTTATGTTACTGCACATGGTTTGACATGAACCGTCAAGCTGAACAGAGTGAATGATTCAAAAAGAACTCAGCACTAATGAAGGGAAAGAGTTGACAACCAAACAGAGAGAGTGTTTTGTACACAGAGTAACCTACAAAGGCCTGGTAGGAAAATGCTTCGGTGGTTGTTCAGTAGGTGGTAAAATTGTCAAATCACTAGATAAAGTTTTATTCAAGCTGCACTTAAACAAACCAGTGTTTCTGGCAGACGTTATTATAATGTAATAATGGAGTGTAAATGTGTTCTTTATACTATTTGAATTGTATCACATCAGTGGCATTTGCTGGTGCTTAAGGTGATCTGCTGCAGGTGATACATGTTGATGCACCTTTTTTTTTTTTTAAGCGAGTGATCAAATGCCATTTTTGTCTAATTTCAGCAGCATTCATGGGGAATAGACTCTTGTTATTTACAACCTCCAATTACTTCTGGAAGTTTATACAGCTCATTTTTACATATATTGAGTTAATTATTAATGCATTATTAACATCGCATTCACAACATGTTCTAAAATATTTTCTCATGCTTTCTGTTTATTTGTAAGGTATGCCCATGGTCCTGTGCCACTTCAGTCCCAACAGTATACAACAAGTCAGGATATCATCAACTCTGTCAACTACATCCAGCATGAAATGGCCAACTACAAACCCAATCTTACTCAGGTTTGATCAGTCCCATTGTATTTCTGCAACTTTAGTACCTATTGTTTCATCTTAACAAGGTATAATGATCCATGTTGTTCACTGATAACATAATCATCACCGTGGTAGCTGATCTCCAGAACAAAGAGGCTCAGTTTGAATTTAGTAGTTTTAGTCTAAAGCAAAGATTAATGATTACCCTTGTTGTTTCATCCATTCATTCTCAGCACTGCGTAACAACCACAGCAGATCATGGGTCCTTAAGGGATTGCTGCATGGCTCATTTCATAATAGCTTTAAAATAGAGGATAAACCCTGATTTCTGAAGGTTCTTATTCACCAGAGATATTGTGTATAGAAATAGGTTTAAGACTGTGGTGGTGCCTCTAAAGTGCTTCCTCACTCTCTGCAGGTGTTGTCCAGTACATCAGCTAGTTCTGCCATTGCAGCTCTCTCTCCAGGTGGTGTCCTCATGCAAGCAGGAGCACAGCAAGCCATAAATCGTAAGTGTTTGCACAATTGTTGA
Source organism: Ostorhinchus cyanosoma (assembly GCA_029814465.1). NCBI lineage: Eukaryota > Metazoa > Chordata > Actinopteri > Kurtiformes > Apogonidae > Ostorhinchus > Ostorhinchus cyanosoma. The sequence continues at coordinate 16,168,267 of JAPTYQ010000024.1, read as the reverse complement.
ATAATAGTAATGTTACTTATGATAAATCTTGGTTGCCAGTGATTGCTGTAAACAGCCCTGTGCTGTCCGAGGTAACTAAATTACCCCTCGGCAGCAATCAACTCTACTTTAAGGAAAGATGGATAAGTGTTTATTCTTATGAAAATAACACTTCTGTTTTATACTCAGTAGTCTTCTGCTGCTTTAACCTGAATATAATACTAAGGAATTATCAAAATTCATAATGTTAACACACACTGTTTTTTTTCTTTTGCTGTTTTTCAGAGATGGTACCCACAGAGGTTCAAGGAGAGTTGAAACATCTTTATGCAGCTGCAGGGGAGTTGTTGAGACACTTCTGGGCCTGTTTTCCTGTAAACACACCATTTTTGGAGGAAAAGGTTAAAAACATTACTTAATTGGCACATTTGATATGTCTGTAGTATTGCATATGTCAGTGTACATTAAAAATATGGTTTTAATTGTGTAACTAGCAGAGGGCTTCATATTTCATACATAACTGCGTATCATGGTGATAAAAAACTCAGATTTAACCACTGTAATAGTCCTGGATGATGTGATATACTTAATATACATTTACGGGTTCTATCTTTATTATATCCTCCAATTTTGTTTTCATATAGGTCATGAAAATGAAGTCAAACCTCGAGAGATTTCAGATGACCAAGCTTCGTCCTTTTCAGGATAAAATTCAGCGTCAGTATTTAAGTACAAATGTAAGTCACTGAGATATAAATAACTATATGAGTGCCTTTAGCAGATGATACTTGTGCTTCAAATTATTTGTCTTTTTTACAGCTCACAGGGCACTTGGAGGAGATGCTGCAGACAGCCTATAGCAAGTTCCACATCTGGCAAACTCGTCGAATGATGAGGAAAACCTGAGTCTGACAGTTTTTCAAAGGAAAGACAAGGAAATCATTATAGTATATGGACAAATGGCCTGTGTAGGCCCTCCAGACTGATGTGAAGAGACAACACAGTACAGCCTGATGGGACGTGATTCACAGTGGCTTATGATGAGGATACAGGCAGATGCTGCTATATCCCTAAATATTCAGAGACTAACTGCATCTCAGTCACAAATAACTGTAATTAGTTTCTTTCTCTTTTTTTGTGGGTTTTTTTCAGTGGTTGAAAGATTTACACCATTAAAAGTTAAATGGGATGCTTAGAATGGTGTAATGTGACCAAATTTCAGATGGGAATCAGAAAGGCACTCAGGACAACAGGCTGAGGTGTGAAAGGCAAGCAGAGGACTGCCAACATGTGTTTCATCATCGAAGAGCAAAGACAAGAGAGCCTGAACACACTAGGAGCTCCTCTAAGCACTGGGACGATTTCTGGAAAGTGAAAAGAGGAAGTGAATATAGCAATACTGTAAAGACATTTAGCACTCGAGTGCATTAGTGTGTGAGATCCAGTCACACTGTCACTGGTTTGTATTGTCTGCACATTCTGTCTGCACTGAAGACAAAAACGTTAGTCTGAATTAAAGTGAGGCATAAAGCTTTTTGATCCTACTCTTTCTGTTGAAATTGCAGCACTTCTGTTCATGCACTTTTGTTATTATTTCAAAGCTGTTGTCAAATATTTCAGAAGGCTTGTTTTGTGCTAGTCAGTTTTAGAAAGTAAAATACTTTTCTTGACATTTTTGAGCTGTTTGTAATGTATTTTGTAGTTGTACTATATTTTGGAGGGCAACGTATTGTACATTTGACACTTTCATACATTTATTTGTTACATTTTGCTTAGATAATATTTGCATAAAGCTGACCTAGATTTATTCATTAGTTTTTCCTTCAAGCTTTTTTTAAGGACACAGAAACTAGGTCCATAGGATAAAATTAAAAAGAAAAATACACAATAAAAGACACAATATTCAATATAAAATGATTAGATACGTACAGTTAAAGTAGATTCCACTTGCACTTATACTTTTGATACTTTGAGAGTATTTTGATACTAGTAATACTATATTTGTATTGGTATACTTATGCCACTAATGGCCGTGGTTCTGCTTTGGTAATTCAGACCACAGCCTGCATCGCGGCTATTTGGTGTTCAGGAAGTGTCCGGTCAGCTGAGCGGAGCATTGACAGGTCTGTGGGTCTGGCTTACGGCTGGCTCCAGGACGATGTGATCAAAAACCAGAGATGTAAAGAAGAGGATCTAGCTCGGTTTGGAGTGGCAGTCGGACCTGTTGTGTCATTTATTTGATCTGGTGAGTTTGTGACGGTGACTGAACAGCCCTGCTAGCTTACCGCTGTATTAGCTAACTTACGCTAAATAAAGTGACGGGGCGAGTTAAGTCCTCAGATTTTGAATAGCCTCAAATATCCATCAGGTATGTGTCGTTGCCATTTCGTCTGTATTTAATACTTTTGAAAGTTTTCGGTGGTTTGTTATTTTTGTTCCGAAATGTTAGCATCGGTGTCAGCAGACGGTCTCGTGATGCAGGCTGCCTGTGTTCACGAGAGCACTGCAGCAACTTAATCAATACACCGCCTCCACTGTGGATTTATATGGAAAACTAAACGACAAAGCTGCTTGTTTAGCCCAGCCACAGTAAGAGAAACGGTACTTTGACAGACAGACTCAAAAGCTTGACATTTCAAGGTTACTGACAGGGTTTTTCGCGTTTACCAGCCAACTGTTAACAGCTATTAGTACGTCAATTAGTGGGTCTACGCTAACCTGACCTAGCTAACAAAAATAGCAGCTAAGTATTCCTGTTTTAAAATATATTGTTGATCTACAAGCTTTAAAAAGTGCTCAATTTCCTTCATAATGTATCTGACATGTAAAGCTTTACGTGATTGGTAAAACTTTTTGTACTTAAGATGTTTAAGTGTTGTTGTTTTTCGCTTACTGTCAGATGTGGGTGGACGTTTATACTTCGGTTTAAATGCATCTTTTGCTGCTGTTCAGAAAGCTGACATCGATACTGTGTGATAAAATTCAATGTAGTTCTCTCTGGATTTATCCTACCGGTGAAATGAAAGGCTGCTCATGTTTCTCTGATGCATGGTTCATTCATTTCTGTGTCCAAAAGCTTTTATATTTTGACTTTTATTGACGACATTGATCTACCGTGCACGCTGTGAAAGGTTTATTTTTACAGCTTTAGTTTTGCTTCTGCTTCCTCATTAGTTCATTAAAAACCACAAGGAGTAAATCAAAGCCAAACTACACTGTGCTGTGATCCCTTTTCAGCTTGTGACCTCTTCTACTGGTGTAGTGGACACTAGAGTCGGATTCACAGCTGATTATCAAGTTTCTGTGTTTCATAAGTTCTGTCAAAAACTGAACTGTTTACTCTATTGGACAAATATATACTAGGTTGGAGGTAATGTGAATTGGACCAATGCCATCTAGACAAGGTAGATACTGAAAGTCATACGATACCACACAGTTAAGGGCCTTTGTGTTTAAGGAAGCAAAGTATTTACTTTTGAAATGCTTCACTTCTTATCCACACTTTATTCCCTGTGTCCTCTCCCTTAGTTGGGCAGTCACCCATAAAGATGCCTCTTGTGCCTGTTGTGCCAGAAAATCATGGAAATGTTCTGGCAGAGTTTGACTGTCTTGATCCACTTCTCTCTGCTCTACGTTTAGACTCTGGCAGGCTTAAGGTAAGTTTGAGCATTTAAAAAAAAAAATTATATTTGTTGAGTAAATTTGCATTTAACTCACAGGGCTCAGTCTCTACATACTAACATGTAGACTGGGAAAACTTTTACTAAAGTTAGAGCACTCAGTAGACCTCATCAAGCAGGAAAGTCCCTTGTCAGTCTGGGCAGAAGCACGTAAATGCACGTTAAAAAAAAATTACAAAATGTCATTGCAAATGATGAATTTTGATTAATATTTTTTCAATTCTTTTGAAATGTTATTCTGGTGTGTTACAGTGTACCTGTGTGGCAGTTTCAAGGAAGTGGCTTGCATTAGGCACATCAGCAGGAGGGCTGCACCTGATTCAGAGGGAGGGATGGAAACAAAGGCTCATCCTCACCCATAAGGTAATGCAGTATGTCCCTGATTACCATTGGTGCTAATATACCCACTATATTGTTCTGCTTTTAACTCTACCTAATATGACCTTCCTGTTTCAGGAGGGATCTATCACTCAGGTGGCCTGTTGCCCTCACGATGAAGACTTTATTGCTGTTGCAACAAGGTTAGAATATGAATATTAAGAAGACATGCCCAGCTCCTCTGCACAGTTACTCTGTTGGGCTGTCTTGGCTGTGTTGTTCACATTGTGTCTGTGTTTGTCTGTGGTCCAGTCAGGGTCTAGTGGTTGTGTGGGAACTGCAGCTGGAGCGGCGGGGTCGTCCAGAGAGAGTCAGTGTGTCTTGGGAGCACAGAGGGCAGAACATCACAGCACTCTGCTGGGACACCAGTGCCCTCAGAGTTTTTGTTGGTGACACAGGAGGCAATGTGTCATATCTGCGAGCAGGATCCTCTAAACTGGGCAAGGTATCAAAGCAACACTACTGATGATTTTCATTGTCTTCCTTCAGTTCTTATTTTTAATATTTCTCATGTTTAGTTTCTCATGAATGTGTTTATTACAAATGCATCTATTGAAAAGTTATGATCAAATCTAAATCAACTTCGTCAGGCCACAATTTAGATTGCAGGTGGAGAGATGTTTCTAATATTGTACTTTTAGTCAAGTATCTAAAGTTTCAATAGACACTAATGCTATGCCCCAGTTCTTGCTATGTTTCACTTATTTCTATTCTAAATGATTTTTCACACTATTTCTTTCTTTGTGTTTAGGGTTCAGCATTCGTCATCTTTCCTGTTCAGACGGTCACCACTGTGGACTCCAGAGTTGTTCAGCTTGGGTACCAAGATGGCCGACTGCTGGTATCATCCCTAAGTCGTTGCTACCTCTGTGACACAGACAGGTTAGCCTACACTGCTGCTGGGAGATGCTTACTGTGAAGAGTGACTGATGTAATGCAGAATTCACTCTTCTATGACATATATTGAGTAAATCACTAGAGATGTGCTGATGGTAATTTTCTCTCTGGATTAAAATTTTCTAAAACTCTCATCTTAAAATTCAGATTTTTTCCCCCCAATTACTTAACTAATCAACAGTATATACTGAACTCATCAACTGTATTTACATGCCTTTGATAACTTTCCATCAATGGAAAATGTAGTTTCATGTTCATAATAAACTATTAAATCTATTAAATAACTTTTATTGATAACTCTAAAAGTGCAGCATAATACAAGCCTTTCTTTCACTCCATGTCAAATTTTAAAATAGTGCTGAAGATCACTGAACACTGGCACACCTCAACCATGAAATGTTGTATATTCCACTTTATCTAACTTGTTACTGCTATTATGTCATAAGGTCACATGAGTAATTACCCATGGCTAATCTTAGTGGCCTGACACCACCACAGAGATGTGCTATGTCCCTTTCAATTGACAAGTCATTTATTATAATTTCTTTTCTTGTGTTTGTGCTTACAATGAAGAATGTGTGTTCTGATGATATGTTTGTACCATGTGATGTTATCTGTCTGTGTCTTTGTGTGCATAATCAGAACCATTTTGCAGCTCATTAATGAATGATTCCAAATAAAAAGATCAGTCACTAGTCATTTCAGACAAGCTGAAAATCCAATCAGCTGATCACATGCATCATATGTATCTCTTAGTAAAACTTTTTTAGTCCCTTTTTTGCAAGTTATGGTGTAATCATTTGTTTTTTGTGGACAAAGTGGGTGAGATTACACATTTTGTCCCAGTTACTTTCATATTTCTTACTTTGCTTGTTTTTTTTGGGGGCTTTCATGTTTTCATGAAATAAGCTAAACCTGGGGTAAGGATATGATATTGTGTTCCGTATTTTGTTTTGTGGTTTGCTGCATTTAGTTAGTAAACTAGTAAGGATTATACAAGTGAAATAGTTTTTACAGATGTTTAATGATTTCAGCAATGATGTATTTTTATGTGTTTATCTATTCTTAGGGAGAAGTTCTGGCGTGTTGGAAATAAAGAGCGTGATGGGGAGTACGGAGCTTGTTTTTTTCCTCAGAGTAAGGGATTATTAGTGGGTCAGCCTCCCTTGCTGTACTGCGCTCGTCCGGGGTCTCGCATATGGGAGGCCAATTTTAATGGCGAGGTCTTGAGCACGCATCAGTTCAAACAGCTACTGGCCTGTCCTCCCTTACCCCTCATCTCTTACAGGTATTGATTGTTACCGTTCTTAAACTTTCTGCTGTAAAATGTTAATGAAAGGCTGTTAATGTGTGGTTTTTTTTCTGTTGGGAGTAGAAATGAGCCACATTATAACCCAGCACAGAAGAGCCCCCAGTCTGTCGCCTTCCCTAAACTTCTATATTTGGGGTAATGTTGAATGTTTTTAATTAAAAAACAGAGAAAATATTCTAATAATAATGTCAGACAATAAGGAAAAAAAATCGCATATCTAATTGTACATTGTTTTATTTACGTAGTGACCAAAATTTGCTGACTTGGACTGATTCAGCTATTTATATCTTCACACCTCAGAATGGCCAAGTACTTCTATGGACTGAAGTCAAAGGTGTGTTCTCCTGTCCTCCTATGATCAAAAATGTGTTTATAAATCAATACATTTGTGCTTTTTTTCTAAAATGTCTTTCTTTGAACATCATAGCTGATCCAATATAATCACAAAAAGTAAATTGTAATGATGTCGGTTCTGCCACCAAATATCAGAGCATAACAGGGACAATATCCTGCTAATTACAGTGTAACCAATCATAATAAATCCTTTTTTTCCCTGTAAATTAATCACAACCTTTTTTGTATTTTTCTAGATTTGGTTGATGTTGCCGTCTACCGCAGTGAGCTCTTCTGTCTCCATGGCAGCGGGCGTCTGTCCCATTACTCACTGTTGTCAGCGGAGCGTTGCGTTGAACGCCTGCTGCGCAGAGAGTCCTGGCTTTTGGCCGCAGTTGTCTGCTGTATGTTCCAACATGCCATTACTACAAGCAGGGTGAGATGGATGCTGCTGCCATGTACATGCCCAGAGTAACACAATTTCTGATTTATTATGGTAATTTTTGAATAGCCTGACCAAAAAAAGAAATGATTGTTTCAAAGTGTGGATCTTAATTATTACCATTGGGATTTTCTGAATACTGTTCATAAACAATTAGGAAAACCAGCCCTGAAGCCTGTGTGCAAATTAGGATTAAGGGTCAAGATAAAACTGCTGGTTCATTTCAGGATTCAAACCCTGACATAGGTTACATTCAAGATGGCAGCTCAGAATGTGTAAAAGCCCCATCTACTGACCACTACTCAATTTTCCTAGATGATCCTGCACACTTGATTGTGCAGAGTAGAAAAGTAAAGAAAGACTTATATTGTACATACTCAAAAGATAACTAAAGGTATCCTGTCAGATAAATTCATATCAACAGATTTACACACAAACCAAACGAAACAAAACAAAATAAGACAAAACAAAAACTTAAAGAAAGTTATAAAGAAAAATAAAATCCTCCTGGATTTTTAGAGATGTAAAGTGTTACAGACCATTTGAACTTTTAGCTTTACCTTAAATTTTCCTACAGACCCCAGATGAAGGATGCAAACTCCTCACCTTGAAGCCAAATTTGTTGTTTTGATTTCAAAAAGTTACTCCATATGCAGATCTTATAAGAAATTGTTTTATTTCTCATTTTACTTTTGCAACGGTAAGATTATGTTGACTCTGGAGTGTTTTAACCAGACCCTGTTGCTAAAATTGACTGCATTTTAATACTGACTTTTATAAGTGGCTTGGATTTTTGCCAATTTTTAAAATCTTTGCATTGTTGGTTATTTCTGTCTATTTTAGGCTAGGAAATCCATTCCCATTGACCGACTCGAACACCTGAAGTCTCAGCTGACTTCCAGCACACATCTGGATCTGATTGGGCAGTTGGAGGAGGTAATCTTAAAGATGGAGCCTCTAGACTCCGCCTCCAGCAGTCGCAGAAGCAGCATCTCTTCTCATGTAAGTAAAAATAACTAAGACTTCCACCATATAATTCCTCTTTTTATTAGAGTTTAGTTGAATCCTTTTACTATATGTATACAGTGTCTCTGTATTTCACTCCATACCTGTTTGAAAGTGGAATGAAACTTCAGTATTTCAGGCTGTCAACGCTCATCATAAACCATAGAAAGCTGCTTGTGTAGAAAATGCACTACAGCCAACAAATACTTCTGCTAGTCTTATCTCCTCTGTGTTTGTCACAGAATAGTGTTACTTTGAACAGAAAAGTCTATTAAATCATTTTTTATTTTACTTGCCCTAGTGTGATAATACCTTTTATATCCATGTAATGATTGACTTCACTTATCATTTTTTACATGAATCTTCCAGGAGAGTTTTAATGTCCTGGACTGTGGAATCTACCGTGTGATCAGCCGTAGAGGCAGTCAGTCAGATGAGGAGACAGGCTCCCTCATCAATCAGTCCATGTCGGAGGAGGAGCGGCTCAGGGAGTTCAGTTTTGTGCAGGAGGAGGATCAGGTGGATCATGGTAAGGCTCAGACTTTCCTATTGAGCAGCAGTTGTCACTAAGGATGGGTATCTCTAAAACCTCTAGCTCTGAAAGTATTAACAACAGCTCAGATGATTCTCTGACCATTTCTGATTAAATTTATGAATGGATCCACAGCAAATCAGCTGACCAACAGTCATTTTTAATCATTAACTTGTGTTTGTATTTGGGCTGCCAGGATTCATAAAATACAATGTTTAACAGGCAGACAGTGCATTTTTCAGCCTGGACTTGGTGGACTTTCACGAAGTGTAGTGACATATTACTTATGTTTCTACCCAAATATGCAAAAGATTTTTTGCAGTGGTGCTAACAAGTGAAGTGACCACTTTACCATCTAGTTCTCCTGGTGAGCAGCGACCACAGTCAATAAGACCAAGATTTGTGTTAGAGCTGCACAGTGCTACAGTGTGTGTCTAATCCAGAGACTGACCCCACACTGACACAACTTTTATGTAGCAGTGATGTCCAGGAAATGTATTATGGAAAAACCAATAACACTGACACTTATCAGTATTGTGGTCTGTAATTATTTGGCCTGGGACTCATTAAATTCTGGATTTAAGATCACATCATTAGTGTTTAGAAGGAACAGGATAAAGGTTTCATCTATAGCCCAACACTGCTCCATGATGCTGCGTGATAGAGATGGATCAGACGTGTCACAGAGTTTTCAGGAACTCTTGAAGTAATAGAAACATATCAACAAAACTTAATAAATCACAATAAATTGACCTTATTATTATCAAAATGAATAACCAGGATAACAGAAAACTTGAGTCACTCAAATACACTTTGTTGTTTTTCATCTCTCTTTTTTTCTCTAACACTTTCTTTCTTTCTCTGTGCTCTCGTGTGTTTATGCAGCAGCAACAAACTCTTTCCTTGCTTCTTGATTCAGTGATAAAAGAAACTGATCTTGTTTTCAGTTTCATAGCCAGGCTACATTGAATACTACTCTACTACTTAAAGAATTTACAAATATAAATATTTTTGAGCATTTCAAGCTGCTTAAAAGATGTATTACTATGAACCTGTTACTACTGATAAATTCTGTTGCTGCTGCTTTTTTGTACTATTGCCAATATAATGAAAGTATTTGTGATTTGATTTAAGCAATAAATAATTTGATTAAAGTTGTGCTCTGTTTGATTTGCTTTGGGAACCAATAATTACCCTGAATGACAGCCATGCTTTGAATGTAATTTTCACTTGTCTGCACTGTTAATATTAAGTTTCTTGTCTGTTTCATTGTATCACATGTCATAATTTTTTTTTTTCATATTGTGCAGCATTTAATTTATGTTTTCTCTATAGTGTCTGGCACCTTTGCTCCATCTGCTTGCATGTTATTGTCCTCTCCCTCTCATCATTCACCTCCACCACTCCATCCATCTGTGTTTTTCCCTTGGCTTTTGCCACCATCTTTATTCAGATCCTCAGAGCAGTGAGCGTATGGAGGGTGAGCGATCTGAACAGGGTCTACAGTTCCATCTGCCCCTCTCTTTCCGTCCCAAACCCCCCCGCATTGCACTGCAAGCCGTCAAAGAAAGGTAAACATCCACTGAAACGACAATACATGCAAGCACATTAAACTCTACAGAACACACTCAACCAGGATAAACTACAGGACACAGCAGGTTAAACTATGCTAGACACATAGAACCAGGTTAAACTATACAGGACACATAGAACCAGGTCTAACTACAGGACACATAGAACCAGGTCTAACTACAGGACACATAGAACCAGGTCTAATTATACAGGACACATAGAACCAGGTTGAACTATACAGGACACATAGAATCAAGTTTAACTATAAAGAATGCATTGAACCACATTAAACTCAAGATTAAAGAGAACCAGATGTAACTACAGAACACATGGAACCAGATGTAACTCTACAGAACACACAGAACCAGGTTAAACTCCACACAATATTACAGGATAAAAACAACCTAACAATGAAGACATTAAGTTTTCTTCTTTGTTCTGCTTTCTAGCTTTGTTTTCATAGGCCTGTTCTTCTTTTGGTTTGTCTTATTTTCATCAGTGAAACTAAACCAAACTTCTGTAGTAGTTTACTTCTCCTTTCCACTGAAAATGCACATCTGTTTTTATGTCCTTGTTATTCCTGTGTGTGGCCATGTATGTGTTTCACTTCTAAGCATTTCACTCACTGGTTTGAAAAATGAAAAGGTACATTTAATGTTGTTGCATTTTTCTGTCAGGTTGTTAAAGCATTGTGTTTTTGATCAAAAGTTGCTGATTTGATTCTCTCATCAGTGTCTCCAGTTTTGTTAAGAAGACAACAGAGAAGATCAACACCCTCCAGATGAACTCTGAGCTCTGGCAACGACCCGACTTCAGAGAAGGTGTACAAGCAGAGTTTTCTGCTCCTACATCTTTGTACTCTGAAGAAATGGATAATGAGTAAGTTAAAATTATTTCTACCCAACACAAATGAGGCATAGATAGTTGTAAAATAAAGCAATGTCAAATGTACTCACTGTAGCTTTTGTGACTGTTAAAGAATATATTTTTCTTATCAACAGACCATTTGAAGTAAATCAGATTACATTTGTGTCACAGGATTTATGCTGAAATTCCCAACACTGAAGCAGACATGGAGGAACTTCGATCAGCAACAGACCGTACTATGTAAGCGCAGGATTTAATTTTAGAATGTCAGATGTTTTTTAAGAAAAATCTAATTCCACTGACATATTCCAATTCACTTATATCCAACATCAGGAACCAGATCCAAGATCCACTGGTGTTATTGGATCCAGTTTGCCTGGAAGACACTTTGCTGGAGTGGCTGCCGGTACTAGAGAGGATTCTCGGACCCACAGAAGTTGCATCAAAAACTGATGGTCCAGGAGAGGAAAACTGGGAGGGGGATTTGTTAAACACCAGTTCAGAGCAAAAGGACAAGTCCTGTTTAACAGGAGAACCAACAGGAAGCATGTTACCAGAAAAGAAAGAAGATTCCTCAGAGCTTGGAGAACAAGAGGACCAGCTGACATCAGATCACAAAGAGGAGCCTGAAGTTTCAAATGGGACCCTTCCAGAGCCTGTGAGAGTAGTGTGTCCCAAACCTGTGCCATCAGATCTCCTGGCTAATCTCACTCAGCTTGCCATGCTCTACACAGAGCTGAGCTGCTTTAGGAAACGGGGGGATGAGCATGCACTCGGCTGCACAACTTTTCTACGACGATACTTTTTCCTTCTCGATCAAGAACGTGTAAGGAGAATGTGTCTGCTGTGTTATCAGGAGCAGTCCGACGTACAGAGCTCCTTCATTGAGGCCATGCAAGGTCAGACAATTTACCTTTTACTTTTAAATCATAGGAAATCTATAGAGTTCTCCTAGAGCAAAAAGTTTAAAGAAAACTGAATTAAACCTATAGTTGATGAAGACATAAACAGTGTCTTTACCAATTGCCTCATGTAGGAGATAATAATACCAGAAATTCCATCTGTCCAAGATTTTTGTCCAACCAATTTTTTTCAACACTATTCACCCCATTTGGCAGAGTACGATCAGTTTGAAAGACTTGAAAGAATGTTTGTCTTGGTTTGACTGATCTACCCAAAAATGACCTAGTTTACAATCACCTTTAATTCAAAGTTCAAAATGAATCCCTGTGCATGCAGAGTGTCTGTGAGCAGGAGGGGGTGAAGGGTTATGCAGCAGGGTGGCGCTATTGGGAAGATCTGCCTAGTTTTTCACTTGTATGACATATTTTTGGATTCTTTCTAGTGCTGCTTTAACATGTGTGTTGCATTTGACTCCTACAGTAGTTCAATGTTGTCAGTTTAAAAGTACTTAAAGTACAGTTGGGTAGTTTGATCACCAGCAGTGCATCATGTGTTTGTATTGTCTATCTTGTGATAATCGTATTGTCTCTAGAGGACAGTTTATCAGGCTATTAAAATTGGTATCTGAAAGCTAATAGGTAACAAAAACTCAGACAAATGTTGTGCTGTAGAAGTACAGCATTTCACTCGGATTGAAGCTGCAAGTACAAGTATGTCGACTTCGTAAGCATAAATACAACTAAATTCCATCACTATAATGGCGTTACAGACGGACGACTGTTGCTCACTTTAGTCTTGGATGAGTGAAGACCCAAACATTTAACTGTATTAACTGATACTGATACTGATGCAGTTCGGTCTTACATGTGAACTTTTCCTTCACAGAACTTTCCCAGTCCAGTAAGGTGGTGGAGGTCATTCAGAGAGGGGATTTGCTGAAATCACTGCGCAGCCTGAAAGAGCTGCAGTCCTGGAGTGCACCTGCTCTCCTCCCTCATTTATACAGGTCAGTAACTGCGTTCCTCCTTAAAATAATGAGCATATTAGTTATGATTTTTACAGTAAACTCATTACTTTGACATTCAGGCTGTATGAGAAGCATGGAGAGGCAGCTGTACGTACATTTTCTCAGTTCTATCCTACAATAACTCCTGCTGATGTAATGGCTATGGCTCAGCAAAGACACTTCCTGGCATATCTGGATAATCTGGTCCAGTCACGAACTGAGGAACACAGGTACATTAAATTTTTTTTCTTTTGTATAATAAAAAAAATACCTTAAATCTTATGTTACATTAATTTTTCCTTCTAGGTTGTCTTTTTTGCAGTCTCTTCTTGAACCGGAATCACTGCGACAGGATTGGCTGGAGCTTGCACTTACCCATGATGCTCCTCAACACTGTGATACCCTGACTCCTAATGGACAACCTAGGTTTGACACTGTTTATGTACAATGTAAATGTATAGCTAGACATGAAGCAAGGAAAAATGATCTGTTAACATAAAGACCTAGAACTATTTTTGTGGCAATTTCAGAATTTTTATGTAGCTGTTCATTAAAGTTCACAGTGAATTTATAGGTTATTTTATCAAAAGAGAGAAAACTGAAGAAAAGGTGACTTAAGCATCTTCAACCACTGTCATTTGTCAAACTACATGGGATTTATTGGCGAATCAGTGTTGCAGAAGATATTTCTATGTTCACTATTGAGCCTCTGAATGTCCAAAAAAGCCAAATCTAATGCTACCAAAAATGTGACTAACTGCATTTTACCTGATTTACTTAAAGGAGTCATATTTTGCTTTTTTAAAATGGAATTACGCATTTTAAAGCATTTCCTGTGGCCCATATAAACTGTAAATGCTATGCTTGGGTCTGAATTCTTCATTAAGCTCCACAGGCCCATTTTCAACCTTATTTCTGAGTGCTGGCCCTTTAAATGCAAATGAGCCACTTCACACCCCATCCCTCCCAGGTTGTTGGCTGTGCTGCTCTGTCCCCTTCATCCATTTTAGGTAGTTGGCTCGAAGTTTGTACGTATTTTCAGTATGAACTACAACTGCTGGTGCTGATAAACAATTATGTTGAAATGTTTGTTGGAAGCTTTGACCTTATATGTGCAAATGCGCAAATGTGCGCGACATAACTAGTTATAGACGCAACAAATTACAGAATTCAAACAAGTAGTAGAAATCCACTCGATTTTTGCCAAAATGAATGTAAAGATAGGTTTGCAGCACCTGGAGGGTTCAAATTCAAAGTTTTTGAACTATTAGGATCCAAATACACAAAGAAAATGAACCAAAGACTAATAAAAGTGGGTTTAGCAAAACATGACCCCTTTAAATGAAGTGATAGGAATAGTGGCTCATAAGTTAATGAACATTTTACATCTGTAGAACCTCTTGATTAGCTGTTTGGTCTTTTCAGGGTTAATAAACAGCTGACATGAAGGAAACACAGGACTTTATTCAGAGCACTCTAAAATAAAATGCAGACATGAAAGTAATGTTGCAGCTGTTTAACATATGATCAGTGGAATACACGTGAAGATAACAGAACAACTATCTGAAACATCTGTTGCAGGTGGCATTCACACTGTTTCAGTTGGGGATATGGACGCCTCCTTTCTCTGCTGGTTCGTCTTCCTGCAGATTTTTCCTCTAAGCAGAAGATGGCAGAGTTGTGCCGCAGTCATGGGTACAGCTTTATTTGTTCTTTTATTTAGTTTTGCACACAACACTTTGTATTCTTGTTGAAGCGTTTGGCAGTGAGTTTGCAATGTCACTTGTGTCCCTGTGTTTATTCTCTGTGCATGCAGATACTGGGTTGGATACCTTTATCTCTGTTGTGAGCTGCAGCGTCGCTCAGAGGCTTTTTCCACCATCTGTCAGTTGGATGACATTAGTCTGCTGGAGGGACCTGATGGTAAAACTTCTCAGTACCTATATTCAGTATCTATATGTGCTTATGTATCAGGAAAAGACAATAAATGAAAGTCTGCATTTGTAGACGACTATTTGACAGTCATCCTTATTGTATTAAGCAAGTCACAGGTAATGCCTGCCATACACAAGAAATAGACCATAAGTTGTTTTGTTTTTTTAAAGAATGGAATTAGGTTTTTTTTTTTTCAGTTCAGCATTTTTGTGTAAATTTAAGGTGTTGCTGCAAACTGCAGTGTGGGAATGGGAATTCCACGCAGTTGCAGCAGCAACAAACATATGGAGAGGCTTATCATACACGTACTGTAAGGAGCGAGTGAGTGGTGAGGGCCCGGCCATATCATGTATGGTTGCGAGGAGTGTTTGATAAACCTACACAATGATATATTCCGAAAATGTCATGAACCTGATGTATAAATATTAGACTGTCTGTGATGGCGTCTATTTTGAAGTTGTTCACCATGAGGGAAGTGATTTAGGTGCATTAGCATGTAAAGACTAATAGATTGGTAATAAGTAGGCTATCACTCGGGTTTTACAAATTTGAAGAAAAATTCGAGGACTGCTTGGATATGGACTAATGTCTGATCTCTGATGTTCTCCAGGAGTTGAGCCTGTGACTCTGGATGAGTGGAAGCTCCTCATCCAGTTGTCTCAGCAGTATAGCAGTGTGCCAGAGCAACTCTCAGGCGTTAATGGGGGTAGCTGGTCTAACGGCTCTGCAGACTCTGGTGGTGGAAGGGTCAGCCCAGAGAACCTGACCCTGAGGTTGGCTCGGACGGCTGGGCCTGACCGAGCTCTAGCCGTCTTAGAGGAATGTGGAGTGCAGCTGGTCCTTTCACCGCACTCTACACTGGTCTGTGAACTGCTGAGAGTAGCTGAGAAAAGGCAGAGGTGAGTCAGGAGGCCAATATAAACTCCAAATCCATGGTCCACTAGAAACTGGATCACTTGGATCATTAAGGGGATTTGATCTCTGCAGTGCAATACAGTGTCTTTTGTGTTGTGTTTCAGGGCAATGATCCAGACGATGCTTGAGCGCTGTGATCGGTTCCTGTGGTCTCAGCATGCCTAAATCCAGAGACGAGCGCCGTTGACCTGCTTCTCTAAACCAAACAAGTTGACTAATACTTTATGTAAGTCTTCCATCTAACTGCTGCTGAAGCTGTGGGCTAATAGAATGCTTTACACTGTGAACTGTGTGTCTTTTGAGTTAAAATAATGTATTGTTTTTAACTTTTACTTGAACTTGTTTTGCACAGATCTTTTCAGTATTACGCTTTTCATTCCATTTACTTTATAATATTTTGTAATGATTTGAGCAAAATTGTATTTTGCATAAACAGACAATCAGATATTTGATGCCCCCGACCTTTGAGAAATAAACACTGGATTTTATTATCATGAAAAAAATAAGTAATGGAAAACAGTAAAATGTTCTAACCACTTAGTAGGTGAATAAAATGTGTATGAAAATTCTGTTGTTTTTATTCTTTTTGTGGAACAATATATAGTGTCCTTTTCCTAACAGCTACAGAAAGCACCTGTTATGTGCTTCCAATTTCATTCCTAATGTCTATATTCTTTAGTTTATTTGAGTCATTTCTACAAAAAAAAGCCTTTTCTGTTGTTGATTAAGGTGGACCATCCTGTCAAAACAAACCAAGGCCTAAAAGTATGATTTCATAGGGAAATAATTGCATTTTTTATATGACTGTGATGAGATTTGTTTTTTTCAACCAAGAGATTTTTCAGACATAATTCCACATTTTTCCAGGTCTTCTCCTGGCGCTTCCAGTAAATGATGTGTAATGGGGGTCAACAGAGATAATATTAATAACAATGTAATGAAATGGAACTGATGAGTTGCGTATTTGATGGTATCACACACCTGGAGCATCAAAGAGAAGAAGAGGCCAGAGGCGACCGCGGGAGGTTCACATTTGATTTTTAATGCCTCTACTGGACACAACTGGCCTTTATGAGTCACGTCCTGAGACCTGCCGTTACCTCGACCTTTGTGTCTGATCCTTTAAGCTTTCTTATATTCATCCTCCTCAGTTATTATCCCTTCCTACAATCCTTGCCTCCAGGTAACTCACCTGTCTGTCACTGGCACAGAGACGATCAGATTGAGGGATTTGGCAAATGGCAAAGAAACTGATACACTTGTAGTGAAAATCATCTTTAAAATCCCAGCTTTTAATGTTGTTTTAAAGCACAACTTGTATTTAATTAACTTATCTTTCAGCCTACAAACCTATCCTGTCTGTTCATGGACGTTCAATATTTTGATCGCAGTTTTACTTCAGTTGACATAAAAGAAATAGAAAGTTCATACAATTCTAAGATGCCTCAGCTTCTCATTACTGTTGCAGTGTCTTCATGTTTATACCCGAGCACTCGTCTCTGGGATGAGATGAAATGTTTAATTTTATATGAAAAGTCTAAGGATTTGACAAGGTTTTCATCATGGGCAGCAGGACAGAAGTAAATTTGATTTGAGAGGTTATTATGCTGAGGTGGAGAGTCCAGTGTTTGATGTTGGGTTCCTGTCACCAGAAGGACAGATAAGAGGATTCTGCACATACCTGTTGGCCCTGCAGCCAGTGTATAAATGGCAAACTCGATGCTCAGAGCTGAACACACACTGACGCACACACCTGTTGGCTCTCAAGATGAGTCACAGTCACTGCAGCAGTAAGATACTATGAGCTTCATAACTGTTCAAAACGAGAAAAAGAATCCTCCCTGCTCTGATTAATTAATTCTAGGAACTCCGATGGATACAGCTCTCATGGTGAGTTACTCTTTAAACTGCTTCTTCTGTTTGAATTAATTTCATTGTGCAGTAGAGCACATATTTTGAGGCATTTGGTTAAATGTCTCCTGGTTTCAGGTGTCCCTCTCTCTGCTTGGACTGGCTTTTATCCTGCTGTCCTTCCCTGAACATGTTTCATTAAACAGCGTATTTGACAACACCACAGGTATGATTTCTCTTCATTATTGAAACATGTTTTCTTCATATTAGATTGTAATTACTTCACTAACCAATTTACAAGATAAGAGGCAACTCAGTGTAGTTATCAGTGGTAGAGGAATTTATTTTTTTAAGTAAAAGTGCTAAAACCACACTCAAATGCAAGTAAGGCAAGTTAATCTGTATAACACTAACTCAAAGTGCTTTACAGAGGCATTAAAAAAATCCCAGAAGAATAAAAGCCGTTAAAAATCACAAAAGGGTGAAAGACATTAAAATAATCAGAGATAAAATGTGGTTTTAAAATGCATTCCCAGAAAATCATTTTAAGAAAGCAGAAATGTGGAACAATTGAGGGGTAAAAAGTGTATAAGGACCGAAACCCGGGTGTTAAAAAAAATAAAAAGGCTCTTAATCTCAATAGGATCCTTTTTCCCGGTTAAATAAAGATTAATATAAAATAGAAAAAAGACAAGTGAAGACTGTAGAAAATAAAAAGGGACCAGACGGAAAGGCATTCAGAACTTTTTTCCATATTTCTTAGCTAAATAATTGAAGACAAAAGTAAATTAATTTTTGAATGCCAAATATACGGTTTCTGTGACTTCAGGAACTGTATATTTGGGATCTGCTTTTGTGGAAGAGGCTCTTCAGAGGGCAATAGAGCTGACTGATGCTGCTTATGCCCACACAAGCGAAAGGTAAGTGTTTATGTTTGATTTACATATTTATATACTATGAAGACCTACATACATACCGTCTGTTCTACTTTTAATGTTTTCAGAGTAAAGAAGTCTCTCTCTGAGGGCCCTTTGAGACCCAGTGACCTGCTGGCTCAGTTCAAACAGACTGAAACCAGGACCAGGACTCAGATCCATGCTGCTGAACTGTTGGACAACACAGTGGAGCTGATCAGAGAAATGGTCTACACTCACACTATGGTCCAACCCAAGCCACACGGTACTGAACACAAAAACACTACAGAGGATATTAAGCTACAAGTCAGTTTTGTTTTCCTGTACTGTTGCATTCTTTTGAAGTTGCTTTTGTCTTAGTATCACGCTAGAGAGGCTCCAAAAATGTCGCATTTCAATTTTACAGTTGGCTCATAAGTTTATATACCCGAGCAGAATTTGTGATTCTTTGGCCATTTTTCAGAGAATATAAATGATAACATGAAAACTTTTTTTTTTCACTCATGGCTAGTGGTTTGGTGAAGCTATTTATTATCAAATAAATGTGTTTGCTCTTTGTAAATCATCTTGACAACAGAAACTATCCAAATGACCCTGATCATAAGTTTACATACCCTAGTTCTTCATCCTCTGTATAGGCCCCGCCCCTTTAACATCAGTGACAGATGGAAGTCTTTTGTGGTAGTTGTGGATCAGACACTTTATTTTCTCAGA
>JAPTYQ010000024.1:16107090-16119824 GCA_029814465.1 Ostorhinchus cyanosoma | reverse complement strand
CAAGAGAAGCATCTGTCAGACGAGTGAAACTTATTGACCACAATTGTATTAGATTCTCTAATTGGACTTGTGGTTACGTCAGTGCCTCAGTTTGTGTCGGAAAGTAGATGTGTATATTCGGCTCTGTAAATACACCACCAAATAACCAGTAACCGCAACCATTTGTTCCTGTTCATCCTACATTCAAACTGAAAAGTCACAAATGTTGTGAAAGACGATGGCTCCAGGCAGTTGAGGAGGTTTACTCTGATAAGAAAACACTGCACAGAGGCAACTTACATTCAGACGCAGATTTTGCAATTCTTGTGAAAGCTCTAGCTACACTGGAAAAAATGAAAATCTTACCAAGTGTATTTTTCCTCTTTTCAAGTCAGAATATCTCATCACACTTAAAATAAGACATAATCACCTAAAGAGTAACTGTTCAGTGAGAAATAAGAACTTATTTTGTGACAATAGATCTTGAGAATTTTATTCCAAGAAATCTTACCAAGATGATTTTCACTTGTTCCATTGATAGATTAATTTGCTTAAATGAAAAAAATATATATATTGAATTAAGCAAAAAAAAAAATCTGCCAATGGAACAAAGTGAAAATGATTTAGATAAGATTTCTTGAAATAAGGTTTTCAAGATCTATTGTTTAGAAATAAGTTGTTTATATCTCACTGAAAAGTTACTCTTTAGGTAATTATGTCTTATTTTAAGTGTGATGAGATATTTTTACTAGAAATTATGAAAATACACTTGGTAAGATTTAGATTTATTTTCCAGTGTAAGTATTATTGCTGATAAAGATACAACTATCACACTGATTTTCATTAAAAAAAAAAAAAAAAAAAAAGGACAGAGCAGACGCAGAAAAAGAGGCCATAAAGTTCTATAAAATAATGAATAATAGGTGTAAACTTGATCACTTTTTGTTAGAATTTGTACCTTTTACTATTTTTCTTTTTTGTGTGCGCGCTGCTAAAAAGGTCCACACAAAACTAGGAAAATTAAACTCATTATTGGCTTCAAATGTCTTATTTCAAGTAAAAAATATCTGCCAGTGCAGTAAGAAAATTGCTCTTATCAAGTTTATTCAAGTATATTCGTTTTACGTCTTCATTGTAAGATTGAGGGCAGTTACTGTTCGTCCCCCAACAATGTAGCTTTTGTTATAAATATTGCTTAAAATTAGTTGTAGTATCTAAGTGGAGTAGCAAGTTCATCTACAAAATAAGTAGAGTCAGTCTCAATGAGTAAATAAATCTAAAAAAATGATCTTTCGAGATAAATACTCCAAATTCAAGTTAGTTTATCCAAGTCAGATATTCTTTTTTGCAGTGTGTGTGTGTGTGTGAATAGATGGAAACATACACTACCTACAGATTTGTATGCAGAAGACTCCTATTTCATCTCGTGTTTGTCCGTGAAAAGCCTTATTCTTGCTCTTTAGCGCATCCTTTCTGCCGCTCTCATTACTGTTCAGTACAAGCTCAGAAATGGCGTCCATCAACAAACACCGTGTTCCCAGCACAACGTACACGCCGACCTAAACTTTAACCATTGCCGAACAATGTATAATGCATGACCTTTTAATCTGCCGGGCTTGTGCACTGACACGTGTTTGATTTTTCCAGTGAGGTATCTTGTCTTATGACATAACATCGTCCAACCCAAATGGCTGTAAAGGCCTTAGACTACAGTTTGACATTTTCCCTCTGAATGTAGCCTTTGTGCCTGGTGGAATCGCAACCGTATGCATTAAATTCTTAATATGGAGACAAGTAAAAGGAAGGTTACGAAGCCGACTTTTCTGAGTAAGATAGGGACGAAAAAAGGAAAGGAATGCTGCAGTCGAGCTTTGTTATTCATCGGACCTACCCACATGATTTTGGATCGGTTTCGTACTGGTGTGATGGGGTCAGTGTGGGCGGACAGTAGTATGCAGAGACGAGAGGATATTGGAATTTTTGGCAACACCGTCCGCTCAATTCATGAGTGTTTTGAATGACTGTGTGTGTGTGTGTGTGTGTGTGGGTGTGTGTGTGTCTATGTGAGTGTTGGGCTGTTTGTAGACACCTTCAACCTACCGGACGTGCAGATGGTCTGGTATTGGAGGTTACTAGCTGGATTACTTCATTCAAGCCCGCTGCATTATCACCAGCCCAGCTGTCATTGACTCAGATGTTCCCACAGGGATAAGGCGATGTCCTCCAATGCTCTCGTCACTTTTCGCACACACACATACACACACACACATAAACACTCACTGAGGTGTGCAGTGTTTACAGAGTGATTCGTCTTTAGGTCATTTTTCCAGGCAGCACAAATTCAGCGCTGATCTCAGTGAGTCAGTGCTTATTTTTCGCTTTTCAACTTGCCTACGCCGGCCTTACGTTGTTGGTTTTGGTGAGTCTAATTACAGAGCTCAGTGTTGATCCTGGAGTTCTTGCCAGTCAAGTATTTGTCTTCTTGTACCCCGGCAGTGACACAGCAGAAAGTGCTCGGTCACGCTGTTGTTGTTTCTGTTCTGGGTAAACATTTATCTGATCTGCTGAACCTCTTTTGCGGCCAAACTGTGAAACCCTTCTCGGCCTCAGAATTCCCCATAATGACTAAACCAAAAATAAAGTAGAGGGATCTTCCTCTTCTCTGAAGTTTCCAGTGTACAGAGGGCACACATGAAGGGAGATACTGGTGATGTGTTTATGTAACGCTCATCAGTTATAGCCTCCTCTGCTCTGAACAGGGTGAATCCCCTCCGTATTAATATCAGAAAGGTAGGTGTAATAAGCTATGGCTCCAGCCTACACCCATTCGATCAGTTATATAAATCCGCTTGCTTTATTTTTGGCCGGGTTGTCATGGCTTAACAATAAGACTAAGCCAATCAATAAGAATATGTGAAATATTTATGGATATATAGCCTTTTGAGTCTATAACACGGACACAGTAGCACGAGAGAGAAACACTTCGTTCTTAACACTTTTTTTTTTTTTTTTTTTTACATGTATAACTGCTAAAAACAGCAAGATAATATAAGATATGACTGTATTGATCCCACTGTGGGGAATTTGCAGTGTTTACAGCAGCAAAAATAGAAATAACAAACTGCAGAAAGACAGGCAGAAACATTCAAGAGTGAAAATAGGAAAAATAAAAGAGAATCTACTGTTTATATTACTTGTTGTATACATATAAATTACAATTATATTATTACAATTGAATTATGTTCTGTAATTAATGTATATATTCTATCCTATAATGTAATTTTGCCTATTCTTATGTGTATATGTAATAATGTTATTATTTTAGCATAATTGCATGTTATTTACTTGATCTACAACTAGTTACGTTGTTCGATGTTTTTCCAGATTAGCTTAAGGGTCAAATATGTACAGTTGGTTTATAAAGTTTTTTTTAAATCTGCCAATGGAACCAAGTAAAAATTATCTTAGTAAGATTTTCAAGATCTGTTGTCTAAAAATAAGTTCTTATATCTCACTTAAAAGTTACTCTTTAGGTAATTATGTCTTATTTTATGTGTGATGAGATATTTTGACTCGAAATCAGAAAAATACACTTGGTAAGATTTAGATTTTGGCAGCACATTACTACTAGCATTTCTCTAGTCCTGTATTAAGGTCCAGACAGACAATCTTTCCACTGTCCTGAGTCAAAAGTGTTAGTTTATCAGTTCTAAAAGTAATATAATTGAATTGTATATATTAGTTTGATTACCATAAGCTTCTAAAATTGAGGTATGGGTTTGTTGAAAGTCTCACATGGGTTCCTTAAGTTGACATTTTGAGGTTTAATTCAACTATTAAAACACTATTATAGGTGGAGACATGAGATCCTGGAGTATTTTCTTTGTGCCAGTGCTTTTCAGTGTAATGGACTCAGTCAGTAGAAGTTTCCTTCACCAGGTTCGTGTTAAATGAAGATCAGAAGAGGCTGTTTGAGAAGCTGTCGATATACTGCGACCGGTACGCAGAGCTCATCCCCGTGTCCTTTGTGTTGGGTGAGTTGAAGATGATAGTTTCATTTTTAAAGATCACCCAAACAGTGGGAATATTCATACATGAATCGACAAATGTAAAATGACTCTAAATGTTTTGCCAGGTTTCTATGTAACCTTAGTGGTGTCCCGTTGGTGGGGTCAGTTTGAGAACGTACCCTGGCCCGACCGCTTGGCAGCATTAGTCGGTGGTCATGTTCGTGGAGCTGACGAAGCTGCCAGGCTGACACGTCGGACTCTGATGAGATACGCCAACCTCTCCGGTGTCCTCATCTATCGCTCTGTCAGCACGGCCGTCTATAAGAGGTTTCCCACCATGGAGCATCTGGTACAGGCAGGTACGATAAGGTTCAAGCATATTGATGTAACTTTTTCGACTGTATTTCCTATTCTGTGGTGATGTAATGGCTGAGATTAGAAACTGCAGCAGCTTGTTAGGAAAAAAAAAACTTCCAAGCTTTCTGTGTTATAAGTTCTTATCAAAGGAATGTTTGAGTCACCGTCATGTTTATCTTCAGGTTTGATGACGTCTGAGGAGCTGAGGCACCTGGAGGACTTGCCCTCCCCCCATAATAAGTTCTGGGTTCCTTGCACGTGGTTTGTGAGTCTGGCTCTGAGGGCTCGAACTGAAGGCCGCATCAACAATGACGTAGCACTGACAGCCATTCTCACAGTAGGTCTTCACCTCAAATGGCCCAGATATCTTAATTTTGAAGCAGGTTCAGATGGGAAACATATTGAAATGGTATGTGCTGTATTTTGTCCACTTTTCAGGAGTTGAATAGTTTACGGGCGAAGTGTATGAAGCTGTACGGTTATGACTGGATCAGCCTGCCTCTTGTCTATACTCAGGTTTTATACATGAGTTTTTTAGCAGTAGAATAATGACTTTTACTAATGAACTAACCACAATCCAAGCAACATAAAAATTTAATCAATAACACTGGATCATAATTCTTTAGAAATGAGATTAAATGTGCTAAATCGTACATTCTTTAACAAAAACAGATGACAATAGTTCTAGTTAGGTGAGGTTTTCAGTGTTTATCATAAACTATTATGGTTTATGTACATGTATACTACAGATTTATAAATCTTCCACAAGAAAGAACCTATAAAGTGAATGTACTGTAATGTGCAGACAGTGTTTTAAAGTAGATCTAGTAGCTCTGAGACAAATGTTCATTTTGACTAAAACTCATTCTCTCATTACTTCACAGAATTTCACATTTTGACCCAAGACTGTATGTTGGAAACTACAGTAATCCAGCATTTATAACTTAATTTTTCTTTATTAGTGACTTAAACGTGGTAAAGACTCACTATTTTTTCTTCTGGAGGAAATGTTACTTGTAGACCAGCTTTACTTGTAGCTATTTAACCTAGAAATATAATCTGATTAGAGTGTAGGAAGTATTTACGTGAAACTGGTCTATGAAAGTTTACTCTGAGTCATTGATGTATTTTCTCAGGTGGCGACAGTGGCTGTTTACAGTTTCTTTCTGGCTTGTCTAATTGGTCGTCAGTTTTTGGATCCGACTCAAGGTTACCCTGGTCATGATCTGGATTTCTACCTACCCATTTTCACCCTGTTGCAGTTTTTCTTTTATGTCGGTTGGCTGAAGGTGAGGAACAGCAGGTGGATTTTTTATGCACTCTTGTGTTACATTCATTTTTCGCTTTCTGATCAGTAATATGTTTTCCTTATGTTCATGACTTCAGGTGGCTGAGCAGCTCATAAATCCTTTTGGTGAAGATGATGATGATTTTGAAACCAACTGGCTGGTTGATCGTAATTTACAGGTTTGGACCAAAACTAGTCCTCACTTTTATATGAGATATCACTAGTATCTGGTTCTATTTGTGGTGGTTTGTATTTCCTCTCAGGTATCCTTGTTGTCTGTGGATGAGATGTATGACAACCTGCCACTGGTTGAGAGAGACATGTACTGGAACGAGTCTGAACCTCAGCCTCCTTACACTGCTGCCAGCGCAGAGCACCGCAAACCCTCCTTCATGGGCTCGGCACTGGATATCAGGTTCAGTAATGGTTTTCATTTTCTGGCAAATCACTCGAATGGCCCATCATGTAACCATAGACACTATTTTTTAACCTAGTGTTCCCAAGGATGAGATGGAGTTTCAGACCAATCTGGAGCAGATCAAGGAGAATGAGGAGGCCAACTACTCCACACCACTGATTGGAGGGTTGGGTCGTCTTCTCGGAGTCCAGTCTCCAAATTTTCCTCGGTCTTCCCGGGTATCTCTGCTGCGCCGCCGTCCTGGAGCTCCACTGAGTCGCTTCCCACTTTACCTGCACCCAGAGGCACTTTCCGCTCCAGGCCAAGGTCGCCAGCCTTTGAACCATGAGCGAGATCCAGACTTCGCCTTCTCTACCATACCCCTGTTTGAGAGACCTGGTTTCTACAGCTGCCCACAAACACCCATCCATTGCGTACCCCCTGCCGTGTCCCGCCCTCGGCCTTCCAGACGGGCTCAGAACGATTGGGACCGCAGCTGCAGCTCTCTTGCACCTCCAATAGTGGGCTCACAGCTTTTACCTCCAGACACCCCCAGTCACCACCCTCCACCGCCGTCTTCTGCGTTCCCCTGGTTGAGTGAAGATGGTGAGACGCCCAGTGCTCCTGCCTTCTCCTTCCCTGACCCTCCACCTGAACTATGCCCAATATCCAAACTCAGACCTGGACATGGCCTGCTGTCTCGTAGGCCTCTACCTCCCCGCCTAACCCTGGATCCTCTGCCATCTGCTGACACCCAACCTGGACCTTCAAGTGCTCGGGCGACCAGTAGTGGAGGTGAAAGGGTGTTCACATTCTCCCCTCCTTCCCGTATAGCAGCAGCAAATCCCAGTAATCCCACTAGCAGCTCCAGCAGCATTAATGCAACTAGCACCAACAGCGCTGGCACCACAGGAAGTCTTTGCAACAGTACAAATCACAGTAATTTTGGTAACCATGGTAACTTCAGTGGCAACACAAAGGCAAGCAATGGGGGAACAAACGGTGGTTTAAGCAATAACATCAACACAGTTTCCACTACAGCAGCGTCACAGCAAGAAGCCAATCAGCAAAACTCACCCAATGATTCAGGAATCTCATTGGCTGAAGGGGACCTGCTGGGTGTTTTGGTGGACAGTGGGGTGAACAAGACGACTGGAGGAAGGGAGCAGGACTGATGAAGGAAAGTGCGATGAACATTTCTTGCCTCACATGTGGCTTTCAAAGTATTTCAAAGGCACTGAACTTTGAGACTTTCTGTAGTCAAGTGGAGATCGGCAAACACTGAGTTAATCTCTACTTCCTGATTAGGTTAAAGAACAGCTCTAACCCTGCTTGTCATGCAAAACGTGCCTTATAGGACTCAACTATCAGTATTTAAATGGAAAAACAAAAGTTCGACCTGACAAAAGTAGAAATATATATTTGTAAACCCAATCTTGTCAGCGACACTGTGTTCCTCAAAACATATTATGTATCACATGTTGTCATTTTAATTTTCTAATAAAAAATAAACTGATCTATTATTACGTTATCATCTAAGGTCTAATAATTATATGCATGTTTGTAAAGTTTATCAGCTTAATTTTTCCTGTTGTATTGAATTAATCTTACTTGTTGATATTGTGAAACAAAACCAATAATTATCCACAAGTGTTCAAGTATCATTAAATCTGCACGGAAAAGAAATAAGATATAAGATGTCATGTCGGAACAGAAGAAAACAATCAATGGCTTGAATGTTATAGTTGTAACGTCTTTATTTTCACAAAACATCTTCCTGATGAACTGAAATTTGCAATTTGACATGTGGAGTAAACTGGAATACAGAGTTTACCGCGGCCATTGCAAACCGACAGTCAACAGACATAAATAATGTAGCAAAAGAGGAGAGCAAGGGATGACAAATACTGTCACAATGTAGTTTAACCAAAGGGTATCTATGCAGAGATGGTGTAGCATCGTCTCTACTAATGGTATCAAACAGTGCACTTCCTGTCTGAGATCCCAAGAATGTGGACGGATGAAAGCAATTAAGGTCTAAATAAAATAACAGTACATTAAAGTTTTATACAGGTTACTAACATTTTATCATAACTGTATTATTTACTTTATCCTCCTCAGTCTATCTTTGTTTTTTCCTCCTTTAGATGAAGTTTGTCTTATTAAATATCGCAAGAGTGTGTTGCTGATACATAGAAACATCAGATCTGTGTCTGAAATTTTTAGTGTTCAGTAGATATGTGGATTGTGAACAATGTCTCCAATGTTAACTTCGCAGACTACTGAGCGACAGAATCAGTCATAATCAGCGAACAAGTCCACTTTCCCCATTAAAATAAATGAGACTGAATCAGCTGCTGTTCTCCTAAAAGGGTGGGAGAGCAGAGTAATCAATATGACACAGAAACAGGACATGACTCTTCAGTAGACCCTCTTTTAAATAATCCATCTTTGGTTTAACTGTTCTCCTCAGCCATGGTGTGTTTGTCAAAGAGGTACTCAGCCAGGCCATTCTGAGGTGATCCCATGCGGCGGAGGTTGGAGATCCAGTCAGCCAGCTGCTTAATAGATTTGACCTGCTCATCCAGAAAGTGTGTCTCAATGAAGTCGCACAACTGTGGAAAAACATAACAAAATGCAATCTCATTAGACTGTCAAATCCTCCAAACAGTGGGTACTGTATGTGACCTTGGCTGCAGCTCACATGAGGATCATTGTGTTCAGACGCCATTTTCTGCAGGTCTAGGAGGGATTGGTTTACACTTTTCTCCAGCTGTAGTGCACACTCCAGGGCTTCCAGGCCACTGCCCCATTCATCCCGGTCAGGTTTCTGCGATATAAATAAATACATCAGAACAACTGAAGTCAAAAACATGGTACTGATGTTGCACGCCGTACACTTAAAACAATTATCCCATTAATCAACTACTCAACAACAACATTAATTGATCTGAGTCATATTTAGAGAAAAAAAAATATTTCTCAATGTTTCGTTGAGCCACATTTAGGACACATTCGCAGTGAACTCCTTTAGGAGTGTCAAAATAGATATTACAAGATTTTTTACGTGGCAATATTTGCATTGATTTTTCATTAAGATCTTGTATTAATGAGAGTTGGTCCATCACATCCTAAAGATTCTCTGTGGGGTTCAGATACAGACTCAGTTGTTCAGTGGTGGGTAATCTACATATGAAAATGAGATCTGATGCACCCTACACCTATGATGACTCCAGTGATTCCTTTCAATGTCTAATCTTCATGCTCCATACCCCACTGCAGTAATTATCCATTGGGAGGCTACTACCTATTTGTTCAGTTAAATCCAGATGGTGATTTTATTTTATTTTTTTGCTATTTTGTGTCATTTCTAGCTTCTTTTGTCATCTTTGACCATAGACTGAATACATTTGGGTCGTGACTGAAACAGGGCACTCAAGGATGTCATGTTACACTTTGGGAAGTGCCTTTTCACCATTTTCAGACATTTTGTAAACAATCACTCAGTTAATGGAAAATGTAATTAACACATTAACTGACACTGAAAATAATGGCAAGTTCCAGCCCTCCCTACATCTAGTCAAAGTAAATACTGAATGTGTGAATTAATAAGTCAGTTAAACAAGTCAAATATTTAAGATTTAAAAACAGACATCCAGAATTTACTGCCCGTACAGTAAAGCTCACTGCCACTGCAGTACAGCTCTCATTACACACCCTGATGTCCTGCAGAAAAATCCGGCCTCCTCTCTTGTTTTGCAGATCCATCAGTTTCTCTGCATGTTCTCGCTCCTCTTTGGACTGTTTGCCGAAGAAGTTTGCAAAATTTGGTAGAGATTTATCGTCTCTCTCAAAGTAGTAGGCCTAGGGAAGGGGGAAAAAAATTAAAAATCTTCTTAAAGACACTTTACTCACTCATATCACAGCTTCTATTAAAGAAATATCTTACCATAGAGAGATAAACATAAGAAGCATAGAGCTCCAGGTTTATCTGTCTATTAATAGCAGCCTCACACTCCTGATGGAAGTTCTGCCGGATTTGTGAGCTCATTTTCTGTAAATGATAAAAAGAAACGAGTGAGAGGTAGTAGATTTACAAATGATTCATCTTGTTCAAAGAGAAGTACATCAGTGGATAGGTAGGCAGTTTACTTACAGTTACTACAAAACACTCTAACCTGATAGCTGACTTGTCTCCACCTTCTAGACAAATATAGGACACTGACAGTGGCTTATGATGGTACCTCATCCCTGTCAACACCATCTGACTTTTTTTTTTTTAACTACACATCAAGTGTTGCAGAAACTCAGGCTAACCTGTGTGTATCTAACAAAGACAGATTTTACATTGACTGACCTTAACATGACACTTGGGCTCAAACTACACATTTTCGCTTGCACATGCAGATTAAAAGATCTGATATATCTAACCCCAAGAACAATGGAAGTGACATTAATATATAATGCATTCAATACATCCCATTATTTTTTGGTGAAATGAGGAGTGTACTTTTATATAATATATACATTGTTTATATTATTTTTTAAGCATATGATTATTTAAAAGTGACCGTCATTATAACATGTTAAATGTAGGAAATTAATATGATTGCTTAATCCAAAGACAGGTAACGTAAATGGCTTAAATGCATAATCCTTGATGGTAAACTTGTCACGGTGGTACAGACTGAACTCATGCTAATGCTAAGTTAATACTATTTACATCCTTTATGTTGCTAAGGCTCGTTGTTGACACAGCAATAGCATTAGTTAGCTAGCTAATGTCATGTATTTAGAACTAGGACAGTGAGTAGAGACTGTTAAATATGGTTCAACTTGCCTGGGTCGATAGGTTGGTATTGTGCAGTCCCAAACAACACAAAGACAACTGGATAAAGCCCCAATGACAAAAGTTAGCACTAGCTTGTCGCAGTAGATGAGCAGCGTCTGTAACAGCAGATCCGTTCCTCCAACAGCCGTTAAAGGGCCAGGCGAAGAAAAACATGTACCAACCACATATTAAAAAGTCCTGATCACAGTAGAGATCAACACTCCAATTAAATATTTTATTATGCATACCATAAGCTGAAGTTATGTAATAACAGCTCCAAACCTTCAGCTCATTGACCTACATGCACTTAGATTGTCCAGAATGCAGGTCATTGTAGTTCTGTACTAACCTATATTTCCATTTTTGGCTCTGGATTATTAAATTCATCTTCACACTTCTGATGCAAGGACTAAATTTGGATTTGTTCTGTTTGCAAACTTCCCACAAATTCAACACCTTGTGGCCTGAACTCATCTCATCCTCGACTATTTATTTCATTCATAGCAGGTGGAGTTAGACTACATTTTTTAGAAAATCACAGGTGAGATTTCATTCCTATATATTTAAATAATAAGACTGTATTATTTAAATTTCATAATAAAGATTCAGATTATCAATGGAAGTATCAGTATAGTTGCATTTATTATATGCAGTGTGGTCATTTCTTTTGTGCCATTAGCTCCTCTTGTACAAGAACATGTCATAAGTATCTAGTTTTCTTTTGTGTTCTTAAATCCACTTCCAATATCTATAGATGCAAACTCTCTCACACAGACACGACCATATTAAAGCATATACTGCAGATGTTTTGGTTCAGTAGTCTGTTCAGAACCTCCACAGTAACACTTCAGTAAATCACCACACAAAATAACTACTGCAATCATTTCCTCTCATACATACAGTACAAAGACAATCTCCCAATAAACATTAACATCCCACTTCATTATGATACAAACCCGTTTCCCTGATGGTTTTTTAAAAAAGTGAGGCAACAATTTGTGTTTCAAATCCATATTTACACAGTGGTTACAATGTTGCTAAGTTTTTTTTTTTACTACAACCTTAAACAAATGTAATATTAGGTGAAAAAACATCCAGCGAAATACTTTATTCGAAGTCAGCATCAAAAGAAAAAAAACAAAAAACAAATAAAACTTTACACAGCAGTATATGTCTGCAGCACTGGACAGACTACTTGCTTCCAATGGGAGGCGAGTTCCACACAGCAGAGCTGGTACGTTTAAAGTAACGAGGTTTGCTCTTGTAGAAGATGTTTTCCAGTTTTGGTGGTTCAATAGTTCCAAAGAAAGAGTCTAAATCTGGAGGGTTGAAGTACTGCTTCATAATTATCTGCTGCAGATTTTGACCTAGAAAGAAAAATTTAATTTAGTGTTTGAAACAAAACTGAAATCATACTTGCCGATTTGTGTAACGTTAAAAACGTTATAGAAAATTCAGTTCAATTCATACAAATTAACAACACTACTAGTTCAATTCAGCGTTATTAAATAAATAGAAAGGTTTGGTAAAAAACGTGTACCTTCAGCCCAGGATGGGATCGGTTTTCTAGGTGCAGACTCATCATCAGTAGAGTCATCACTGTTTTGGTCCATTCCATAGTCTTCTTCTGGATATTTGGACAAATCTTTGTTGCCACCCTTTGGAGTGATGGAGTAGGACTGTGGTGATTGCTGTCAGGGAGGATAAAACACACCAACATTTAAACCAACAAAGTGGAAGTGCTGCTGGGTCTTCTTGGTGATTATCCACAAGTGCTCTTTGGAAACTTGTGGTGTGTCACATTAACACACCACACATTAACATTTACTCTGAAGAGAAATTAATTAATCAATTCAAAGAAACAAATGTTAA
>JAPTYQ010000024.1:16090411-16100808 GCA_029814465.1 Ostorhinchus cyanosoma | reverse complement strand
TTTGGAGTCATCATTAGCATCTGATTCTTCTGCACAGTGAGAAGGAAAGACTTCATGTGTGGTTTCATTGCCTGTTTCCAAATGAGAAGAGAATTTGATTAACGAATTCATTTAGTATTTTCATTTATTTCTGAGATGACATTTATTTCTCAAACTCAGAAAGCTCTTATCTTACACTTTGACTCTTCTTGGGAGGAAACAGCCTCTTTGTTGGACTGTCTTCTACAGTATCAGGTGCTTTACGTTTAGCACTGTGACGTGACCTAGAAACAAAGTGGAATACTTAACTTCAACAAACAAGCTGATGCATCATCAAAATAAAATTTTACATTTCTCAAACATTACAGCATTCAGTAACTTCCCATCAGTCATTCAGGATAACAGCTGAGAAACAAATCTGGGGTTATATGATCAGAAAAAGTGTCATCCATACATAATGCATATGAACACACACTCACCGTTGACTTGACTGGGTGCTAAGCTGCTTGTCAGCAACAACTAAAAACACATACGCAAATGTATTTAGCACACATAAGTATTTCATACAAGACTAAGTAGTTTTATAAGATTAATACTGGTTCATGATTACATCCATTAAAATCATTGTAAACTGTAAGCTCCTAATGAATAACATCAAGTGTCTTCATACCTGCTCTTTTGTCTGGAGTATTGAACAGTGGCTGAGGTGCCAGTTTGGGCGAATTTGCAGCTACAGATCGAGTAATGCGTCCCAGAGATGGCTGAACAGCCTGAATTATCTGAACCTATATAATGAAAACCCATCATTAAACAAATGCAAAAAATACAATTATGAAGTTGGACATTTTTTTGGATCAGACATACTCATACCTCTTGTGTTTCCTGAGATTCTCTATTTGGAGCATCGACTTCTGTGGCAGTTTCAGTTGTTACCATACTGTAAAGCAATGAATGAGAGAGTGAATAAAGACTGAACCAGACAACAATATTTGAGTCTGCAACCTATCACCTATGGATACTGATAATACAAAAATACTGAATATCGTATCCAGGACTCAGTGAATCTCTGATGCTGCACAGACAACAGCCAATACTAAATAATCATCTTGGTCTGTTAATTTTGTTAATGCCTCATCAACTACATTATGAACTTCAGAACAAGATTAGAGGTGGTTTATCCAACATTCACCCGTTTAATTATATTCCAACCAGCAAAAAAAAATTCTGTCATCACTACTCACTCATCACCGTCCTCCTCTTCAACTGAGTCCATGCAAGAATCGTCTGTAAATCAGAACCAATAACATCTCCGTCAACATGAGTCAAAATGAGAATACATTAAAGTAAAATGTTACTTGAATAATAATAATTTAATATCTCATCTCTCACCATTAGCATTGCTACCACATGTGGAATTGCCCATACGAGCGGTGTTTCTCTTAAGCATGGACCTCCGTGAAGCACGGCGAACAGACTCCTGTGTCATACTGTGTCTCAGACCAGCCCGTGAGTGACGTACTTTAAGGGAGCATCGTACAGAGCTCCGCCGTGACTTTTGATTTGGGTTGGCTATTGTAATTTTACTAGCTGTACGTCCAGGAGACAGCTCTTGCTTTGCAGCAAGCTCAGCAGACAAGCGGTCTTTAGGAGAGATGCTGACAATAACCTCAGGGGACGGTATCTTAGCTGGAGATTCTGCTTTGCTACCTTTATTATCCAGCTTAATTTCTCCATTGTGCAGCTCACTACTTTTGTCCACTTTATCTTCCTCTACAATTTCTGGCTTCTCGTTTTGCACCTCTTCAGTTTCACTGCAGTCATGAGAGGCCTGGCTCACTTCCTGTTTGACCTCAGCCTTTGTTTGTTTGTTTTTACGGGTGGTCCGTTTAGGGCGTGTGTTTTCAGCTTTAGAGGTAGAGGCCTCAGGAACAGTTTCCTCCTCAGTAATTAAGTTCAGTGATGAACTTCCGGAGGATCCACGAAGGTTGCTGCGCCGTCCCTTCGAAAATCTGAAAGTGAGAAATTACAGTTATGAGTGTGAAATGTTTAAAATTGTTTAATTTAGTAGAAATCTGAAAGTTGATTCTTTACAAGTAAACAAAAAAGTAGCAACCTTCGCCTAACTTGGCTGTCATCCTGACGGCCCAAAGATACACGTTTCCTGCGAGTATTCCTCTTTTGTGATGGTGTTTTTGGCATCAGTTCTGGCTCAGCATTGAAATCTCTGAAATTAAGAGAAGATACAAAATATTTGCATGTTATATTTTAACACAGCATTGAATTATTGACATGTTTATTTAAGAATATAGAAACATGTAGGAAGAATATCGAATTTCTGCTATTTTATTAAACAAACCAACCTTGTGAACATGCGGTTTGCCTCTTGCTGGATCTCCTCAAGCCAAACCATATGGACATTATCAATTTCACTGATGAATGCCTGGGCTTTGCCATCAAACATCTGCATGAGGGACTGTACTGATGACAGTACAGAGTTCATTGTGCCTGCCTGAAGAAAAGACTGCACTGTTAAAAAGGTACAACAGAGCAGATATCAAGTAAGTCAAGTTGACAGATTCCTTGGTAAAACGTGGATTTAAATGCGAGACTTTTAAAAGACCATTATGAATGCAACTGAAGCCCTGTGTCACATTGTGTAATGCTGGTGCTGAACTTGGTTGATACTCCTGATGTAAACAGAGGACAATATTGTTTAATGCAGAGCATTTGCTGGACTATACAACAACTTTATGGTAACTGAAGTGCTTCCTTGTACAATGTGCAGCAGACTTCAGATTAATTATTCTCGCAGTTTCAAACATCGCTAAATCCATCCAAAGAAAGAAGCTAGCAAAGCCACAGACATTTTAAAGCCTGAAATTCAGATTACGGCATTTTAAGACTTGAAGACATTTTAAGGCCTGAGGAAATTCTGATTTAATGTGCATTACAGCAGACATTTAGTCTTAGAATCGCGAAAACACACCTCTGTTCAACATCAGTGAAAGGTGGTGGCCAGTTTTTTAAACGATCTAACCCCAGGGTTGCACTGCACTTCATGAAAAATATTTCCATTGGTATATTTTATCAGTTTCTCCCTGTGTAGTAATTTAATACTGGAGAGACGTGTTAGAGATAGAGAAGTCATGTTGCCTTAAATCTACAGACAGAAATACGTTTCCATTACAGATTACAATGTTTGAGCAATGCTGGCAAGTAATTAATAAAATGAAATACGTCATTAAAGAAGTCATCTTATGCATTTACGACAGCAATGAGCACAAACGCGTAAGAATGAAATGTGCCTAAATATTTTCTTATATCCACAAAAACATAAAGGAAAACGAGAGATGGCAAGTAATGACAGCTAATACATTTGATGTAATAAATGTAACACTAGGATCCTGTTCGTCCTGTGCAAGATGCACATGCGCAATGCTTTGTGTTTTAGCGGACACTCATTAACTCCAGCTACTTAACAACAATGTTATTCAGTTATCTGCGGATCCGCTTTATCCTGCTTTAAAGTCATAACATTGTTCCATCGTGATGTATAATAAATAAAACAAATTACAGATGGCTTCACACACGTTGGAGCTTTTATAACTGAACTGTTAGCTCACTAGCGCAACCCAGGTAATAAGTTAGCTTAACACCGCCAACATTAACATAACACTAAATAATTACTTTATGTATGAGTGTTTAAGTAGTATCTTACGACAGTTGTGTTGGGACGTGTGGAATGATTTAGTTACTTGTGCTGACGATACGTTTTATGTTTTGAAAATGCTAGTCAAACCCGTAAAGGCTAACGAGTCTAGGTAAAGCTAACATTGTCTTTGACGTGGATTATTACCTTTGTTAGCCGAGTTTCCAAAGAGAAAATCCGTTGCTCGCTGCTCTGATTATTAAAAAAAACTTAATCTAGCGCATACTGACATAAAAGTAAATGCTAAAAATAATTCGTTCCCTCCGTCCTTTTCAGATCATGTGTGAGCTCTTTCCAGACGTCCCGAACGACAACAGCAATCCTGCCCACTGACCCGCTGAAACCGTTTAACTTGTTCAAAACTTCTCTGGCCATTCACGAGGCAAGGCTGAGTGACGGTGTTTGAGAGTGGTTCGATTCAAGTAAAACTACATTCCGAGTAGGCGGAGTGTACGTGCCGGTGCTGTAGACTGCACACTCAGGCGGAGCTTAAAAAACAAAACGTACAAATCCAACAGACTCTAGGGCGGGACTAAAATGCTGCTCAGATTTAAATAAACCAATCATTGATGAGCAGGATGTAGCACTTCACTCAGGATCCTCATTGAAGTGACATGCTAATGTAACAGAGGCTCTGCTTTGTATGGATCCCAACAACAATACGTAAAAATTAAGTTCTGCATACATCTTGATTCATTTTAATCCATCAGTCTTAAAGTGACAGGGGTCAATGAGGAAGAAAAGAACCTTCAAATGTTTTAAAAGTTATTTATTATTAACAGATGTTATTTGGTTACATAATTTACAATATATCTTGTAGAGCTACACTTCATGTTATAACAATAAATATTATTAATCATCATTCAAGACTATTTCACATTAAAGAAAACTGACTCTACACATACACTTATACCGTATGCTTCTTTTTTAATTATATCAATACAAAATAAATACAAACAGCATACAAACATATTTTGTAAATCATTGTGTTATCAAAGATTTAAAATATGAAACAATTCTTGTTGTGCCTCTTTGTTCAATCTCGTTCATTTGATTAATGATTGCTAAAATGAAAGCCAGCATATGATCTGACAGTAGCTTAAATATACAGTACAGTTGAATATATCCTTAAGACTAATAAATGGAATAACATGAGGTCTGTTGCTGTTTTAGAAAGGCCAGCAGGAGAACTCTGAAGTCAGTTTACAAATGTACCCAGCCTCTCGAGGAAAAGTCACAGGCTGCCCTAAAAAAGGAGAGGCATACAAAAAATGCAATAATGTGTTAATACACCATATTTATTAAAAGGCTGAGGTGACACATTTATTAAAACACTGCTGCCAGCCAATATAAAACTAAATCTATGGGTGGCACAGAAATTCTCAGGAATTCAAAAGATGTAAGATTGTTGAGGAATTATCTACCAGCAGTTAGCAGTTCTCTGTGATTCATGTAAGAGATCATATTGCAATCTCTAATTCTTGAAATTCAAGGATTTTTCTGAAGCAATCTAGGCATTTATTAATAAATATGTATGGCTATAGACATAATTCACCTGGACTTTGTGTCGCTTCCACAGATGCATGCATATGTGAATTATGTGCTTATCTCTTTATGTGCTAAAGGGAGGAACAGTTCTGTTAGAAACTGAATTTGCGGTCACAGCATGTGCTGTATAATAGTTGTATTTTGTGAAATTTAAAATTATAAATCATTGGCTGAACATTTGTTAGATAGTTCAATAATTTTGCTACTCATTAAACCTACAGATATCTTGGTGAAATAAACCTAAAAAAGGTATGTTTTTGCTTAAGCCTTACCTGGTATGAGAGGAATTTTAGTTCCTGATGCCTTCAGGACAACCTGTAGATTATAGCGACTTTTGCTGTCAGTATCTCCCCTCAGAATGATACAAACTTCTTCTTTCCTCAACAGCCAATCCATCTGACTTCCGAGGTAGTTCACACCACGAATACAAAGCTCAGAGACATCATCAGGGAGGAGTGGGGAAAAGGCGAGACATTCCCTCTGAACTCTGTAAATAAAGTATTTGAAATTCAATTTTAGTACAATGTACATTTGACTTATCTTTACTGTGCCTGGTAAGGGATTGATAACAAACCTGAATCCAGTATAACCAAAAAGCACAGCCTGCATGAATCCACCCATACCAGTGAGAAAGTTCACTGCACCAGAGCCATCTGATGATTCACTCCACACCTACCAGAATTCATCACAAATACCCTGAATATTCAGTGCGGAGTCACGTATTAGGACTATGTGAGTGTGTGAGTCAGAGGCTAACCTGGAAAGGACCCTGGATGTTGCCGAAGCACTTCTCAAGTAAACTTTGAGCTTTCTGAGCATCCCCCAGCTCCATCCAGCCGATCGCAAACATACTCTTAAAGCAGAAAATGAAAAAAATTCCATAAAAAAATATACGGGTGCAAAAAGTAAGACGCTTTCACATTCAGAGAACATATGTCTAAACAGCAGGTAAAAGCTCTTTATTACAATAAAAAAACCTGTTTTTTGTTGCTACTTATCCCATTTCAGTGAAACAGATTACACACATTTGCTTAAACTCGTATCATGCCATGTTGTCCCTTACCCAGGTCATGGCTGGACCATTAGGGTCTGTTACCGGCTCGTATGTCTCAAGATCATTTCTTCTTATTTCAGGAGACATTGGTAGTCCAAGAGGATAACCTAGCATCACTATGTCTGCCTGCTTCACTGGATGACCTGTAATAACAGCACAAAACTAAATGACATCCTGTGATGGAAGTTTGGTTTTCTTTGATTTTTGATAAAAATGTGCAAAAAAGAACCTTTCACATAGCCGTCATATTCAGGATGGTACTTTGATTCTTCATCAAAAAGTATTTTGATGTGTTCAGCCACTTGCTGCCATTCTGGTGGTGCAGGATGTTGTATAAGATCTGCCAATTCCACAGCAAATTGAAGACTGAAAAATGACGTATTAGTTTATCATTACTCTTATCCATATGTTAAATAATCTGTAGCAAAGTTTTTCATCTTTGTACCTGAATTTGGCCACTGTGTTTGTGTACACTGAGTCATTGACGTTGTAGTAGTACTCATCAGGTGGCATTACTCCTAAATTATGAGAAAATGACATGAATAGAAATATTGAGTTCACTTCAGACATTGAAATATTAGATAACAAACATTTGAAGTATCATAAGAAAAATGTAATTAAACAACTAAACATTTGAAAATACTTAAAGGGGATACTTTAAGGGAAGTTAAAATGTATACTTATGCAGAGACATTTTTGCGAGATAATCAGTTCTTGAAGCGGTAGAGAAGTGATCATCCATTTATTTAATATCTAATATTCAGATTAAGAATACTTTATTAATCCCAGGGGGGGTATTATCATGTGGTACAGTCATTTCAGTCAAGTATAATAAAAAGTAGAGAAAATACTGTAAAGAAATGATCAACATACCAAAAAAAAGAAAAAAGCATATATATCTAATATCTGTGTAATGTTACATACGACTCTCAGTTAAATATATGTCTTTACCTAAGAGGTGATACTTGCGGTCCTCAGGGCTCCAGGTCACTCTGGAGACCCAGTAGTCGGCCACACCCCATATGACCTGGCTGCCCTGTCCCTCTGTGAACATGGACAGATCCTGCAACAAAGAGCTCAGTTACCAACATTTAAACAGTGGGAAAAATGTGATCCTCCTGAGTGTGAATAAAAGCATATACCTCAGTGAGGTAGAGATAATGTTGGAAGGCATGGGTGACGTCTCCATTGATGTGAATCTCTTG
Organism: Ostorhinchus cyanosoma; assembly: GCA_029814465.1. NCBI lineage: Eukaryota > Metazoa > Chordata > Actinopteri > Kurtiformes > Apogonidae > Ostorhinchus > Ostorhinchus cyanosoma. The sequence goes on along the minus strand of JAPTYQ010000024.1, from coordinate 16,093,313 downwards.
TTGTCCGTAAATATCACCTGGACACACCTCCCTGCCCGATACAGCACTCTCCCATGGAAACTTTAGTCCCTGAATGAATATGATACAGTTACTCAAGTAAAGAACCAGCACATGTCACTTTTAAAGACATCAGTCCAAAAATGTAGAGATGTCCTACACTGACGTTGATCTGTCCCCTGCAGGTAGTTTAGGTAAATGTTCAGTTACTATTAACAACAAAACACAGTTCCACATTCAATCAACCGCATATTATGTAACATCAGACATTACATTAAAGTAGATATTTCATATCTGAAAACACACTATGTATTTGCATATCTATAACTAAGCAAATTGTCATTGTTTTAAAATCATGATGAGACGTGAAGTCAAACTATTCATTGCTTTATTATGTACGTATAAATTATATATATATATATATATATATATATATATGAATGTATGCATGTGTGTGTGTGTGTGTGTGTGTGTGTGTGTGTGTGTGTTTGGAGATATGGAAAGGGAGGAAAGAGGAAAGTATACTCTCAGTGGTCGCGCACTGTCTTCAACATTTACTGGAAGTCTGTTCAGTCAGTACATACCTGCACACACAACACACAGTGAGAGCCATAATGTGAGTGTACTGATCATACCTTATATCCTTGCCTTTGAGCGTTGTCTTTTGCACCATCTACAGTCCTCACTCTGTACTCAAGCACAGCTCGAGCCAGTTTAGGGTAGAACAGAGCTATACTTGGAAATATCCAAGTGTCCTGTCCCAAAAACAGAGTTAGTGACTGACACATTATTCATACCATAAATACTGCAAAATAATACAGCCACCAGCCTCACCTGATCCCAGAAAACATGGCCCCAGTAGTCCTGACCATCCCCTCCATTGGACAGCCCACCTGGACTGACTCCACCAAAAGAGCTGGTAGTGTCATGCATGGACAGGAAGGCACTGAGCAGATAGAACATGCAGCCAATCACAGCCCTGCAGAGGGTCTCTGACCCTTTGACTTCCACCTTGCTCAGAAGCCACAGTTCTTTCCAGGCCTGTTCATGAGAGGAACGCAGGTTTCCAGATGCCATTAGACTTAGACCCTTATCAAAACTGGACTCAGCACTCTCTAAACTGTTGGCCACAACCAGGATGAAGCCCCAGCGAGCCTGGCTCTGTTCTGGAAGCAGTGTGAGAGTGGGGGGCATGGTGGTCCAGATCAGGTGAACTGTAGCACAAGAGACCCCTGGGAACTCAGGGGTGGCTGTCTGTCCAAAGATGTGCCTGGTGGGAAGAATAAATTAAACTTAGCCATCATTTACACTGCATGTTATACACACCAGTGACTCTCAAATGTAAAGTTCAGGGAACGCCCACAAAATAATTTGGTAAATTATAAACTTCTGTGTTTTTAGAAAGTGAATGACAACCATCTGCACCGATAAATCAAGCGTACTATGTTGATTTCTCCCACCCATATTAGATGTGGGCCAACAGAGGCTGACTGATACTTGACATTAGTAACAACCACAAAATATTTTTGCTGACGGTTATAATCACTTACTTGATAATCCTTGGAAAACATTTTCCTCTATAAAGAATCTCTGTCCCCCAAAACTTTGAGAACCACAACACTACATGATCAAATATGCACATATTAAACTCACCTCCCTCCTTTGTAATCAGGACCAGACTCAAATGCAATGTCTTTGCTCTGAGGTGTGAATGAACTGACCAGCTGAACTGTGACTGGCTCTTGTGATGTTCCCTGACGTACTAACAGGATCTCCATCACCATTAGGTTCGAGTAGTATCGGTGTGAGTACAAAGCCTGTGAGGCAGTTACATCGGCTGTACTCAGAGTGTGGGTAAAAATGCCTGGATGACAAGGTGAAGCAACTCTCAAGTAAATCACAAGATTAAATGAGACGAACAAATGCCAACGTCAAACACTGCAGAGTCTAGTACCTGTATGTGTGTCCAAACAGTAGGCATGTTTAGCAAGTTCCTCTGTCTCCATCTTCACAGCTAGAGGACAGGGAACATCTGCCCGATGAGTCCGTCCATCATCTCCATTGTAAACACCCCCCATATGCATGATGTTGTCATATACCTTCCATCCCAGCAGCCCATTGGCCAGTGGAGGGAGGAAGCGGAGGTCGGTGGGTAAAGTGTCGGTAGAGAAGATGTAGGGATCAGACTCACAGGCCATGATGACGAGGTGATCTTCATCAAACCAAGAGGCTTATCCTCTCAGGACCGGTCCCAGGAACTCTAGAGGTAAAAAGACAAATATTTTACTCAACAATTAGAAAACATTATATTTGCATGTTTGTCCTCCCTTGTCATGAACACTTGCTGTGTTTAGTCCTGGTACTTAAAGTGGAAGCGTAGTGACTCTTTTAACAAGTTCCTGGTAAAGTCTATTTGTGGGTCATGTACTTTGACACCTAAGCATCACAAGACAGATGTAATCATCACCATGTACAAACATGAACTGAAAACTTAAAAACACCACATACATTATCCACTTTTCAAAACTTCACATTATTTCTCATAATAAAGTATTTCTGAAATGTTTCATCTTCAGCCAAAGGAAGCAAGAGAAAAAACACACAGGAACCAAAAGTTACTGAAAATATCACTGAATATTTACCACTGTCAGTGGTCTGCACAGACACTTTTTCCTACAGATATGAATGTGTCAATCTCACGTAAGGAGGTGGAAACATCTGCAACAAAGAGCTGGGAAAAAAGTGAAAGAAAAACCTGCAAAAGTTTCCAAATAGCTTACTCTTTATGGTTTAGCTACCAAAACATCTGATATGTTCTGGACTCTTGAATCGTTTTAATTCTCATCAAGTGGAGGTAAATAAGTCTGAGGTTGTTGATGAAGTGGGTCCAAGTTGGACGTGTCCA
>JAPTYQ010000024.1:16042214-16088831 GCA_029814465.1 Ostorhinchus cyanosoma | reverse complement strand
CTGTTTTTTTTTAAATAAATTAGTTCTGGCATACTATTAGTTTTTGTTTGTTTGGTTACATATGCAGACTAATTGTACATAAATAAGTAAATCAAACACTTAATCATTTTTTTAAAAGTTAGATATAGAGAAAATTTCAAACTGACACAAAAGTAGCACTGGGTCTTTATGGGTTAACAAATATTTCTTCCTATTATAGACTGTTGATGTTTTTGTCATATAAGACTTAAAACAGATTGAATTGGTACCACCTGATGCATACATACAGTGAGTCCAATAAAAACACCAGAACCATTTGGCTGAGACAGTTAAATGCTCTTCAGGTCACAGGAGGAGTGTTTATATTTTCAATTTTCTTTTCCAAGAACTATCGCGTCACTCTCTCCAAACTAAATCATGCCATCTCTCCTCTGTATAAGCCACTCTAAAAATATCCTTTCACCTTTATTCTTACCTCTTTGATTTGACGTCGTTTATCTCTCCTGCTTTATTTCTTTCCCAACAAATCTGCAAAATATTTGGACTGTGAACCTGTGGAGTCACCCTTCAAAACCAGTCTGAAGAGCTAATCTGTCTCAAAACAGGCTTCATTTGTTTTATTTAACCTCTTAATTTACCCTAGTTATTTTTTGTCTTTTAGTTTTATTCACATTTTGTCAGATGTTTTATGATCATTTTATTATTTAATGATTACATTTCCTTTTACTATTTTTATTTTTTCTCATATTAAGCATTTCACCACCTTTGGAAATTGAATTATCTTACATTATCATATATTTCCCTGAAGGCATGTCTAGTCCTATTCGTATGAAGTTCAAAGTTCATTTTTATATTTTTGTATTTTATTTTGATATAACCTTTAGATGTTGCCAAGGTAGGGAGCAACTAAAGACTGTTGGGTACTGGTCACAAGACATTTATTTAGGAAGTTGGCAACACTTCATATTAAGGTATGCATAACCATCAATAACTTACATTTTAGTATACTTTTGTATTTATTAATACCTTATTCTGTTATATTCTGACCATGTTCTGTAACTACAAGATCATCAACAATGTCTGTGGTTCTGTAAAACTTATATTGGGGGATGAATGGCAATTCCAGCTCATAATATAATAGACATCGATAAAGTGTGAATAAGTGTGTGAAGAGAAAAGCTGGTCAACACAGGCTGCTAAAACTCTGGACATTCAGTGCATTAATGTCATCTGATTATCTCTTCTTTTTTTAAATGACAGTTTTTCTTGTGGTTTCAGGTTCTCTGTGGGATTTGGAAGTAGCTGCTACTGAAGTTGTATTATTCTGTACTCATTTTACATGTTGATTCATTATCAAATATGGTGAATTTTCAAGATGAGATGTTTTTGTACTTTAAAATAAAATACAAATTATGATAAAAATAAAGGTTTCCCCTCAATAAGCTCATAAATCTTGCTTATTTTAGTAAACAATGAAGTTATTGTACATGCTCTTAACACACTTTGCTCACTATGAGTACTGCACAAGTAATTACATAAGAATATTCACAAGGCATTAAACAGAACTTAATGACTAATAATAATGAAGCAATGTGCTATTAATACACATTCTTATTAATTCTTTAAACCTTTAAATAATTTTTAAATAAAGGCCTCATTTGCAGTAAAGCAAAAAACAAAACAAAAAGAAACTGGTGATAAGAACAAAACATTCAGTTAAAATTCAATCTTAAGTTTGATGAAAGGAATAAAATAATGTGCCATAAAGAATTCCTACTCATTTATGTCAGTACCATTTATTTATAAAAGCAAGACGTTTTTTAATGGACTGGAGGTTGGTCAGAAGACACTGTCAGAAATGTAAATCCTTAAAACTGTGTATGACACCAGCTGTACCTCACGGTGGCGCCGAGGAGCTGTTTGTGTTGCATCTGGCATCATGCCGGGGGTCAGAGCCACAAACCCTGGGAAAAGCAGAGCTTTGTCCATATAAGGTTGCAATCCATCCGCTTCCCTCTTCCTCCCCAGCTCCCTTCCTCTGTCTTTCTCAGACCTGAGGGATATTTACAGAGAGAGCGCCTCGGCCAGCCTGCCCTTCCTTATTAGGAGCTCAGCTTGTTGTCAGTACTTCTTCTTCTTCTACCCTACAGGACAGTGGTCCATCTCTTTGCACTCAGATGAGACAAACAGATGAATGCCTCGTCTTAAATACACTCAAGTGAAAATGGATGGAAGCTCAAAAGACACCAATGATCCTCTGACTTCACCCACACATCTACAAGGCACTTGTTAATCAAATGTAATGAAACTAACTCCAGTCATGTCAGTCAAGCTCCTCATGATGCATCGTCCATTAGGGAACAACAGTGGATTAAGTTAACAGTCCAAACAAATGGTAAATACATCTGTGCAGTCCCGTTTCCTCAGCTTGTAACTGTTGTAGTGTTGCAGCTGTTTAGTCTTTCTGCAATGATAGAGGACATCTGGCTCTCACAAAACACAACTACACGACGACAATACTAGTTGAGGTGGAAATGGCAATAAGAGGTGACCACAAATCAGAGAGGTTCAAATAGATAAACAAGAACTGAGCATCCTCATCAGAGAAGCATTTATCTTAAATTGTTTGTGATGGAGTTCTTGACGACTGTATTTAGAATAACCAGGCAGTTGCTACAAACACACTTTCTTTTTATTATGGTGCAGACATCCATTTAATATATTAGAAAACCAACATGTGAAGAAAGGCTACATGGAGTTTTATTTCAAAAAGGGTATTATTCAAGACTAATATTTATACACATATAATATACATGACCATTCTCCCTTGAAAGAGAGGAATTGACAATGAAAAACTATGAAAATAATATCTTTATCAATGGTAATAATTAAAACCATTCATAGCATAATAGGCTTTGACAGAACAGCAAATTCTATAATTGTGCAATGACCTTTGACCTTCAGCTGTGGGTAACTTCTTCCTCTGCTTCTCAAAGACAAGCAGTGGTGAGAAGGTGCTGCTCTGAACTCAGTTTGTCTGTCTGGAGGACGGGCAAAGCCTCGCAGATCTCATATTGCTTTGCAGAGTAAAGTGCTGTGGTCGACTGACCTGGTTCTGCGGTCATTTTTAAGAGCATGGAGTGTGTCTGTGGTCACAAAAATAAAAATGTATGTGGGGAAGTGCATAGGTGGAGAGGTAGGTGGGTTCAAACACTTGCATGTGGAATCAAAACTACCCAACAGCGCTTCATGGACTTTCCCCAATCGTCAAGAAATGTAAAGACAGACCTGGTAAATAACTTTTTGAAGAGAACTACGCCAAAACCTTTACTGCTCGACAACACATTAGAATGGGACTAACATTATGAGTGGTAAACTCGTGAGTGTGTGAGGTGTTCAAAAAATTAAATACTAAGTGGAGCTATAAAGACCGAGTGGCCTTGTGTGCTCATGGAATGTGCATCGAGGAAGTATGTGATGCACGCATAGGAATGTGTGTGCATGTTAGTGTTCCCCAGACGCACAGATGTGGATGTCGTGTTCTCTGTGTTGACCAGCCGTGGGAGTTTGGCTGTTGTCATGTCTCATGTTGCTGCTGTGGGAGCCTCAGACCATAGCCACAGACCTTCATGCCACGGGTCGTCCTGTGACAAGCGGTGTTAAGGCACACAAAAACCCCTCCAGCTGTTCAGGTCTATGGTGAGGCATCACAATCCAAGTCAAGCTGTGGTGCTCGTGTACGTAGGACATTCTGTTGCTTCTCTCCCCCTCTCTCGCTCTTTGGCACTGGGAGGAATGTGTGGAAGGAAGGAGTGATGGGGGGCGGGGGGATCCCTGCTCTTCGTGTCTCTCTCTCTCTCTCTTCGTCTATTTGGAGAGTTTGCTGATGACACGGATCAGTGCTCCATTTTCATCCTTAAGACGCTGGTTGTCTGCTCTCAGGTCAACCAGAACCTGGTGGTAAAAAATAAGTGCCCATTAACCTCTAGTGACCATGTGCACACATATAAGGACATTACGTCTTAGGTTTCATACACATTATACCTCATTCTTCTCCGCTTAAACCTGTTGTCGTCATTTGTTGGCACTAATTGCAGCAAAAGCAATACATAAAAAAAAACCCCAACAACACAATGTCGCCAAAGTTAATCAAATCCCTGTGTGGATGAATCCAAACTAGGAGGATGTAGATCTTAGTCTCATACACCACATAGATCTGATGACTTTAAGCAATACTTACAAGCTTAGACACTGCTAATTAAGAAGTACTGTAAGGATATTGCAACTTAAATCATTGTGAATGTGTAGAAATCACTGATAGTCTCATTATGCTGCAGAGAGTAAGGCTGTTCTGCAAAATCTTGTGTGTAGTGCGTTACAAGTAATGTATCCTGTGCTTGCAAACTAAACACAACTGTTTATGCATCATCTCACGCAGGCCAATAGGTATAACAGACTGATATACAAACAAAAAGAACATTCCTAGTGTGGATAATGGAGTGAGCAAGATGTACCGAATACGAACTGTCACACATAAAGGCTTTTAGCTTTGTTTGCCATTTAGTTTGTTGTGAAACCATGTTCAGGCATGGAACTGAATCCTTTTATGCTCTATACACTTCTATACCATGGTTAATCTTTTTTAGTTTGCAGGTCTGACAAATTACAAATAGTAAGGTGAAATTAAAAAGGCATGTAAAGTAAAAGCTCAGGTCTTAAAAGGTAAAACACATAAATATTACCATTTTAACCAATAATGAGACATCGGATATTAACATGATGTATTATACCGCTTTCTCACAGGAGACATTTTTACTCGCAGCTGTAAAGCACAGATTTCCCCTTAAGGCTGAAGCTTTTCTTTGTGTTCATTTCATAGTATACCAGGCATCCAGCGTACAGTATAACACTCATATGTAACACAACAATAACTGTTGTAATTTATTACCCCTATATTCTTCTCTGCTTTGCCAAAGGATCTAAAAAAACAAAAGACCCATTAAAACAAAACAACCACGTGAATGTTGGCAAGCAGGAGTAAAAAGACTAAGTGGATTAGAAAATCGATTTATCCGTAAGAATTCTTTGGAACTGTAGAACTTAAAGGTATGTAACAAAGTTTTCACGTTTTTTTTTTTCCAGAATTCATCACGTGTATCTTTGAAGTCTAAAATGTTAATTATGTTTTCTTTATCATAAAACACTTAAAATATACAGATGGTGTTTTATTTGGGGAAAATCTGCAGTGTCATAGCAACGACTTGTATAATTCACATTAAGTATGTACATGAACTAAAAATAAGTAAAAATACTGAAAAGATAATATAATAAATAAAAAGCTGATAAGGGCAGAACATTACTTGTTCCACATGGGCACATGCACCTTCAAACACTTGTTATTTTACCAAACCTGAGACAAATAGCGAGTTAAGTGCGAACACGTATTTTGTTATTGGACAGTATCCGAAAAGGAAATAAGCTGGACTGAAAACTCAGCTCCTTAAAAACATGTCTTCTTCTCATTTACCATAAAAACATGCAGTCATTTTAAGCAGTAATACACTAACACAAACATGTCACATCAGTACATCCGGGAAGGAATGTTTAGTCATGTTTAAAAGGGGGTACTTAAAAAGATATTAATAAAGTAATAAAAAATGAATAATGTCATAAACACATCAACAGTAAATGCCTTTCAATGTTTATCTCTTTATACTGTGTTGCTGGAAATGTCTACCAAGACAAAAGAGAACACACAGTCACCTATGGATGAAATATGTATTTTAGGGGCGTAAACAGAAACATCTCTTTCAGAAATAAGGATCCTAATGAATCTGTGAAACGCAAAATGTCAGGAACAAGATTCTCACACCTGCACAAATGCACAAGCTAGAGCAAAGCTAATCAAGCCAAAGCATGCAAGTGTGACTCTAAAATGTCTCCTCACCTTCAGCTCCTCCTCCAGCTCTGCCATTCGCCGCTCCAGCATCCTCCGGTCCTGATGCCAGGGAAACGTGAAGGGGTGGGGGGGGCCAGAGAGGAAGAGGTGTGGGGCAGAAGAAGGGCCACAAAAAGTGGAGTGGAAACCGGTGAGTAAGTGTATAGAAGAGAGAGGAGAGCATCAACACACAGCAGGGGTGGCAGTAGTGAAGCAGATGAAGCTACAACAACAACAGAACCACCGTCGGCACTTATGGATTACCTTTCTTTCCAGCTCAAGCAGGGCTGAGCAGTCACTGAAGCGCTCCTGTCTCTGTTGGATACAAACAAATCCATTAAATTAACATTTCATCATCAACACTATCTGGAAAGAAGGCTTGAATATTGTATATTTAGACCATTTTTACAACTTAAACTTTGCTCAGACCAAACATTCACAATGAGATGAGTTAAAACCTTTGAAAACCTGCCATTTTACATCAGTACAATTAGAGGAAATGGTGTATTGTTTACGTAACAACTACTCTCTTCAGTGCTAATTGTTGGCTTTTCAGTATTTAAGTAAATATAAATCTTACAATACCGATGACAATGCTGATGTGTTTCTACTATTGTTGAAGCTGGTAAAAACAAGACAGCTGAGACTTGTAATTTAGAAGGGTTGGTGTTGCCACTAATAAGCAACCCTCTGTACACATTTCACCAGGGAACAGCTGATAACAATGTGCAACATGTGAACTACAGCCCATAAACACTGAGAAAAACACAACCCACTCTCCAACACTATGTTCTAAAAACAAGCCACTGGTGACTGTGTCTTAAACACACAGTATGTTATTTCTGGTCTCTCCATCAAAACAATAACAAAACACATAATAGTAGTAGATGATGTCATATTGCAGCATGGAATCATGGGAGTTGTTGTTTTCATGACATCTGCCAATGAAAATCTATCTGATGTGACACAGGCAGAAACTATGTGATAGTGAAGGTCATGTGTTACAGCTACTCGAACTGAACTTATGGGGGAACAAAACAAAATGCAAACCTTATTTCTGCAACTCTCTCCTCTCTGTCCAATTCAAAAGACTAAATATAGAAGATGACCTGACAGAGTTTCATGTTACTATGAAAAAGTAAAACCAAAGTGTTATGGTTATGGGAGCTGCCATGTTGTGTCACAAATCGCAAATTAAAGCTGTTAATCACATATTTGTCCCCCAAACCATTCTGAAAACCCCTATGAGAAGACAAAATCTTGTGAATAACTTGTAAATAAATTGAAAAGTTCATCCTAAAGTTTTATTTGGTGTCAGAACACCTAAAGAATATATTTTACAATATGCTGAAAGGTAATTTCGGCCCACATCACAATAGGTTTTAGTAATAGTGATTTATATTTATGCTATGGCATTTTGTTGTAATAAAACTGCCAAAAGAACTTTAATGTTAACCTTATTAAAGGGGATTTTACGACAGGTGAACAAATGAGATGGGATGTTAAAACTGAATTACATTTTGGATTTACTCTTTAATCCAATCCAATTTATTTATATAGCACATTTAAAAACACAAGCTTGCCAAAGTGCTGTACAATGCAAAAGACACACAAAACAAAAAGAAACTAGAAGAGAGACCCAAGACCACACAATACTCCTGCTGCGTTAAACACCAAGGAACAAAAGTGACCTTTAAGCTGAGACTTAAAAGTTTCCAGAGAAGGAGCCATTTTGACATGAGTGGGTAACCCATTCCAAAGTTTAGGTGCCAGCACTGAGAAAACTCAGTCATCTCTAGTTTTTAGCCTTGTTTTCGGCATGACAAGGAGAAGCTGTTCTGCAGATCTCAGTACCCCAGACACAGTCTACTATCTAAGAGGTCAGAGATATACTGAGGTGCAAGGCCAATAAGGGATTTAAAAACAAATAGCAAGATTTAAAAATTTGTAAAATCAACAGGCAGCCAATGAAGAGAAAACAGGATGGGAGTGATGTGCTCATATTTACGTGTTGAGCAGCTACATTTTGTACTAACTTTATGTGTGCAAGGGACCTGTGGTTGATTCCAGCCTACAACACTTTACAGTAGTCTAGCTGATTAGTAATAAAAGCATGAATTACAGACCCCAAATTTTTAAAAGACAGGACCAGTTTAATTTTAGATAAAAGCCGTAAATGATAAAAACTGGAATTAACTACAGCATTTATCGGTTTATTGAGGTTAAAATCAGAATCTATTTTAAAACATAGATTGGTAACCGGTTTAACAAATGATTGCAAGGGACCCAGATTTAAGCACACAAGTGAACAAAAACAAATGATATAAGCTGAGTTAGTGTTTGTAATGTTACAAAGTACAACTGTTGTGCATGTGTGTTGTCACCTGTGTGGCCTTCTCCAGGTCCAACCTGGTCTGATTGACAATCCTCTGCGTGTCCTGCAGCTGTGACTGGAGCTGACTGTTTTCTCTGGACACCTCTTCAAATAACTGACACATGAGCACAGAAGTGAAAAACTAGGACATTTAAAAGGTATGTGAGAAACTATGTGACCTTATTATCAGTTCTTTATGCTGACCTTCTTAAAATCCTTGGTCTCAGAGCCTCCTCCTGGGCCGCAGTCATTACAGGATAGGTTCGACCTGCATGGATGAGAGCAGAGGTCAGAGATAGTGCTATCATTTTGACTCCACAGACAGAATGAGGAAAGAAGGCACTGGTCAAAGGCTGGAGTCATACCTGGAACTTAAGTGTTTGTCCGTCTGTGAGCAAGAACAAGAAAACAAGTTATACTCAGCATCTTAGGTTACAGTCTACAGAGACCATAAATAAAGACAAATACACACCTGTGGATCCAGCCCACTGCCTGAGAACTCTTCCTCTCCACTGGGATCATTGTCATCACTCTGTAGATAACACACACAGAGCACAGCATGTTCTAATAAAACTCCAAGATAAAGTTTCCAACACACCTAGTATTGTTTTAACACTTTTGCTATGGCTCACGTGTACTCGTGTACTTACACCTGATATTTAGAGTACTCGTGGGCATTAATACGAAACAGTTATGGCAGAAATTAAGTGACTGGATTTTATCAAAAAGGGTCACTGGACACTTCTAACCTTCAACAGCTGTGAGACAAGTGACTTTAAAGCCAAGTTTTCAAAAGCTGCCTGCTTTGTCAGAACTTATCGGGAAAAGGCACTCCCATCTTCAACTAAAAGCATTAAATCTTTTTAGAAAAAGAATCTACAAAAATGTTGTTTATGGAAAGATAGCTAATGGTTGGGATCCATCAAAGATGTGAAAATGGTAGCAGATAGGCTCCAGCCAGTGAAGCTTTAAAAAGGTGGAAAAAAAGTGTAATTTAGCAATTTAGCATTAGCACATAACACCGATTCGCACCAAGTACAGATCTTCATCACTACAGTGATCAAGGGCACTGACAGGAGAATTAATCTAATATGTACCGGTTTGCAATGACGGGAAAACTGCCATTTAAAAACAAGTAGGAATCTGTGCGGTGTGGAGAGAACACAAAAACTCAACATAGAACGAATGGAACCCAGAATGGAAGTGCTAACCACTACGCCACCTTTTAAATTAGCTTATCTTTAAAAAGGCAAGTATTTTGGTGAACAACAGTCATATTTAGATCTTGTCAGTAAATGTTTGGTTAAAAATGACCATTAAAAATAGGATGAATGCTGTGAAGGTCATTTCCAATAGGTGCAAGATGGCCACGTTCAATTTAAGACACACTACCCTGTTGAATTCCAATCACTGTACAAGTAAATCCAGAATGTAAACAGCGTACACATGTAAGTATCACCAGAGAGAGGAGTGTTATGTTCACCCAGATTTCTCGATGGTAGTTAGTGTTTACCTCTCCAGTCCTCTGTGCCTTCCTTCTGGCCCGTGCCTGTCTCCTTTCCCTGCGCTCCCTGGCCCATCTTTCCGTCTCACTCTCCCCTGTACCCGAATCAACATCTGGAATAAAGTCGTGGAGTGGTTACTTTATACCATCCTTTAAAAAAAATGGGTGGAAAAAGGTGAAGTTGTGCTGCGTACCTCTCTTGTCGGACGTCTGAGGCCGTGGGGTGCCAGCGGGCTGCGTCAAGCCCAGTAGGTCAGACTTCTGCAGACTGGCAATACGAGACCTCCAGCTCACTTCCTGTAAATATAATCACCCGCTGTGTGACGTCACATGACATTATATCAGAGAGGCAGTCAACACGGGCATGCAAGTCTGAATGACTGCTCTCACCCCTTCCTCTCCCTTCTTAGCTTTTGCTTCCTTCTCTTTTTCCTTCTCATCTTCCTCTTTCTTCTCTTTCCCTTTGTTTTCCGTCTTCATGGTCTTCATGGTCTTCTCTGCCTCCTGTAGATCTGTGAGTGTCACCCCCTAGATAAGAGACGCAACACCAATATTTTATTCCTGAGGATGATACAGTCAACAAGCTATAAAAGTGAAAGTAACTTAACTTAACTGAACTGAAAAGCAATATCCATACCTGAGTGGAGCGGCGGGACTGTCTTGCATGTCGGGAGCGAGCTTTCCTCTGCGCCTCTGCTTCTTCGTCTCGCACGGGTGTCAGATAAGATCTACATGAGTCCAATCACACAATATAAACTCTGACACTGTAAAACACCAGCTTCACAACAGCAGTATAATGTGGAAGTACCAAAATGTAATTATAAATTAAGGGATTGATAAAATTAAAAAACAAAAATTATAATTAAAACCAATTTCACTATGTGGTGAAACCTCATAGTGGTGATATAATGAAAACAGATCCATGTTTCATTGTTTCCCTACTTAAATTCAGCACCCAGCCCAAATCTGTTATACATCATTGAAGGAAAGTAGCCTAAAGCAGTGAAGAAATTAATTACATACAAAACTGGAAATCGTTAAAATGCTTATGAATGGAAACCTGTACTTGAAAGGAATGTGTACAGACTGAAAAGCTTGATTGTGAATTCACTGAATAAACTTGACTGATGTTTTAATTGAGAGCTTTTTCTGTCTAACATCAGCCCAATATCCAACTGAAGTTTTTTTTTTTTTTTTTTATTTCCACTGCTTTATTTACATCATATCATGACTCTTTCAATTAAATTAGTTTTATATTAATGACATCATCTGATCTTTTTTTGATTTTTACATGCATTTTCATTGCTTCCATTGTCATCAATGAATGCTACTTCAACCGCTCACACACAACATTCATAATACACAGACTTAACTTACTTGCGTCTTTGCTTGGCCTCGGGTTCGCCTGTAGTCGTGTTACCAGAGTTAGAGGTGGTGACAGCAGGCTGATCCTTCGTTTCTGTCTGTTCCTGAGGAAGTCTGAAATCAAAAAAGACAATAAGCAGCTGTTGGAAAAAAAAAAAATAGTGTAAAAGAAGTATAAAAAATAAAAATACCTCTGGGCTAAAACACTATTAAGGCGGCTGAGGCCAGCAGAGCTCGTTCCTGTGCTGGCTGAGGTCACGGTGGGGTCATCCAGTCTCTTTCCATAAGATGCACTGCCAACAAGACAGACCTCATTCAACATTTCAAACTTAACGCTACTTGTCAGAGCTACAAACACAAGTTAGTGTTCACTGCTGCGGGGAATGCAACAAACTGTGACACGGCACAAACAATCACACAAACAGGATGGTAAACAAATGCGAGCGAGGCTGTGAGCAGCATGACTGACCTGTGAGGCAAAGAGGGGTGGGAACTAGTGAAATCATTCCCTGATTGACTGTGAAGGCGCCGGGTGTAAGAAGAGCTACGGCTTAGCCAGCTGAGAGACAGACAGGGTGACAAGGGCACATATGCAGTGACACAGAAAAACAGATTAAGGTTTCACAAGCGCAGAAGCATATGAGAGCATAGACCCACCTGTTGGAGTTGTCAGGGCTGCTGTCTGGAATACTGAAAAGTCTGCGTGTTGGGATGGGCGGTACCCGAGCAAGCCTTGGCTCCTGCAAATGAGACGGAGATCAGTTCATCATTTATATGACTCAGCAAATGGAAGCTGTAAAAGAAACCTTTATTTGACCCATCATGTTGGAGTTATAAACCAACAGTTGTACTTTCACGGTTGTATGAATCCCTGAATCATGTGAGCGCCTGTACCTTAGTGTCGGCCTCAGAGCTGAGGCGAGGACTGGAGGCAGAGCGGGTCATGCCGAGCCCAGACTCTGCAGGTCTGCTGGGGTCCTGGCCGGAGTCGGACAGTCCAGCTGAGCCCAGAGTCACCGAGCTGCCGGCCTTCCTCAGGGACGTCCTCCAGGAGCCAGGAGCTTCAGTGGATGCAGGCTTGGTTGGTTCCTGTCACACAACCAGCAAATGTCACAGACTTTGTTTTCATCCAGCGGAACCAGAGCCAGAACCTTCCATATTATTTGACTTGTTGAACTTGTAAGTACCTTTTTTAGCTGGCTTGTAGCGGTACTCGTCGACATGGAGGTAGGAAGGAGGCCGGTGGTATTGCGTTTATTGTTCAAGTTGTTTATTATCTCTCGGTTTTTAGCTTTCTCTGCAACCGTGCAAAGTTTAGCGATTAATAAATCACTAGTGACATCACAGAAGTCATAAACATAATCTCTAAAACATGTGAGATCTTTCCTATTCTTCTCGTTTACACACAAAACCCCATCTCTATAAAAACCACATCAGCAGCTTCTATCACCTGACTCTGCATCACTTTCTGATTCGCTCTCCTCCTCTGAGCTGGAGCTGCTGGAAGCCTTGGCCTGGCTCTGAGTCTGGCTCTGTCCCGTCTGGCCTTCCTCCTCCTCGTCCTCAGCCGGGCTGCTCTGCAGGGCGGGAGGCGGGTGCTTCTCCCGCTCATGGAGGCAGATCTTTTCCTTACTGCTCATACGAGAGATAGAAGTCCTGCAGGGGCGGGGCCAAGGTGGGGTGGAACAACAGGTGGCATGCAGGGAGCTTATCAGTGAGGACACTCATTCCATGTGCAGCCAATTAGAGCGAGCATGCGCCAATCAACCAAACAGTGGGTGGGACGGTGGGTCACTTCCTGTGATGCCATGTGTACCATTTCTTTTAACACTACACGTAGGATTGCAGTTGAATGGTCTTTTTTGCTCAAGGATATTCCAGAGTGAGTGAAATGGACCAGAAGTATTTAAGTGGCAGCCATTCCATCACTGGTCAGACTCTGTAAACGCAACAGCGAAGTGCTTCACTGCTTCATTTCATCTCATTTAGCACAAGACACACTAGATCACCCTTTACAAACAAGATGATCTGTCCTGCTTCAAAGTAATTTATTAAATAACTACTTCATTCATTGCATCACCAATTTTATTTCATTCTTTATTCCATCATGTGCCTTTTTCCTTCCTTTTTTAGTCTGAACCTTGAGCTACTTCATGACAATACATATAATGATATATAATTACAGAGGCTTGTGTAAGTGCAGTCAGATTGTTTTTGCACTGTGGCCTTTTCCTTGTGAATTCAAATCTTTTGTTGATTTCCCGAAAAGAAGTGCTCAGGAAAAGGTGAAGGAGATAATTATTTTAACTATTCAACTGCAATCCAATAAAATCAAGTTTAGCCAACAGCTTTTTCCCCAACTATTGTTAATGTTTTATAATGCAGACTCTGCTCAAACCTCAACAGATACAAGAGCAAGAGAGCATCCACGCAAACGAGCAAACAACTGCAATGTCCCAAATCCACACTAAATTCTACACACTAATGCATCCTGCATCACCTAGCATTCATTTTTGCAGGTGAAATTATTGTTGAAATTATTTTTTTAAATTGTAATTTACTTACAGGAAATGTTACAATAATTGTAGGAAAATAAAAAAGACGATATGAATATAACATATTTTTCAGCTGTTTGTGTATTAGACCCCTTTATCTTAAAGTTCTGAAAATCTTTACTGAGCACTGGGAGGTTTGAGCGGTAAGAAAATACTAAATATATCACAAAAATGTAAACTGCCCTTTGTACATTGTACAGCGTTACCCATCACTTTAACACTGTGTTTGACCATGTGGGCAATAACGCTACAATATATTAGTAAGGGGGATTGCTTTTTATTACTTTTCTCCAGCAAGTTCCTGAATTTACTCAGGTATTCTTCTATATATTCAGGACACATATTCAGACACTGTTTCTAGTCTTAATTTCAAGAAAACAAGTAAATCACAACATATATTCAAACCATAATATAACTAAATATCTCAAAATGTCTAGATCTTTGTCATATATTTTGCCTTGTATAGTTATATTAAATGCTTTTAACAATATTAAAACAAATGTAACAACCCATTTTCTTTGGTTGCCGGTCAATCTCTACTAATTCTAACATTATTTGCATGTAGATCTTTAAAATGAAACGAATATTTACCTTGTCTGTAAACATGATTTCTGTATGAGTTTTCAAGTGGCAGTTATGAAAACAGAAACTACCAAGAACCTAAGCTCACAATGTCATTACTTTGTGTCTTTTGTTGTTATCTTAATGTGAAGTAAAATTCTCATATAGAAAATATTTCCGTCTTTAGAGGATAGAACGAGTTAAACTGATGACTGACTTTTAAGTTTTATTTTAGTTTATTTTACTTTCTTTTCATCATTCTTCTTCAGCAAGGTAGGAACACTCTTGCACAGTGAGCTGGACACATTTTTTCTCCATAATTGGCATGGCAGTGTAGGGCAAAGTCACACACTGCTTCTAAAGTACACAGTGTTTTTACATATTCAAATGAGAATATCTCCCAATTGAAAATGACTGCATATGTATTTAGTGTGAAACTGGGACGCAGATCATCACTGACTGTGACATTAGTCCAGTAGTAACATGGTTCAAAGGATGGCTGGGACTGTTAACATCATACCTGCATGCTGGTACTGGGATTTACTAGGATTACTGGGATTCAGCTGGGGAACAGCTCAGCGTGTGCCTGCAAACACACACACATACACACACACCCACACAGACAAATACATGCCCACACACCAACGCACTGGCACTGACCTGCGTGAGCGGAGTGGTACCATGGAGATTGGCGGGCTGTTCTCTATAACAGGAGTCTGTTTCTCCTTCTCTGTGCGTAACTGAAGAGGAATATAAACACCCATAAACACAGGGAACGTTCGCTGCTCTAACACTATAAATCATATCAGGTTTATCTAACAGAGTGAGAGAGTTGCACAGGCTGTGTGAAGGCAGACTCACAGCGTTTTGTTTCTTCTGTAGCTCCTCCAGAGTGTCCACGAGGTTCTCATCAGCAACATCTAGAGGTGTTTGGCCCTACAAGGACATCCACAGCACACAATCAGTCATGGCATGAAATGAAGGCCTCAATCACACAGTTTATGTTAAGGGAGGGTTATTTGTGTACGGATGTGATGTGTGTTTTTCAGCGCTCACCACATTGTTGATGGCACCCATATCGCACATGTTGTCTGCGAGCAGGGTGCACACCTCCTCCTGCCCCCAGTGAGCTGCTGCATGCAGGGGCGTCCACCCATCACTGTCCCTGCTATCCACGTCAACCCTGCACTGTAACAGCACTCTGGTCAGGAAGAGAGACGAGAAAACACACAACAAAACAAGAGAGATGAGCACAAGGGGACAAAGCTGAGGCAATATCAGATTAATACAGAGGCAAACAAGTTGTCATCAGTCTCATGTGTGTGTGAACTAATCCTCACTTGAGGACTTCGATGTAGCCTTTGGCAGCAGCTACATGCAGAGCAGTGGCCTTGGTGTTTGGGTGAGGTGTGAGAGTGCCACCTCCTGCCAACACCGCCGTGGCATCTTGGAGCATGATCCTCTCCTCCTCCTTTCTGGCTTTGTCCACGTCAATCCCTGAACACACAAATACCATACATTGCAACCATAAATATTTAAACTAAATTTAAAAAAAAAAAAAAAAACATCTACAACGCATACTTACGTAACACTGCAGTTCACAGTCTATTATTTTATATGCCAAGGTTGTTTTAGTTTAGTGAAAGATGTTAATAATATGTGTATTACAGCTATAAAGCATTATGTCTGGAGCCACAGAACACTTCAGTGTCGTACAACATACACATAAATATCTATAACACAGTGACTCTCATCTTGTTTCTCTGCCTAATCTTGTTTTTCTGAGCTTGAGAGGTGTTTTAACTGAAGTCAAAGCTGTTAAGAAATACTAATCCTAATTACACGACATGTACCGCAAACCTTCTTACCTAAAAAACAGCTAATCATGGACACAGGGCCTGTCTTTTGTCAAACATTATAAAGGAATCAGATATGCACATACTTGAATTTCATAAGAAAAGCCAGTATGCTTCAAATGGAACATCTTAAAACCGGCCTCTACTATAAAGGTGTTTAATCAGCAGGATAGTGACAACATCTACTAATATAATTTCAGACTGAAAGACATGTCGATCAAGATGTTGACGTTATACCAAAGATCAGCAGAATAATTTTATCTGTTAAAAGGCAATTACTTTCATTACAATGTTCTAACATTCATCTAGTAGTAGCAGAAATTACCACAGATGTTTCAAAAATCAAAAGAAACAAACTAAAAAAACTTCTACAAAAAAATTTGAAGTCAGATATGTATGTTGAAAACAACTGAGTTTTTACATTTAAGAAGTTAGAAACAGAAAATATGTAGCCTGCATGTCAAAGGCAAACAGGATATTGTTTTTATTGTGTCAAATGTAATTCACCAACAGATATACAGGCCTTAATGAAATTTGATATATTAGATTTATATCTAGAACCCACTAGCTTTCATCTAGAAGTAATTACATTTGCACAAGTAATTACATTTAGCGACTTCTTTCTCAAAAATGAACATAATTGAATGCCAACGCCAGTTTTGCCATTAAAGGAGATGGATCCACGTGCTGGGTTTGCGCGTCTTTTCACTGCATTTTTTTTGTCAAAAAAAGATGGATTATTTGAGAACTGATAACATATTTTAGAAAACCTGTCATGGAAACTCAGCTAAAAGGTGCTTGCTCCTACTTTATCACTATCAAGTACACATGCTTACACTTAACTAACCAAACAGGTTGCTCAACAGTTTTACATAAGGTGCAACATGGGACTTGTATCTGCAGTGAAGGTGTCAGTATAACCAAACAGGAAGTCCTCACCTTGTTTTTTGATTTCGCCTTTGAGCAGTCTCTCCATGGCATCTTCAGTGGCCACATCCAGAGGAAGCTCTC
Organism: Ostorhinchus cyanosoma; assembly: GCA_029814465.1. Taxonomy (NCBI): domain Eukaryota; kingdom Metazoa; phylum Chordata; class Actinopteri; order Kurtiformes; family Apogonidae; genus Ostorhinchus; species Ostorhinchus cyanosoma. Next base: position 16,071,688 of record JAPTYQ010000024.1, on the reverse strand, counting down.
CTTCACTGTTCACTGCCCCAACTTGAGCGCCATGTTCTATCAGATACCTAAAAACAGAAAAATATAGTGAAAATTACAGTGACAATGATTAACATATAGTGGTTAACATATGTTGTATGTGCAATGTATAAACTTCACTATTTGCTACGGGCCTGAGGCTCTTCATTGACTACATAAATTGTCATGGTGGTATTGTGGTGATGGTCAACACCCACTTTGCAATCTGGATGAAGCCACAGGAGGCCGCAGCGTGCAGAGGAGTCCAGCCCTCGTTGTCCCCTCGGTTTACGTCACTCCCACTCTCCACCAGAAACTGCACCATCTCAGCATTTTCATCAATACAGGCCTGCCAGAGGACACACAACCACATGATGGACTGCTATACAACTGTTTATTGTTTGTCGTTTACCGAAATCCAAAGCATGCACATTAACAAACACAAAACAGACGGCAGACATCTGTCAGAATTTAGTTTTTGTACAGTAGTGAAGGTTTCTGACCCACTTCACTTTCGTTTGTTTGAATGACAAAACTGCAGACGCTTACAAAATCTATTAAATTCAAGTAAAGCACTGGGGGTAAAACAATGACTACTGTGTCCACTTGTTGTAATGACTTTCTGTTAAGTGGGCTGCTAAAAGCCCTCAAGTACTTTCCAAAACAGTCATTTTGTGGCATGACTGAAACAGCACATCTATTTAGCTGCATTTCCTGAGGGGAGGTATTGCTAAGTTTTCAGCGTGATCCAGCACAAGTCCCAAGATGAATCCCATGAGGACCTCATGGTGTTATGGCAGGATTTTACTTTGAATAAGCTAATATTTATCTGAAAACGCTGAGAGCGTAAGATTTGTGTATAGAACCCCCAGTCTTCACTCCTAAAGATAAAACTCTTTGAAAAAGAAGATAAAGTCTAAGCCTGTTTCAGGTACAAATGGACTTGTTTTGAGTATTTTCAAGGAGGAAGTGATACTCTTGAAACAAGTTGACATGTACTGATAATTACATGAAACAGCACTCCTGCTCAATGGGCTACTGCAAAGATTTAAGCGATATGTTTGGTGCAAACAGTCATTGAAAATGCATGTTATAATATGTCCAAAGTCTGGGTTGTTATCATCTTCAAATTGCTGGTTATGTTCAAAAGCTGTTAATAGGTACACATTATTCCAATATTCACTTAGCAATTTACCATAAACCAATGAAAAGAAAAATGCTTCTTATTTAAGAAGTCTGACACTGAGAACTTTAGGCACTTCTGGATGATAAACGATGTAATTAATTGGTAGATTTAAGTATTCTAAAACAGACCACCCTGCAGAGTTCAACATCTGATATCAGTTCAGTCTGTTACTAGTGATATCTAGAAGTTAAGTTGAGGAAATCAAAACCTGAACACCCCTTGCCTCACCCTCCCCTACACTGGCTGTAAACAATGCTGGCCTTTTAATTAAGAGGATACCATATGATTTAGTAGGTGACCATAACACGTCTTGATGCGTTGTTCGATTGTTGCCTGCCATGAAACAGAAGAACAGGGAACAAGAAGAAGCATATCCATGTTTCTGTGGAAGAGAACCTACATCTTTTGTGGACATAAATGGTTCATTGTAAGATAATTGAAAAAACGTGGTTCTCATTTCCAATCAAAATGATAATCATGTAGGCTATATTTAATTTCTGCCATTACATGCGCCTAACTCTTGAGCACTTTATTGGTAGTTATAAAATAACAGCAAAGGCTACAGTTTACTGTAGTGGCAAAGATAGGGAAACATATCAATTACTCCATAGTAGGATGTACATAACTAATTAGTTAGCCAAAATAACGAGCATAATCAACATTTTTTGGAGGGAGGTGGGAGGAGATGAGGATATATATGTTTTACTTCATAGAGATGCAGAATGAACACCATTTCTGCCCGAGTCTGAAAAAGTGTTTTAATAAAATAAATGTCACACTTGTGCATCACCCAATCCTGGGTTGATAATGTATTACTATTATTATTATTATTATTATTATTATTATTGTTTGGGTGGAGAGTATATGTTAACAATGATAACAGACTTAAATTGGATTGATTATTCAACTTCAAATAGTAATTCAAATACCCATACCCATCCTACTCCTTAGCTACACAACAAATAAAAAGTTAAGGATATTTCATGTCATTTAAAAAAAAAAGTGTTTCAATTAAATTCACACATATAAAAGTAAAAAGTGCTGTGCAATAATCCCAACTGAAAACAAAAATAGCCCAAAAATTTTGAATATCCTTAACTTTGTGTTTGTAGTGTACTTCCAACATCAAATGTGTAATTCTTTCATCAAACCACAAGATGATGACAGTGAACTAAAATAACTAAGAGACCAAATGTGACCTTGTGTCTTATAAAACAACATCCTCCCGTTTGCCTGCACAATGCCAGTGTCTGCTGCCACACACAACGTGTCCATCAGACTGCCTTAAGCCACCTAAGAGGCTTTACTTTTGGGCTAAATCAACTGGTCACAAAGCTGCTAGAAGTCTCCACCCTCCTCCATAATATGAGATCATTAGCAAGGTAGTCTGGTGGGTAAAACAAAGGCACTGTCATTTTAAGAACCTGAGAAACAGCTTGTAGTGCACTCCAGAGCCAGAACTGCACAAGTAAAATGCAGAAGCGGGGGGGGGGCTGCTGAACAAGTGGGTGCTCCAAGCTGAATGAATGAATAGAGGGCACTTCTGGCACCCTGTGTGTTATAAGGGTGCACACACAGCCACCCAGCAGACTCCTTCACTTGGTCATCAAGTGACTCATTGTGGATTGCCTTTGACAACAGCAGCTTGTGCTGTTTGAGGAATGTTTTCCATTTCTTCATCCGAAATCCCTAAAGTCCCCACCATGGGGAATTGGCAAAGTGAAGGAGAAAGAGAGAAGAAGAGAAGAAGGAGGAGGAGGACGAGGAGGAGGAGGAGGAGGGGGCCAAAGGAGAGTTAAAGTCATAGTCAAGAAGACAGAAAGGCTTTGGATGGAGAGGATGGAAAGTTTGGAGAGTGTGGGCCTATATTTAATTCTGGTTGCCAAGCAACCCGTGAGCAACAGGGGAGAAATTGATGGAGGGCAGGAGAGGGACCACAGTGGGTGATGGTCTGAAATGTAGATTGACCAAATGAAGGCACAAAGCAGACTATAAAGACAGGAACATCCTCACTACTCATCTGGATTGGCTGCGGCAAAACAAGGGGGGGAAACACCAATCATCTTTAAGCATATCTGTGCAGCTGCACCACCATTCAGCTCTAGTGGGCAAGAAAATTTAAAGCACATGATCTAAGCTGACAGGCAGACTTAAGATATCATAACTTTCAACTTTTATCCTTCTGACTATGCATTCACTGTATGCAAGGAGACAGAAATATGTTTATGACATGCGGTATCATAAAAGCAGGGGAAACAGTGCATCTCTGGGGTCTGATGTGACAGTGATGTTGTCCAGACTGCTCCTCCGTGTTATGACTGAAGTCAAGGGGAGGGAGGGACCTTCAGGCTGAGCTGCATTCAGGACTACAGCCTCTCTGGGACAATCATATAGTTTATAAAGCTATGCTTAAACTGCAACTAAAACTGAAACTTACATCACCCTCAGTTCCCCTAGCAGCTCTGAGAGTCCATCAGACTGCATCTGCCTGTTGCTTGAGAGAAACCTGTTGATCAAATGATGAAAATGTCCCTGGTTTCAATGACCTACAATTTTCCTGAGTGTCCACAGAGACTGTCTGTCACAGGTTTGCAGGTCAGAGTCTAGAAGTGTCTAAAAACATCCCACCGGCTCCTCTCACTGCTCTAGTCTTATCCCCTATCCGCCTTTGTGCTAGAAAAAGAAGCCCGTAACTTCCACAGCGAAGATGACCCAAAATACCAAAAGCCTGATAAACTGGGGCTAAGTGCGTCTCTCCACAGGCCGTGGAGGATTCTGGGACTTTACTAAACTAATGATAAAGTAAAGGGGTTGTTTTAGTCTGCATGAGCTGTTGCATTAAACTTAACGGAAATGTGCAGTTAACCTTAGTGATTCCTTTCTGAGGATCATCAAAGGATCAACTTTGCGTCGCCGTTAAGTGTCTTAGCGTTAACTCTGTGTTCCGCAGATGAACCCAGTGTTTCTACCGTTACTTCAGAGAACAGTTCAACTTTGTACCTGGTGAAGTGCTGTCAGTCCGTCTATGTTGGCGTGGTTAATGTCAGCTCCCTGTCGGAGCAGCACCGCCACCTCCTCCCGATCTCCAGCGGAGCAGGCGGCCATAAACACAGCTCCTTGGGCGAACCGGACTTTCGCCCGCCGCGTACCGGAACCGCTCGATGTTTCCCGGGCCTCCGACCGCGTCCGATCCGTCTCCGAGCCCAGCCATCGCTGCAGCTGATCCTGCCGTCGCTGTTTGGCAGCTTCGGACCGGGAATGGTCAGTGGCGGCCATCTTCCCTGGTCTGTCCCGGACAGATTCAGCTCATGGTACGAGAAGCGGAGTGGATGGTTTGGATTGAGCCTCCCCCGGGCTGTGCCCTCTGGTGGACAGACACACACTAAACACGACGCGCTGAACTTCACGGCGAACTCCTGACAGAGTTGGTAGTCATGTGCTGCGTTCAGGACCCATGGGGAATCTCCCCTTCAGAGACAGAGTTGCAGTTCCACGTATACAGAACCACAAAAATAAATCAAATACATGAATCAGAATTATATCAGAGAAATCATACACTCACAAACAGGCTCTCACTGAAACTTCAAATAAAAACTTTAAAGGTGATTTTACTTAATATGTTTTCTTTTTATGTATTTTATTTCGACAACACAATGAAACAACAATCAACACAAATAAATGTAAAAATAGTCACACTTTTTAATTTATGACGTTAAAAGTCTTTGTTGAAGGCAACGTCACGGATTGTAACTACAATAAACCTGCCCATCCCTACTTTCAGCCTAAAATACAAATTGAGTAAAAAGTGTCAAATAGGAGTGCTTCTGAATAAAGCAGGTAGGAACAGAACCATTAAACAGACACTGAATATCATCGTCGTTGGGGAGCTAAGCTGTCCGATATTCGTGAAGGCATCTTCTGCGACAGTCCGGGAAATGTCTTAGTCAAAAACATATGTACATTTACTGTTTATTTGGGTCATATTCAGGCTCTTTGGTAAACTTTTTGATAGTAGCATTTTCAGAGACAGGAGTTTAGTAAAGACAACTAAATAAACAACTAGAAAATTATATGAACCATATGACGAATGATGTAGGGGAATCCCAATATGCGGGGTTAGGGGACTGCCTTTTTCAGCCTTGTTCGTGGTATTTTTATGCCATCTTTTTTTTCTTTTAGCGGTTTAACAGATCTGTTTGCACCCTGGTAGTATTACTGAAGTTCAAATTGTTTGCATGTTTAGATGAGGCAAAGGTCAGACTCCAACCTTCTGAAAGTAAAGTCAAAATATATTCCAAACTGTATATTTGACTTAGGTCGTTTGTTTACCACTATAGCTGTCAATAAACTCTACTTTAAATACTCTGTTGACATGAATGTACTTTATCATTGAAATGGATAAGAGAAACACGTCTCATCGAAACTCGAGTATTCCTACTTTGTCAAAACTGACAGTGTTCATCATATTACTGGGAACCTTTCCATAACCCTTAGGGGCTGTGGAGGATGCATGGTGTTTGGTTACTGCTATGTATGTGTACTGTTTCCTGTATTGTGTGCACATTTCATTATGTGTCTGCCTTTCTAAATAAAACTAGATAATATGTGGGTCATCATTCAGCTGAAAAACAGGAACAACCAAACAATGAGTTCAGAGTCACTAATGTTTTATTTAATGATTATGCAAATGCTCTGCAACATTATCTGAATATGAAATTTATCTGACAACTTTGTAGAAATTAAAGGCACAAAGTGTAGCTTTATCAAGAAGTTGCAATTTCTGTGATACACAGTGCAAGAGAAGAAAAGTCTAGAAACAGGACATCACTCAATGTTACATCAGACAAGGAAGTGCAAAATCATAATTTAGCAGTACATGTTAAAAAAACAAAGAAAGAAAACACAAAAATCATTTATCAACTGTTATTTTTAGATACAATGTAGATTTAAATTTATATCTGCATAAAAAGTTAAACATATCGAGATGAAGATTATTGCTATGACTGATCAAAAAGCACAGTGCTGTTTTTAAAAACAGACTTCTGAAGACATGGATATTCTCATAAATAAAAACAAAGATGGTATAAGTGTTAATAATACTGCATTGGCACTTGTTTCAGATTAACTGCCTGTAAAATTCACAGTGATGTGTTCACTGACTCCTGTGTAGCACTAGGAACATCTCACTTTGAACCCTGAACTGTATGCGGCAGGAACTCTCTTTAACTACTGGTTTGACTACATTCCTAAAAAAAAAAGCATAAACACTTGCCTATTTTAAACATGCCATTTCAAGTGCACATTTTTGTCTGTAACATCTTGTAATTCAAGTTTGTGCATGACTGTTGTAAGTATATGTGCTTATTTTAAATGGTGCACTGTATACTGATAGAAATGCTGTATCTGTAAAATTCTACTGTTGAATCTGTAAAGTTTACACAAATTGGCCCAAAAAATACTAGATACTCAGATGATGTGACAAATTTTAATTATTACCTTTCACCCACTACATAAAAAGTATAATTAGAATAAAAGTGTATTTTAGAAAAGTTGTTTAATGTTGTGGGTGAAAACAGATATTACATTTTGATGTAAATTATTTAAAAAGTAAATTACAATCCTCTGAGGCTCAGTGCTATAGTATCAGCAGCAGAAACCTATGATCTTAAGAACTGCTGGTGACTTCTGCAGAGGCAGGTTGAACATCAGTGTGATCTCTGTGCATCGTAAGACCTTCTGAGGAGAGAATGGAAGAAGGGCTCTTATCTGCTGATGCCGGTCCAGTTTTAAACGAGCCCTGCAGGTCCATATTGATACACAGCACTCCAGACAGCAGCTGCCTCTTGTATTGTTCAAGACGCATGAAGGCATCGACGACTGAGGAGCTGCTCTCGTTAACCCAGGTGGGAAACAGGCTGGAGGAGCTCATCTGGCGTGGGAGGGGCTGGTGGTGGTACAGTTCCAATTGACAGGAAAACCTAGAGTAGGCATTACCAGCATGCAGAGGTGTGAAGGAGCGGGCAGTGGTAACTGATACACTTCTTGTGATCAACCAGGCTGAAACACAGCAATGGTTACTGTGAGTATCAGCAAACAATACTTGAATGTAAAATTACTGTTTTCATCAGTAATTACAAACAGGTGTAGTTCCACTAATTCAATCTATTTAACTTTATTTGTATAGCACTTTTCATACATATTACATGTAACACAAAGTGCTTTACACCAAACCCCTCACTGTCCCACAGTTGTAAATAAAAATAAAATAACATCAACAGAGTAAAACAATGTTAAAAAGTAAGAGTTTAACTAAAAAGATAGGTTTTAAGTTTACTTTTAAAAATATGAACACACACACACAGCAGACCTCAGGTCCTCAGGTAAAATGAGACCATTGTTTTTTTTGTGGACTCTAGGAACAGTTAACAGATTACTATCTAAGGACCTGAGGGTCTGAGAGGGCTCATATGTTAAAAGCAAATCAGATTAATAAATAGGGTTAAGACCATTAAGAGCTTTATAAACCAATAAAAGCACTTTAAAATTGATCCTGAAGCTCACAGGGAGCCAGTGCAGAGACCTGAGCACTGGTGTAATACGCTCTCTCTTTCTGGTCCTCGTCAGCAACCAGGCTGCTGAGTTTTGGAGGAGCTGCAGAGGTGTGATGGTTTTCTTAGGAAGACCAGAAAGAAAAGCGTTACAGTAATCAATGAGATTAGAGACAAAAGCATGTATCAAAGTTTCTGCACTGGCTCGGGAGAGAAAGGGTCTTACCCTAGCAATATTTTTTAAATGATAAAAAAACATTTTGGCTCAAAGCAAAGCTCACAATCGAATAAAATACCCAGACTTTTAATGTTATCAGAAGGGTTTAGTGAATGTGTTTGGAGCTTAGCTTGGAGCTTCTCTCTCTGAGCCTCAGGACAAACAATTAAAACCTCAGTTTTGCCCTGGTTGAGCTGGAGGATGTTTGCTACCATCCAGGACTGATTGACTACTTGGATTTCAACCACACAACTTGGACCAGACATCAGATACAAAAATGAACTCTTCTTGAATGTATTAAAATGTATACTAGGTCAAACTCATTACAATAAGCACGTAACTTAATTTTCTATTTGTGACCTGTTTGAGTTTTTGGGTGTTATGTTGACACATAGTGGTGTTTCCTGACATTTCTTTGATTGGAATTCAGAGTTTTACCTCTCACTTCAGATGATTTCACCTGAATGCAGAATTACAATGATTGTTGCTTTAGCATGTTACCAAAGAGTCCAAACCTCTCAAAGCAGCCTATGGAAACTTTAAAGTTGCTCTCTCTTAGGCTTGCTGCCAACTCTTCTGCCTTTTCCCTCATTGCGTTCCACTTAAAGGGCTCCGTATATAACTAGGCTTTATTAGGGTGACAAGGGTAGCTTCAACCACAGGGGCTTTCCATGTGCACTTTGTTTTCTGTGTCCATCACTTGAAGCCATCACAGTTCCTCATTGTTTATATAAAGGAGCCTGAGGAGCTCCCATGTTTGTATAGGAGGAGTTCTGTCTCATGCTTTTTGACCCTTGGACATTCCTTCCTTGTTCACTGTATTTAGCATATATGGATGTTCTCAAAATATATGTTTTACATATCAGTAACTGTACAATCACTCACCGGGCAGATACATGTTGGGTAATGCTTCTGGAGACTTGGCGTAGAACGTACTGTACGATCTTTAGTACCTGTTCTCGAATCCACCCCACATCTTCTTGCACATATGGAAGCCACTCCAACAGTCTACACACATAAGATCCAGTCATTATTCAAAATGCAACACCCTTCACCTGAAAGTTTTACAGTCTTGACATAGTGTTGATAAAGCATAAAAACAAAACAGAACAATTTTATTAAAAGAAGCCTTAATTTACCTTATATTACAAAATCCTAGCAGCTGTTCTATGATTTTGAGAGCTTGTCAAAGTTATAGGATCAGATGTTGTTAATTATTGCATCACCTCAAAGTCAAGGACATGGCAGATTCCAGGGGGAGAGTGTAAGGGAGCATCATGGCTGAGGCCATCCTGACAGGAAGCAGGTTGCTTAGCGACTGTGTCAGGCTCCTCCGCTCCCTGCACGCCTCAACTAGAGCTGTAGGGGGAGACAAAGAGAAGCACAAGGGTTACCTACAGCTGGACACACAAATTTTGTACTTGAGATAAAACTATTCATTAATATCAAGTGCACATCAGAAAAATGAAACAAAATAGGTAATTTTTTAAGTGAATATAATGAATGTTTAATGTTATCCACAATAATATATTATGAATACACATATAGTACATTTTCTATATTTGAATAGACTTATACTGTCCACTGGAAAACTGAAAAATCAACCCCACCATGGAAGATGTGATTTATTAATGTTACAGTTTCCATATGAAGCCACAAGTTAAATGAAGTTTATATTGCACATTTAAGCATAATAAAATATTGCTCTACAACATTAGATAAATATATAAAAAATGTAAAATAAATTAACAAGCTAAGCCATTAAAAAAAGCCACCCAACATCATCTAATAATGTATGGGGTTAATCATTAATGCTGGATCTGAACTGTAAAACCCTGTGAGAACAAACATGTTTTCAGTAAAGATCTGAACACTGGTGCTGAACAGATGACCTGGAGCTGCCTCAGAAAAAGCCTGTCTAATTCTAGAATCTACTGCAAGCTACTGATTTAGTGACCTACAAAACCAACTCTGGACATGTTTGCAAAGGGTCAGACAGATAAGGCATGGATAGTCCATTCATGCTCTTATAAAACAGGCAACACAACATACCACAACTCTTCCTTCTCTTTCTAGTGTATATTCTAGTGTTACCTTTGTGGAGGGCGGGTGGCAGGTTTTCCATGAAATGCTCTTCTATTGAGGAGCTGGACTGAATCATCTGAGCCTGCTCTTCCACATCCGGTTTTTCATCCTCTCCATCACTTCTGTCATCATCCTCATTTTCTTCATTTTTAGCTAGTAGTGGTCTGTCTCTGTGAGGTCCATTGAAATTAAGCAATCCTGGATATAAAAGCAAGAGTAAACGCTTTGTCTTTTTGTGATTAGTGATAAAAGTGAAAAAAAGTCAGGCTTAATCATTAAGAATATCAGTTAGAAGAATTTCTTTCAAAGTCAAACTATTTCCATTAAATTCATAGCATGACTAGTGACACCGAAGCTTAAAAAAATCAGTTTAGTGTCAGTTTATTGATTTGGTAACGTGTTCACAGGAAGGCGCTCTGATAGTATATCAGGATGAAACATGCATATACAAGGATATTTTCTGACTAGATAAGAGGCCAGTGAACTAAATTCTAGGGCTGACTTTAGTAGTGACCTAATTTTAAAGTAGCTGAAGTGGAGGAAAACTGCTGATCCTTACCATTTCTCTTTAAAAAGTGCAGAGCATCTTTATATCCCTGTTTACACATGGCCTTCATAACCTGCATTCAGCACAAACACATTCAAGTTTACTCAATTCATCCAGTTACTCATGGCAGTCAGTGCATTTATAGATCTTTAGGTGTGTGGATAAATCATGTCGTACACCTGCCACCTACCATTGGGTCTGGTGGAAAAAGTGCTCTGGAGACCCTGTAGAGGTTAGTGAGGGTGAACTGAATGCTTGTGTTCGTGAAGCGTAGCTCATGTAAGTTGGTTGAAGTGTCTCGTGGGCAGATGTCGCTCTCTCCAGAAAACGGAGACACAGTGATAGTGTTTTTTAGCTCATACTGAGGCAAGTTGTCTGAGATTCCACCATCTACATATCGCTGAATATAAAAAAAAAATTAAATTATTATTTATTACAGCTGTAAGAAACATATCACTAGATAAAGAGGTACTTTACAATATTTACAGCAAATGTTTTAATGCCAAAATATATGATTTTCCGACTTTAACAAAAAAGTTTAACATTGTCCATTCTACGTGGGTGTAGAACTATCATCACAAAGACAGTGATAATAATGACATCATATCCTGAGTATTGATTGCTTGCTTTTACAGAAGCCAATGAACTTTAGTAGCTAGGAGACATGCAGTGTTTGTCAACAGATAAGTTCAGAAAATATCCATTCTTTTAATCTACGCAAATGTGGGCATGAGAGAACAGAGTAACCTTAAAACCTCTGCCAACATGGCCACATCTGGCTGTGACACTCACAAAAGTTTTTGGTCACGAGCTCTGCATATACACAGAAACATTAAGCTGTTAAAAATTCAACACAAAGGCCACGGTGGGGGGGGGGGTCAGTCACAATTATTGCACAATGATATTCTCAGAAAAGATATGTACTAGAATCAGATGAAAAGTACATGTTCCACTTTCCTGTTTAGTGTGAAATCTCTGACAAACACTAACTCAAGGGAAATTTCTAATCACTGTTTGCACACATGTGCCATTCAGAACAAACACATTCTTGGGAAAGGGAGGGCGATGTGGGCAGTCACAAATGAAAAAGCTGCCAAAAGACACATCAACAACAAAACACAATAAAAGGAAGTACAGCAGCAAAGTAAACTAGTTATTACTCCCCGAAAACGGTCAAATTCAGCCTTTATGTAGCTCCTAATTTAAAAAAGAAACTATATAAATAAAGCATGTGATTTCTTTCCATTTATTCACTTTATGTAAATAATAGGCTTGGGAACAGAAGGAAACACTCAATAAACTCACCACTCCTCGTAATGACGGAGGAATAAGACCACAGTACACAGGGATGTAGGCGCTGCATACACATGACTAATTCGCAGAGAGAAAAAACAAGAAATATATGAAAAAAAGTTGGAGGTAGAATTAACTTAAAACAACAATAATGACGGTAAATTATACAAATTTAGGTGATAAGACAAAGTGACATTTCATTGGTATTACAGAGAGAAACAATCACAAAAATACAATACAATAAAATACTGCCAAATAATCCTTGAAGGTACTGATACGTAATAAACTATGCTGTGAATATAATGAGACTCAGAGCACACCTGCACCAGCTCTTCCTTGCTGTTAAAATGAGACACCAGGACATTTTCTCCATCTGTCACTCTGGTGAGAGAGATTCCCAATCGCCCAGTGGCCTGATGGTGGCAGTCGGCCGGAAGAGTCCGACGCAACATGTGACACACAATTTTCATTAAGTTAAAGGAAGGATGCATGGGCCCCAGGAATCGCTTTCTTGCTTCTTTGGCAACATCAATGATACTTGCACCAGTCTCTCCTGTAAAATCAAATGTGTTGATTTTGTTAGTGATGACCTGAGGTGTTAAGTAGGCTATTCTATTATGAACTGGGGAAATTCTTCTGCGTCTTAAATGTAATAAACACTCGAAAAAGCCTCTTGGATTAGCTGGTAAGAGTATTCTTAGGAAACTGAAATCTGGGTTGTTTTCTGAGCTCATGAGTTGAGTAGCTTACTTTTTAAAGAAATGTTTTCCACATAGACAGTGATGCCACAAATATCATATTTTACATTATATAATGCAACACTGCTACTAACCAACACTACATAATATAGCCAAAATGGACTCATCCTTAAACATCTACAGCAGTAAAATGCAAAATAAACATTTATGCAGCAGTAATAAGGATGTAAAGATATCAGAGGAAATAGTAAAACACCTACAGGGATTATTTTACAGCACAATGACAACTTTTGACTCCATAAGTACATTTTGTTAATAAGAACTGCATACTGGAATACAGTGTTTTTTAGTTACATAAAGGCCCTGAATACTTTTTCATCACTGTTTGGAAGGTATAATCCTGAAATTGTCAACAATACACAACAATGGTGAAGTGATCAATAGTGTAATTGTCTTTATCTATACTTAGGGGTGTTCTACAAACCTGTCCTTTTCTGTAGGCTACACTGCTTTGTCTTTATTTGATTGTAGTTGTCTTTACAGTAGAACATCCTTTGTGGAAATGCTTTAACATACCTACCTAGACACACTCCTGTGACCAGTGCAGTGGCGGTCAGGGCTCCAGCTGATGCCCCATAGATGTGCCGGGCGTTTTGGACCAGAAAAGGAGCTTGTTCTTGCAGACAGCTGGCAACACCAACATGGTAGATACCAAGAAAACCACAGCCTGCGAAAGAGATGTTCCACGGTGTGTCTAAAGGAAACATGCCGCTCCTGAGCTTTGGCGAATAGATGAGTACGCACGGAAAGACAAAGTTCACTAAAATGTGGATATTGGAGCAAAACACTACAGCATTCTGTCCTTAAATGTATGTGCTCAGCTATTTTATCAACAAACACTACTGAGCAACTAACAATAAATACAAATTATTAGTTACAAATAAGCAAAATTCAGTTAGTATCGATACGAAATAAACAAAAACAACACCCGATTAAATAGAGAAACACGGGGACTTGTTTGTATTTCTAACATACTTATTTTACTTTGGGGCGGTGCAAACCAAATTGTCCAATCACAACACACAACGCAGAGAAATATAACCAATGATAGACGAGATTGTTGATGATATGACCAATCATATTTCACATCGCTGAAACACTGATGATATCAACAAGCGAGTGATTCTTGTTCCAATGACAGCTGTTAAATGTTTTCACAGGCTTGTGTTGTTTGCATTTTATATCCTAAAAAGAAGCATAGGAACTTTATGTTACTTATTCATTTTAAAGTGGCGTTACACTAAGATAAGAGTTTTGATTTGCAACATTGCACATGTTGGCCAGCTCAAGTACAAATCGTCCTCAAATGGGCATATCTAAATGCTATTTATGTCAAACAAATAAATACATAAAGAAAGAAAGAAAGAAAGAAAGAAAGAAAGAAAGAAAGAAAGAAAGAAAGAAAGAAAGAAAGAAAAATAACATTATTTCTCTGCTGTGCCGTAGAAAATAAGACATGTTCCTGCACTGAGAACAAAGCAAACAAACAGTATGTGTCCCTCTTAAGATTGTCAATAATAACTGCTGTAGGATCCTGACAAAAACTGTAAAGTATTTTAGAACAAAAAGTGATGGAGTTGAAAATCTGCTGCATCTAAACATATTCTGCAATAACAGAAATGTTTTCCTGGAACATTTCTTTCACAGAATTCAGATCCAAATGGTTGCCAGAAGATAATTCAAGGTCACTGATCCAGGACATGTTTAGAATTGGATTTCTTAGAGGAGATATAATGTTGTGAAATCATTATCATAGGGATGACTTTTTTTAAATATGGGTCTTACTCTCTCCCTTTATCAAATAAGTTAATTACTTAACAGTCACCTGAGGACTGAAGGAGATCACAGTTCATTAGTTTAGGCAATAAAATGGAGACTTTGCGCAACTAGAACCCATTGCAGAAGGAGCTGGGTCCTGCATTATAACCTAACTGTGTTACAGTCTGAAGAACAGCAGCTCACTTTTAGCTCAGTGATGACTTTTTTTTTTTTTTGCCAGTGGCACCTCAAAAGAGGTTAATTAGTTCATGCTGAAATGTATGAGGTTATTGCCTACTGCTGTGCAACATTAACATCAAAGGGAACTTACAAGTATAGAAAATCACTGGGATTAAGTGAAACACTTTGTGTGTGTTTAGTGCAATTGGATGTGTCATTTAGCCATGGGGACCAAATGAAAGGGCACCAGAAGGTTAACTGCTTTTGAGCAAAAGATAACAACTGCACTGGAATAGCTCTTGTTATTGTGAAAAAAAAACTCACTGACCCAGACTTGACCTTTGTCCAATCAAATCTGATTTACCTTCTGTGTTAATAAGTGCTTCCACAACAAATTAGATTTGTCAGATCAATTTCTTAACCAGTGTTTGCAGCTTTGCACAAATGGGTGGCTGAGATAAAAATGTAGACACATTACAGAAGACTGAAAAAGAGGGAATTCCATAGATGTTTTTAACTAGCCTACACTGATTGTGCATTTTTTGGTTAAGGGATCCTGGCTATGGAGGACTGAACCTGCCATATTTAAAAAAATAAAATTTTTTTTTAAAAAAGTACAGAAATATAAGCCATTTTTATATTTCTGTATATATTTTTAAATATGGCAGGTTCGGTCCTATATACATCAGATGTGACCCATTTGGATGTTCAAAGATTCTGTAGTTACTGTGGAAACACCGTCACCTTCATACAACATGACACTGGATGGAGACACTGGTTTTATGTTCAGTTAATGATATATTTTACTGAAAAGGTCACTTTTTCTTCAATTTTCTCTGGTTTTGATGTAATAACCCTTAACTTTAATCTGAGTTTTTATGAACATCTACATGATCAGTGAATTAAATATTGAAAAATACCTGATTTATACAAAATACAGAAGATAATATTCTAAACAAATGGTGATAAATCACTAAAGAAAGGTTAGATATAGAGAAAATGCCATTTGGGAATTGCAATAAAAATAGCACCAGGTCTTTATGGGTTAATCAGGTTTGATAATACTAATAAAGATACAAAAAGGACCACTTGTATTATAATGTAATTACTAATGTTTTGTTTACCTCCAGGTTGTGCTATTCACAGTGCAACAAAATCAACTGGCATCCTCACAGAGAAAAGGGTGTCTTCATCCGAGGAGCATACTTCTTTATTTGAAACTTAAATATCTTGTCCAGCTTTTAAGGACTGTTATACATCTTGTGTTGTTTAAAATATATTTATATTTAGATAATAATATCAGTCTTTCATGATCTTAATTATGTGTGGATGCATAATTTATGCATTAATGAGCATGGTGGTTCTTGTGTGGGGCCGTTTTGGTGCAGCTGCTGCTCAGGGAGGGGTGTCGTGGGGCAGATGTTGCCCCAGGACGAGGGTGTATGAGGCTGGGAGGGGGAAAATCAGAGTATACCCACTAGAATAAATTAGACTACACCACTGAGTTATACTCTAATTAAGAAAATACCTTTGCAAAGAAGACATCCAGACCTTGCTGACATCACGTCTTTAGATCATATCCACGACAATAAATCCACCTGTAAATGAAGTTAAAGAAGCATACAGTACTGTGCAAAAGTCTTACCCACTCTAGCTTTGTGGTTTTTGCAGGGTTGAAATGTGCATGCATACTTCTCATTCTCTTTTTTTCAGATACATCAAGAAAATACAGGAAATGTGTGCACATCCTTAAAAGACACACGAAAAATGAACTAAATGTCTTCTAAAGGTTAAAGTCACTATTTAATGTGACCCCTGTCTCCATGAAAAAAGCAGCACAAACAGTTGTAAACATCATGAGTCGACATGTGTTGAATGAAAAATAGAATGAAACATCAGAAAATTAATTCAATGAATCTTATATTGTCAGAGCAAAAGAGTTAAAGCAATTCATGTACAAAAGTAAGTCATACTAAATACTACAACTGTGGTTTATAGAGGATGTTTTTTTCCCTAAAGCCTTTGTTTTTACTGTTGTACATACTTTGCATATATCCAGATAGTAGTATAGAGTTTTACACAATCGTGTATATGTAAGCAAACAATTCCCTGACCCCCAAAACATACTGCCAGGATCTGCATTAATGTTTATACCATAACAATTGTGAAATTACTTGTAGTGGAGAAGTGGATATGGTCTTGGTGTCAAGGAATTAGCATAATATATATATTAAAAAAACAAAACCAGATGAACAATGAGTGTAACTAAGAAAATGTAAAGTTAAAGATAAAGATAAAGATAAACTGAGATTGGATTACTCATCAGATAACTGACCAAATACAGAAATAAAATATATTGTCATTTTTATTTTTGGATAATTGATCAAAAGCAAACTGATTATGTTTGTCACAATGTTTGTAAGAACAGGATATGTCTTAATTTTCAAGAAAATGATCCTTAAAGAATTCAGATTTGGGTCTAGATAATAATAGAAATAGATCATAACAGAAATAGAATAGAATAGAATAGAATAGAATAGAATAGAATAGAATAGAATAGAATAGAATAGAATAGAATATTCCTCATTGTCATTGTAAGCTGTACAACAAAATTAGTAGTGAGTAGAATGAGTATAAAACCACTTTAAAGCATTCTATAAAACAGCTAAGATAAAGAGATAAACCAGGTAATGAAATAAAAAAGACCAGCACAAATGCACATGCAGCCACACATCCTTATCATTGTACGGTCCCTGTTCTGCACTTTAGATTCTGTTTAGCTGTTGTTTAGTATTGTCTCCCTGATACCAACAGTTCAGACAAAGTGTCCAGGGTGTGGAATGTTATTAATGAGGAGGACAGATGATTAGCAGAGACCTGACTTGTGTAACCTTTTCAGGTGGAAATTTACTGTAAATGTGAATTAGATCAGATCAGCTGAGACACTCACTTTATATAAATCCAGGTTAAAGACACATCTGTTCCCAGCTGCATTTGAATAGTTTTTATTCATCAGTTCAGATCTGCACTTTCTTTTAAGCTTAAAGTTTTTATCTGTTTATTTGTTTTATCTGTTTATTTATGTTTTTTTTCCTTTTTCATTCCTATGCTTTTTATTGCTCCCTGCTGGGATGCTTTAAATGTTTTATGTAAAGCACTTTGAACTGTTTTGTACATGAAATGTGCAATATAAACAAACCTGCTCTGCCTTTCCTTGCTTTATAAATGCAGGCAGTCACATATATTGAGGTAGCCCTGGTTACACTTTGTATCAGCACTTAAAAGTAGATACAACAGCGCCGCCCGGTGGAAAAGGACGGACTGACAGGGAGGACACGGTAATAAATCTGTCCCGCCCTGTAATGAAACTTTGGCGGCGCCAGAATCGAGGAGCTCGTTGTTGACTGCTGTAGAACCCGATGGGGCGGGACCAATTTTGCTCCAGCACTTACAAGTGGCTTGAACAGCTTTATCCGCACCGGTAGACTCCGCAGTTTAAAACGAACACAAACCTGTGACGTATCACTGTTCCTTCAAAAACACAGCGAACACCAGGAAGTGAATGTGAAAACTGGATCTGGGAAAGTAGGACCGACACAGAACCGGATTCAAGCCACACAGGTCACCTCAGAGACTCCTAATAGACTTTATTTAGTAAACACATTATCTAAGTAATGCTGAAGGTCATTAATGTCGCCACAAAAACCGCCATATGTGAACATTTGAACCAGTTTTCACCCCAATATGGAGCCTGTCCTTTAGAGGCCGCTTCTGTGGTTATTTGTTTGATTCGATATCAGTAAATATGAACACATCCAGTCCAGCAGAGGGAAGAGCTGAGGCCGCTGATGGACCCTTCAGGAGCTGTTAGCTGTCCACTGGGATCAACAAGGGCTTCAATGGAGAGGAGCAGTAAAGAAGAGGCAGCTCTGGATGCAGAGGATGGAGATCAGGCATCCAGCTGGATCAAGAAGTCAGATGGGTCCACATTTACCCCAGGAAGGAAAACACCCAAAGGTGGCCTGTCAGACTGTCCCACGGATCCTCTGTCAGCCAGACTGTGGAAGCTGCTTGAAGATAAATGTGAGAGGGAGCCCACACCGAATGATATGATCTCTGAAGAGGGAGGAGAAGCTTTGGAGCCTGACAGAGATGACAGCTCTCTTACACTCTCTCTGTCTCCTTTACCCTCGTCCTCCTCCTCCTCTTCCTCCACTACATCCTGCAATAATCATCAGAAAAAGTTTTCTTCATCTTCCTCAACATCCTCCTCCTCATTCCTGTCGCTGTCTCCCCCTTTGCCTCCGTTGGTGGAGCTCTCAGCTGTGTTGACTGGTACTAGGTTGACTCTGGATGTGTACAAATGTGGAGCATCAGTGCTGCCTTTGCTCTGGAGATCCATTCCAGAGCAGCTGAAAGGCCTCCAGTACCTGAGACTGGGTTCTGAGGATAAACCAGGGTTGGATGGTGCATTGAATGTCCTTCCCTATTTGACCAGATTGGGCTCACTGTCTATTCGAGGTATTGTATTCATTGTTTATGTAAAACACATAACACCTATGTCCGTCCTGGAAGAGGGATCCCTCCTCTCTGACTCTTTCTATTGTTTTAAACCATTTTTCTACATCTAATGGGAGGGGTCAAGGACAGAGAATATTGCTTTTTGTATAGACTGCAAAAGCCCTTAGAGAAGAACCTAGAATATTTGTGATATTGACTCATATAAATGAAATTAAATTAATTTGAAGTTAAATGGAGGTACTCCCCATCCACTTTTGTTGTTACGTAGGTGGGTGTTAAGTCCCCTTCAATCTACATAATAAACATTGAGATTAAATGATTTTTCACAACTGTTCATCTTATCAAAAACTCCTCTAAATTTTGTACGTTTTTCAGCCATGCAGTAGAAATGTCAAGGACCACAGTGAATGAAACTCAGGAGATGCTGTTTTTGAGCAGATAAGGGTATTAAATTCTAACTCACCTTGGACCTCCCAGTCAATTGCATGGAATTTCGTCATCATTTTCACTTCTTTAAATTTTAGTCCTGGCAGCTACATTTCACCATCGTACATCCATGTCAACCTGAGAACAATTTTCAACATACTGATGTAAAAAATTGTTGAAAATAAGTTAAACATTTTAGAGTTTCCTTGAGCTTCCTATTTATGGAGCAGGTGGAGAAGAGGGTTGTATAACATGATTTTAAAAAAGTTTTCACAGTTTTTTTAAAGAAAATCTATGATACCAAGTGGGAGATTTAGGTGCCAAATAGGCTGATCCACAGATAATATTGGTGTGAATCATTTACATAAAAATGTAATTTCCATAAATACTGTGAAATCACATTTTAATGTGTCAGCTTCTGTTTTTCTCTTCCAGTGCACCAGTCTTTGTGCCTCTAACTGAAGCTTCCTTTCTCATTCAAGGACACCGGTTTTACAACACAGAAGGTGACCCACTGCCAGGCCTCCTCACCACTTTACCCAGCTCTGTTTCCTCCCTTTCTCTCCTGGTGGACCTCGATCTCTCCTTCAACCAGCTCACTTGTCTGCCACCTTGCCTGTTCAGTCTGCCTGTGTTGTCCACCTTGCTGCTCTGTCACAACCACCTCTCAGCTTTGCCCTCTGACATCAACCAGATGGCTTCCCTCACCTACCTCTCCCTTATGGGGAACCAGCTGGACTCTCTGCCCCCAAGTCTAGGTCAACTGAAAGCACTGCAGAGACTGGATGTTTCATATAACCTCCTGCAGCAGCTACCTGATGAAATTGGCTCTCTGGGGAAGCTTGTTACACTGGAGTTGTCCCACAACAAACTAAAGCAGCTGCCAGAGACTATGGGTAAGAAAAAAGAAAGTACAAGACTAATATAGGGCATCGCAATATGGCCTTACAATCTAATAAAACCCTTAGCCATCTGTATTCATTTGTAACACAGATACATAGTTCTGGACTTAAAGAGTTTTGTTGCATAGATTAAGATGAGATGGCTCACCAAACTGCACTGATGACCTGGTAAAATAAATATCTCGCCCTTTGCCCAGTTGTAATGATTATTATGCATAAAAGAGCTGCACAGTGTGGTGAAAAAGTCGTTTTGGTTATTGAGGTCAATATTGCTATAAATGGTATCGTGTCTGCTTGATTTGGTATCAAGGAAAGGCCTATATTATTCGGAATTTTGTATATTAAAGGCATATTAACTTTCAAAAGAGCATGTATTGATTACATTTTTTTTAACCTTTTAACATCCACTTTTCTCACGGAACCCATAGGATTAGGTTCAAGGTTACAGAAAAGAATTATAAGTCCCATGTGTATTTATTAGGCTTCATTTGACATCTTTTAGTTTCTAGCATCCATATTTAACATGCAACTGAAACATAATCTAAACTACATCAGTTTAAACATGGCTCAAATATCACCCAGATGATGATTCAATTAATTGTGCAGCTCTAATGCATACTTCACTCAAGACTATATGTGCTCTGGGTGTTTAAACACATGTCAAATGTAACCATTACAGTTAATATGAATATGGTCACATCTTATATACTGAATATGTCCATTTCCTGTTAATTTAGGGGAATTGTCCTTTAGCTTCAATTGAAATGTATTCAGTAAAGACACCTCTCTCCTGTTACCCAGGCTCTCTCCTGTCCCTCAGGGAACTTATTATCTACAGCAATGACCTGCGCCTGATCCCAGACTCCCTGAACAAACTGCCTCTGCTGAAAATAAATGTGCGTGACAACCCTTTAGGACGCCCACCGACACCCCCCCCTCTCCCCCCTCCTACACCAGGTGAGCAGAGATGGGCCTCGGCTTGAACATACTGCTTTGATTATCTCACTGTTGTTTACTTACAGTGTTTACATATAGGCTAAATATTCACTCATATACTTTGCTTGCTGTTTATTTTGTAGATCAAGAAATACCCAGAATTCCAGAGCTGCATCTCAGATTTAATCAGCACAGGTAGTCAGTTACTCTAAGTGCAGACACATTTTCTTATCCAGATTAAGCTGTATCTAAAGTAAGCTCTAGGATTTAATGCTTCTTTTACTCCTTAGTTTCTGTGTTTCGTCTGCTGGGTGTCATGTGTTTATCCCAGGGGGGGCTGAGCTGATTTTCCCCCCGGGATGCCTGGTGACATCCACCAGACTGCAATGGATGGAGAAGAGGCCAGACAGGAAGTGGGTGTGGCTAGAGGAGCATGACATCCTGTTGAGTTGTCCACTGGAACTTCGTCCACACGGAATTACTTTTTTAAAGGTATTTAAGAGTGAACATATTGGACTCATGATAGTGAACCTTTGACCGGCCAATGAAATTAAAATTTAGGAGATTTTTGTGATAATCTGTTACGATGTTGATCTTTGTAGGTGTTTTTGGGGCATTAATGGTAACATTTAAAAAATGGGGATAAAGGTAATATCAGAAACAGGGATTAAAATGTTAAAACTAAAGCTAGAACACTACTCAAATTTAAAGATAGGTAAGAGATGATGAATTTAGACTGGAAATAAAAACATCTGATTTATTTCTAAAAAATTTTGGGATAGCTTGTTGGTCTGATATCAAGACCAGTGTGTTTCATAGTTCTTCTGCCATAAAAATGCAGCTTCGCAAAGACAAAAGGCTCAAATGAAAGAGGAGCAGATTTATGTAAAGCTGTATGAATGTGAATGTTAAAGAACTTTAAAATAAATTCTACAATTGACAGGTAGTCAATGCAGTGGTCTAGCAAGTGGTAAATGTGTTCTGCCTTTACAAACCTTTGCAGCCTGTGGAGGTATGTGTGCCATACCAGCGGAGAAAGAAAAGGGAGGTAGTCATGAGGAAGTTTGATGGACGTTCATGGAGCACTTTGCCCACGGTTTTAAGGAGAGGAAGTCCTAACCATAGCAGTCACCTGAGAGGACGTCCAGCCCGGGTAAAACAAGTAACTTCTAATAAAAAATAAAGTCATTACAATTCCTTTTTTACCTTTTTTTGTGCAAATAGAAACAATAATATTTCAATTGGTTTAAATTTCTGTAGCTGGCCTGCTGCTCAGTAAGCCAGTTTTCCTGGTTTATGGCAGTGTCCCATCCAGTGAAGGACACATGCTCCGTTACACCAGCTGGAGCGCTGCTGGTGTCCAGTTCTGACCCTGGAGTTAAGCTCCACTTCCCTCCTGACTCCACAGTCCAAGTTCGCACTATAACTTTGCAGGTAAAGTCTACAAATATTTTATTTTATTGCTTATTTAATAGGAATATTTATAATAAAAGGAAAAGGTACAAATTAAAAATTGTATAAAATTGCTTTTTAACATAAAACAAAATACTGATATAAATATAGGTTACAAGATATAAGTAAAAAAGGACAAAATACATTGTAAAACAGCTAATTTTTGAGATCTTTAGAGTGACATTATCTCAACTTGTAAATAGTAGCCTGTTCCAATGTTACTTCCCTTTTAGAGATGGCACAGTATGTGTCAAGTAGGTTCTGGATGAAATAATCCTTGAGGGTTTTCTGGCAGAAAAATGTTCTCAAAAAGACTTTGAGAAAACTCAGAGGTGGGGCAAACAATTATACAGGACTTGTCCTCAGGGATACTGTAATTCTTACATTTCTTATTCTCAGTTTTCAGTTGCACTTTGTTTTGGCACCAAAATATTTGGTTAGGCTCCTGGAAAGGATCATGGTTTGAGTTAAAATAGAACCCTTTACAACAGCAAGGAAAGCCTTTTTGCCAGAAAATTCTGCCAAAAAGCCCAGGTGCACATTTGGATGCACCTGTGTGGTTTCTCACAGGCCCCTCTGGTGGTGTCCCTGGTGTCTGTGCCAGCCTCTGTTTAATTAATTTGAAAAAAGTGGAGCAAACTCATGCATTCAAATTCAATAAATTATGTTTTTCTAAAATGTTGCAGTAGAGTTTTGTTTACTCAAAAGCCTTTATGATGTTTCTGTTTCTATCCTTCTTTATGCAGGTGCTACAGGTGTCTGAGTCAGAGGTACAGACACTATGTGGTGATCCTCAGGCAAAGGTCAGCCCTCTCCTCTGTCTCTCACAGTCTCCCAGCATGCATTTTCTGCAACCCATCAAAGTCCAGATTCCTCTGCCATCTGGAGTTACAGGTATTACTTGTCACATGTGCTTAATAACAGCATTCATTTGTTGGCATGATTTCAACATACAGCATGTGATACTTCTTCAGGTCATTCAGTTGATGAGTCCTGTTTGCATCTGTTCCATGGAGACCCCGCTGCCCAAACCTGGACTGACATCACATCTGAAGTATCTCTTTATGTCACTCAGTTGTATGCAATTTTCTACATTACACATTTCTCCTGGTGAGTTTCAGTGATATATTTTCATGATGCTCTGCACCTTTGACATAGATTTCATTATTTAGCGTCACAACTTGTGTTTTGTGTTGACTGTCGCAGGTACTGGCTGTGGTATACCACTCAGCGCTGTGTTAGTGGGGTTGTCAGGAAGGTCTACCAACGGCTCAAACAGTTTAAAGTCCAATTCCTTGTCCTCCAGAGGAAGACAGATCCTTCACAAGTACTTCTTCAGTGTTTACCTGCTAACAAGGTTTATGATTCTTTCTTCCTGGCAGATTTTCTACAGTTTAACAGGCCAAGTCTCAGTCTCCACTTTGAAGCCTAATCACTAACCCTTACTGACTTTATTGTTGTCACTTGATGAATGATTGAGAGGCTGTGAGGGCTTTAAATGGTATATATAGGAACCAGACAGCACTTTTACATATACTATTGACCCTGTGACATCACCAAGACATGTGTCACACTATTTTGAGTTTTTAATTTTACATTTTCAATTTCTTACTTTCCTGGGTGCTTAACAGATGGATTTGGCAGGCTCATACTAAAAAGGTTACTGTCAATCCGCTTATTTGTTTCTATCAAAACATCAACATTAATCGCAAATGAAAGTAAATTTTGCTAAATAAAGTGCAGCTGTAATATGGCACATGCTTGCATCCTCTGATTTTAGGTATTTTATTCTCACTATGCAAGTCTTTAGAGACTAGTGCATCCATCCATATGCTTGTTTACCCATTCTTTAATGCTTCAGGGTTCCCTCTGCTGAACCCGTGTTTAATGATACAACACTAAACTGTGGATAATTGCTTCTGTCAAAGACGTTCAAACTGCAGTCTTACAGAAAGTGGCCTTAAAGAGCTGCAAATATCTGGGAGAAAGAGCCGTCATGCATGTACAATTTGACAGTCTGAGAACCTGTAACCCTCATGGACATGAACAGTATCTGTGAGTGTGAAGTTTGGAAGTGGGTATCAGCACAACTTACTTTAAGGATAGTCTATTTGTCCTTTTTTTTTTTTTTTTAAATATCTTTCTTTAGTTTGTCCCATTCAAAAAGACTTTAGTAGTCATGTTGTCATGAATGTGAAACCGATGATTTCTTCGCAGGTGGAAGGTCAAGTGCAGTCCTTATTGGAGCAGTATGACGGACCCCAGCCCTCAGATTTCTGTGACCTGCTGGAGGGAGAGCAGTTCTTTGCGGGTTTTGAAAGAGGCTTGGATATCAGCGCAGGTCTGAACTCTTGGACACTCTTATCTTAAATAAACATTTTTCCCCTACTTCCCTTCCTTCTGAGATCTTGTGATGTGTTGTTGTGTAATAATTACCTTCAGATGTCTGTTTTCAAGTTGTCTGACATATTATTGTATTTTCTCTAGACAGACCAGATTGTGTAGGAGGACGGCTGTGCTTTGTGTTCTACTCCAGCCTGAAGAATCTGAAGGAAGTGTATATATCTCCAGAAGAGGGTCAGAAGGGGCCTGTGAGGGGACAAGTAAGACAGACCTCAGACCCAGCATCCAAAAAGTGATCTGATTTATACTGTATACATATATGTTCTGCAGATATATAAAATAAGTAACTTGATGCATCTTCATATTTTACTGTGGCACACCTGATTCAAGAACTGCTGCCTGTAGGATATTTTATTCTACATACTGTTGGGGAATATCAAACACTAAATGTGAAATTCTGCAGCTATAGTAAAGATCTTTGAACTGAGGTCATAGGAGGCAATTTACATAATGAAGACATAAAAGCCACGGGAGACAAAATGATGGGGAAAACACCAGAATGTTAAATTACCACCTTCCCACTGCAGCACTTTCCTCCCAGTCCTCATCTAGAGACTGAATATAGATGGAGATGAAATTGATGCTATTTCATCAGACGTTCATTCAGGGTGAAGTCAGTTTTCCAAGCTTCCGTGTTAAGACACTGAATAGGGTAGGAGAGTCACATCCAGGTTGCATTTGACCAAATCTCTTCACCAATCAATTATTTTATTGAACCTACCTACCTGTTTGAAAATGCCTGTGATTGGACAAAACTTGCATCACTTATCTTTGTTTTTTCTTTGTTTTTGTTTTTTTTAAAATACACATTGCAAAATTAAAAAAGAAAAAGTTAGTTTTCGAAGTGTTAGGCCTAGATAATTTATCTTGTTTTAAGAGTTGATTTCTTACTTGAAGTGTTCATGCCCCTGTAGACATGCTTATTTCTACATTTAATAATCTTAATTCAAGAAACCTTGTTGAGTGAAATTATCTTGCTGCATGAGCAAATATTTCACTGGTTTCGAGTACATTTTTCCTCAGCTTTAGTGTTTTTATCTTGTTTTCAGACACCCCTTTTTGCAGTGCAGGCAAGGAATACACAGATGTCAGTTGTCCTGTCAGACCACTTGAATTAAAATATGCTGGTAAATTTGTTCATGTCTTTTTTTTTACCATGCGACACTAAAAAAAACAAGCACTGCAGCTTTAATTCACTAGAAGCCACTTATGTGTTGTTTTTCAGTCAAAGGTTGAAGGATAGGTTGTATGAAAGAGATGTGAATCTTGACTGATTGTCTTTGATTTACAAGTATGTTTTGATTATTTTATTTTTACAATGAATAAGTACTTCAAATTCCTTAAAAACCGAATATTGCCCGGCTACAGTTGATTCTATATTTACAGAACCTGGTTTTATTTTTTCTGATGCTGATTCAGCTCAAGTATTGCACACTCATTGCACTTTTTTCAGGTGTTAAGTGACTGCTTTGACTCCACTGTGGTGATACACATCAATGTTAGTGTTAATATTAATAAAACATTTATTTATCAGCATTTCATCTCAGCTTAGTCTACATTATGAAATTTGTCTAAAAAAATTCTTGTCTCCCTCTAATCTGAGATGAGGGGCCACCCTGCCTGCTTTGAGTGGGGAGTCATTACCGGTTTGTTTTACAGTTACTACCTGAAAGCTTAAAACCTGTGCACTGGGTCACTAGATGGCACCAAGGTTCCAAGAATCTTGAACAGAACCAGTTCAAGAACCAGAACTAATTTTATTCAAAATGCCTTAAATTGAATCCTTTCACCTTGTATATTTCTGCAAAGGTGCATTGCAGTTCTCTGTCCTGAGGGTGAACTCCTGTCTCATTCATCCAAACCTCCCCCCTCAGCCGCTTCTCACCTCCTCTCAGCCTCTCACAGACCTTTTAGCACTTTTCAAAATAATGTAGTTGGGGAGGCTCAGAGCGGGGCTGAGGTTATACTGAAAGGATGTTGTTTATAGGATGTTTTTGCATCATATCCCATATTTTAAAACTAAGTTTAAACACAGATTTAGGCAGATAATACAGTAAGTGAGAGGAGGGTGACATGCCTTAAAGGTCCCTAAAGTGTCGCATTGAGGACATTGTGGTTATGTTGTGTGCTTCCCCAGTCACATACAGTGTGTCCCAGTTTTTCTTTTCTTTTTTTTTTTTTTTTTTTTAGGACTCTGTGTATGCGAAACTAGAAGCATTTTAATGTGATACAATAAGAAAGTAGATCCACTGACCATAGAATTCAGTCAAAACACAGTTTACTTGATCCATACATGTAATATAGTAATTATTTGACAGTATACAGTGCATTGGATTAAGGTATGTTATCTTTTGTGAATGTGTTCATCCTTGTGATTACATCTGTATATTATAAAGCATCAAAGTGCATCACTTCATCATCTGTGTGACCTAGAGCTTGTTTGAAAAATAGTTTTCATTTTATTTAGTTAAAAGGATCAAAGTGCAGTTTTTGTAATCTTCTGTTAATGCACCAGTTATGCTTTGTGCCTCTGTTGCAGGTGTCTTTTTATAGAGGGGAGGTTCCTGAAAATTTGCCAGAGGAAGTAGCGAGAAAAAGGAAAGGACATGACAACCAGTGGCTCGCAACTCTACCGCTAAAACTTCCCGTCAGTTTTCCCCCCATTTCATATATTGGCAATTATTTATAGATGGAATCCAAATTACTAATTGTATAGAAATGCTAAAAAAATAAGAAAGGAGACATGACTCTGCTCTATTTATTTTAACTTCGGTTGCATGGATTTTGCTATTCTGTAAACTTTTGTTCCTCTTGTTAGCTGAGCACAAATAATACAATCATTACAAGTAGTATATCATACCCTCTGTGTTTGTTTTAGGCTCTAAACTCGGAAAATAATTTCATCAGGGAAGAGCTCCACCATCCTCCTCTGAACCTGGGTGACCCTGAGAGTGGCTATCTGACTGAAGCCAACCTGCTGTCCATCTCTCTCCAGATTGGAGAGGACTGGCGTGTTATTGGCTTGAATCTTGGCCTGAGCTACGAGGACTTGGCTCGCCTCAAGTACAAAAACAGGTCGGTATGTTACATGTGGTTATGTTCAGACTGAAGTTTTGGTAATTCACAGGTAAAATGATTTCAGATTTTCTAATTATTTTACATGCTGTGCTCGACAGATTAGTTCAGAGAAAAACAAAAGTCTTGAGGTGGCAATTAGGCATTTGAAACTGCTGAGGAGCTTTAGATAAATATGGACAGTTTATGATTTAAACATCTGTAAATGTGTAAATGATGTACTTGCTTTCCCATGTGTGTTAGCACAGCCTCTTAATAGTCAAGATGGAGTGAGATGTAATGCAAGTGAAGGAAAGCCACAGTGGGAGAGAAAATGTAGAGAATTTTGATTGTTTTAATCTGCACTGTCAGCCATCACGAAGCCATCTGGGACACTGCAGGAGATTACACACAGACTGAAGCTCATCTGGCCCTCCCCCCACTCCTCATGCTCAGAAAGCCTCTCATGACACATCCTGGGGCGGACAGCATCAGAAAAATGCATTATGGATAGAATCTATACATGTCAAAAAGAAGGTTTTGTGTAGAGTTGTAGTCATTATAAGATAAGGTTGTAGTATATTTGATGGAAGGTGTCTAGACAGAAGGTGGGGTACACCGTCTAAAACTCTGAGACTGGATGTGAAAATATGTACACACAGTGAAAACTATAACTGCATGAATAGGTAGTGTGAAATATGGATAAAATTGTCTGTCACATTAGATCTTTTTATCAGAGTAACAGGATGTCTCATAATAGGTTAATTGTTCTGTAAATTCAGCTATGAAATGGTTTAAAATACCTTTACCATAACACCATCAGGTTTATGGGTTTTTTTGTTTTATTTTGTTCTTTTATACGAACAAGTTTCCATACAAAAGTACCAGGATCAATATTTGCATGTTTTACTGCTTTTGATATACTTAGTTGTCCTCTTGTCCAAATCTACCTGTTACCTGTTGAAGCAGCTCGATTCATTGGATCCTGCACCAAATGACAGTCACTAAGTGGAGTCACATCCTCATGTATTCTAGCAACAATTGATTATTTGTCTTCCCTGAGACTGAATCTATCCTGGGATCTTCTGTATGCATAGATTTTCCACAGCCTGTAAACACAGTCCAGAGGAGATGCTGAGATAGATAGATAGATAGATAGATAGATAGATAGATAGATAGATAGATAGATAGATAGATAGATAGATAGATAG
>JAPTYQ010000024.1:16012244-16042114 GCA_029814465.1 Ostorhinchus cyanosoma | reverse complement strand
AGATAGATAGATAGATAGATAGATAGATAGATAGATAGATAGATAGATTGATTGATTGATTGATTGATTGATTGATTTGAAAGTCTCTAATTTCAGTTCAGGAAGTGAATCAAATTAGTGAATTAGATACAATATATAATTTAAGGAACCACACATCAAAATCATACTTCTTTTCCTTTCATCTTAAGTGTAAAAACTCATGGATGTTCCACTCTCCCCACCAGGGATGACCTGGGTGCCTTAGTTCTGGACATGCTGTTCCACTGGACTCGAGGACAGAGGGATGCTGGTTCTGGTTCCGTGTTGAGACTTGTGGCTGCAATGAAAGACAGCGGCAGAACAGACCTGGCAGAGGAAATCGAGGATATTGTCAGTATTGGAAAGATAAAGTACGAGGAGTCACTGAGGAGAGTTGGCCTGGAGGCAGAGAGCTCCTCCCTCAGTGAAACACAGCAGTAGATCAGTACATGCTGGGTGCAGATGGTTGACTTACACTCGAGTAACCTGTGTTTTTTTTATATAATGTACCCCTATCATCTCACCCTGCTGTCTAAACATCTCTTCCTGCTGACCTGGAAAACCAAAAATGCCTTTTTTTCTAGATCTTGGTAGCTACTTACCGTGTATCTTTTTAAATGACAGAAGAAGAGGAGCAGTGGATGAACTACATGAAGATGATGGCCATCAGCGTGTCTGCTATTGTCAAAACAATGTACAGTTTATCAAAATTAAGAAATATTGAAGTCTCCATACTGGCTCTAAGTAAATTAATTGTTATAGCATTCCCTTGAATAGACAATCCACCAGATCTGCTTCAGGATCACAGTGTGCAGACATCCATATTTTTGTGACCTTGTGTGTTTTTTTTGTCTTTTTGTTTTATTTATTTGTTTTGCACCTGAATACTTGGCACTTTTGTTTTCTTTTTAAAAATGTAGAAATACTCTGTCACAATTTTAACTTATAATGCCAAAATGACTTATTCCATAACTGTGACATTGTATCACTTCATAATATTTTTTTTAATGAAATTTCTGTTCTTTTGGACTGAATAAGTGGTCTCTTCTCAACTATGCATACACATGCATATATTATTGGGGTTTTTTTTATAGATTGAAACTCAGCCTTAACACTGAGTTGAATTCACCAGCTACATTTTGGTCAAAAGACCCTCAGGAATTTCATGTATCTGCCCATACTGTATTGACATTTGACATCAATAGATGACTTTGCCATGTTTTCGGGCAGAGTTTTTACCAGTTCATAACAGAGGATAGGGAACAGTAATGATACTGTTTTGCAGGTATCATCATACCAGAATTGCAAGAGGAGGCTGGTTCTGTTGATATTTGCTGCCTTGTCAAAAACTGCTGCTTCTATTCATCCATACCCAGTTGTGCATGTTCCACACAGGTACAACTCTCCCCAAATATACAACACTCATATTTCCTATTATATAATGGTTCTGTAACAGATTTGTTTTGTTATCCGCATCTCCAAATTTCCATGTATATATTGATTCTACTAATAATGTAGAAATTATATACAGTATAGTGTGTGTCATTGCTATACAACAAACAAAAAAATACAACAAACAAAGCCAAGTCATCCAAATATTCATATGATTATAGGTCAAAAAGGGCTTGAATAAACAACTTTAAGACATTGCTTTTTGTTACCCACTATCTTAATAGCATTCACAACATTATGGTTGTGTAGATTTAGCAGTGAAGACACAGAAATGTAAAGAGTGAGTGTTGCAGAACTGGTATTTAGCACATCTTGAAGGGTAGCATATATTGAACCCCAGCCTCCTAACATCAGCTGATTAAAGCTCATGTCATTGTGTGCCTTTGGACACTAATGTAGTAGTTAAGCTAGCATAATCTTAGTGACATAACAGGATTTTTAAATATATGTAAGCACATTATTGTAATTTAGCGATAAGTAGAAATGCAAAAGAAGCAAGTTTTGGATTTTTTTTACAACTTTATATTTGACAGTCTGTGCAGTGCTATGCAGTATTATGGTTTTAAGAGTCAAGACTCCACAGAAAACACCAACATTCACGAAGCAATTCTTCGGTATTTATCAAAAACTAAATTAAAAAATGACCCTAGTTACAATTATGATGAATTGAAGTTTTTCTATAATGTATTTTATTTATTTTAATTTTGTTATTTGTGTAACCTACAGCGCTTCAAAATGTATAGACCACCTCTCTGTATGTGTCTCAGAGTCCATCCAGCTTCCTGAAGTGCGAAAATGTGACTTTCATTTTCAGGGAGTTCTTGATGTTTTACTATTTTAAAGAGGAATGAGGAATTTCAACCTGAATTCACCTTTTTACCCCCCAAATTTGAACTGAGTCACTGGACTTCTTTGAGAAGTCAAAATTAACCAAGCATAGCAGTCGAGCAAATTTTTCTGTGCAGGAATGCAAGTAAATAACTATTATTCAATATTTTAATCAAGAAATAATATGCTTTACTACCTAAATTTTAAAACTCATGGATAATAATGATTATATTTCAGCACAAAAAATACAATGTTGATTAAAGATTTTCTACATATTGGGGTATTAACCATTACACAAGCCTAAAAACTTATTTTTGGTACTTGCCAGTGTTGTTAATTTAGAGCTTCTGTGGCATAAACCTGACATTGGATGGTAGTCTAATAAATTTGTAAAGCACTGTATATTAAGCAAAACTTCAAGTTGTGTCAAATTCTTAATTGCCATAATATATTGTTTATTCTGGTAATTGTCTGCCTTGTAAATGCTCCGTAAATCTTGGGGTTTTTCCATCATCCCTATAACTCTGTCGTATTGCAGTGAGTCATAGGTGGCCGTGCATCATTGGATCCTCTCCCTGATCCCCAGTTTTCCAGCTCTACTGTATTTCTATTTTGGTTTTCAAGGTCATCGGGTTGAAATGTATCGTCACGATGACGCGGTCCCCACTTCACCCAATCCCCCCCAACACCTTTACACCGCTGCTGCAAACGAAAAAAAAAAAAAAAAAAAAAAAGCCGTGCATGCACTTCCACTACGCACCGCTAGGGGCGCAGCAGCCGACGCTCAACCCCAGTGTGTGTGTGTGTTTTCATCTGAGTCCTACTCCATCTCCAGTCTGGCTGCTCCCCCTCCCTCCTCCCTCTTTCCTATCCTTCACTCCCACCTCCTCTACGTCCCTTTACTAGACTCAAATGCTAGTAACACCGGTAGGTTAGCTGTTGTCGGTCTGTCAGGCAAACATACGAGGTCAGCACACTTTGATTTTCAAGCACAATCGCTCCACAGGGACAACGGAAACGGGCTGTTTGCGGTATGTACATAACGGGATGCAAAGGAAAAAGGGGAGAAAAGTGGATTCAGGAAAATGTGTGTAATGCTTGGAAGCTGCTTCATATACCTGAGAATAACAGAAGGCGACACCGAAAGCTGAATTCCCCCTATTTTCTGTTACGTGTTATGAAAAGCTAGCTTAAAATTCAACCTGGGAGGTGGGTGTTTGTGTTTTAACCGACGCGTCAAATCATTTCCCGTTATCTGTAAAGACTAGCATTTCTATGATATGGTCGCCTTAAAGATGCAGCTTTTAGGCCTATTGTTGACTTTAATATTTTACCACAATGTCTTCATAAACGTTAGCCCATTCTACCGATATTATAACGGGATTCTGGTCGTTGTGTTTATCCTCTTTGTGCCGCTGTCATCTATTATCATGTTATACAGAAACCTGTCAAATGATGGTTGGTGTGTATGTTAACATGCTCAGTGTAGATATGATCACTGCCACACATTAACCTGGTTTTATCAAGTGCCTCCTACCGGCTTCTGCACAGCAATGAGGGTGTAATTATCATGTGGGCAGGGATGCTAGTAGTGGAGGGTAAACCCACTTAAACTGTACCCACCCTCCCTTTTCATTGGTTCACCTCGAACAGACAGACATGTTGCAGCTATATCTTCTAAAAGTGCATTTTGTATTACGTTGACATCATCTAAGGTAGAGCACAGTCATTGAGGAACGTTTGCCTTGTCATAATCACCAGCTGGAGGCCATTTGTGTTTTTTATTCTCCTATCTTACAAGGCCTCATGCTCCTTAGAAGCACATATGGAATCATTTATATACAATGCAAGATGCAAAGCAGACAGTAATGCATCGATGTAAAAGAAATAACTCAAATTCTACATTGCTCAGCGTGTGTAATAAAGCATCCCTGCAGCTTTGAAATTATTGATGAGATGAGCCATTCTTGGGTGTAGGGTGACATCCTGTGCTTTCTTATGGAACTGTTGGCTGTAATGTTTTGGCTTTAAACATTCCTTCAGTCTGGTACAGCAGAAAACAACAACCTTTTACTAGACTAATCTGGT
This sequence comes from Ostorhinchus cyanosoma, assembly GCA_029814465.1. Taxonomy (NCBI): domain Eukaryota; kingdom Metazoa; phylum Chordata; class Actinopteri; order Kurtiformes; family Apogonidae; genus Ostorhinchus; species Ostorhinchus cyanosoma. The sequence continues at coordinate 16,037,728 of JAPTYQ010000024.1, read as the reverse complement.
TGTGTTCATGTTCTTTTAATCTCCAACCAAGAGTACAGGCGTGAACCTCTCTCTGAAAGCCGGACTGAAGTCCCCAAGGCAAGGGCTGCTAAATGTCAACAGTATATGTGCCATCAGTTGGAAAGGCGTACACCAGTGTCTGTGGGAAGATGTCGTGTTGGACTGTGAGAGGTGGAGACACTCAGGCTATTCTGTAATATGTAATCAGATGCTTCAGTGCAGAATTGTTTTTTTTTTCCCTCCTCTCTCTGTAAAGTCCATTCACAGTGGGATCATTATTTCCCGATCAAGGCTGTAGGAAAGCTGAGAGGGAGGTACAATAGGGAGGACAAGAGAAAAACCCCTGGTGACTTCAGGAAACTGGGCCACAAGGGAAACCGGTGTTGTTAGAGGAGGTACTAAACTTTACACTGCCTCTTTGCACTGAAGGGCCTTTTTATTTATTTTTTTTTACCTGAAATCGAAACTCTGTTCTATCTGTTCAATTACAACTAATTGGATAGGTGTAACGGCCACAAATAAAAAGTCAGAGCACATATAGTGGGATTGTACTGGCTATTGAACGTTCCCAGATCATAACTCCACTGGTTGTAAATGGAGATTCCGAGAGAGCTTTCATAAATAGGTATTAGGTTTATAATCCTGATGCTGTAGGAAGACGGAATAGTAATCAGATTTATTTGTGACACCACAAATTTCATCCTTTATTTCCGCTCTGACATCCAAAAATAGGCTCCTTTTTATAAATCTTTGAGACAAAAAGGATGACAACACCAGTGTAGCAGCTGTCAATTCAATGTGAGGACAAATACACAGCAGATGACACATCAGTTTAAGTTGAAAGTGAGTCATGTTATGCTGTCTTACACTAGTGTTTCAGGAGAGACGATGAGACTCTTGAATTTTGCATTAGAAAAGTAATGATAGATGTCTTTAGTGGACTTGAGACTTGGACAGATTGACTTCTGCTGTTATGTTTGCTCTGGCCTCTGTGAAATAGCTGCAAATTTATGAGAGGGCTGAGAAATATGCACATCTCTCAAACACACCTCAGTACCCGCTTGTGATGGTTTAGATACATGGTGCAATAATCAGACCAGTCCATGTGAGACAGATGGAAGGGTAGCAACAGCCTTCTCACAGCTACTGAAAAAGTGCTATGTGATGTTTCATCCCTCTTCTGTCTATTCAATTAGCCACAGTCATGTGAGAGGAGTGCAGACTCGCATAGAGCTTTGCCACTAGCCTCTTACTCACTTCCTCCTATCATTCACCAAGTCGTTGTCATTTAGTCAGCAAAACCATTACTCTGTGACACTCCAGAATAGAAAGGGATTCAAAGGAGCTTTTCCTGACAAGGTAAAGGCATTTCATTTCAAGTTAATTTGAATAAGAGGGATATAATTTGCATTTAATTTTGCATAGTAATAACACAGGAAAGGATTTATCTTTTGATTTTCTGTATTTACATGGTTATAGTTCTGTAAGTCAATAATTGAGACATGCTGATCAGTTGAAGAATGAAGCCATGCTAGATTCCCATCGGTCTAATTATCTTGCTCATGCTTTACAGAGACAGTTTATTTATTTTTATCTGATGGTGCAAGTCAAATGATTACCTTCTTATGTGTTATAATAATGACATTTTATACCTTAAATGTGGCAGTCAGTTGTTTTATGTATTTAAATATGCAAAAAATGTGAATTTTATAATATAAGCTTGTCTTTGATTTTAAAATTTATAGACTGGTTGCTATGTCTGTCGGTTAGTACAAACATTAATGGTAACTGAAACCTTTGTTTGAGACTAGGCACTATATATTTTTTATTCCTATTTTTCCTGATCTTCAGTAATAGCATGGTTTTCTATACTCTCTGTAGCCATACTGAAACATGTGTATTGGCTTTGCAATGGTTGTTTTTGCTCATTATTCCATATTCCATATTCATACAGTGTGTAAACTTCATGCTTACTGACACACCCTCCACCAAAGTCTTAGTAGATTACAAGGACTGGATAATTGCACCAAATGCTATTAATCATTTAACTTAATGGTTTCATGTACCATTCATGACAAGGTTCGGTGAGTTAGATATTCCTGATAGTAAAGCGCTGTTTATTACCTCCATTTTGAAGTGTAAATAATGAACAAGGGTCAGAAGTGTTTTGTTATCTGTTTCAGTTTATCCTCACACTGTAAAGTCACTCTTTAATCAACTATGTCCAATGGCTGATTGAAAGAGCCCGGTTATGTTTTAAGTTCAAAGATTTACTTGGGAGCCAGGTTGCACAATCTCTTTTTCTATTGTTTACTCATCAGTGCTTATCTGTCCTATAGGTGTAAACTAAAAATATGACCTCTGTGTGAGGGTGTTTGAGAGATATGTCACATAGTTTTATAGTGGTTTATTTGTTTCATTCATTGATTTGGTGTGTGCCTTCTAGGTAGTGTCAACCAAGATTGAACACTCTTGAGTCTTTACATAAAAAACATATAGATGTGGTTATTTAACAGTGTCTTAAATGGGGTCTAAAGAGAAGAAATACCAGTTTCTCTACAGTGCCCCAGACAGTTTATTTTTTTCACATACTGTGAGAATAAAAGAAATTCCTTGGCAATTTGGTCGGTGAGTGTTGCCACTTTTCTGTGGACACTGCACACTGCACCAGTTGTATTCATACAGACTTCAATTGTCATGACAGGACAGCACAGCCAGGCTATGACTGCAGGTCAAATAAATGTCCTGGTGTGGACACAGTTGTACGGTTCAGATGAACTGAAGTGGACGGGTCTGCAGCTGCAGGGTTTGTAAAGACAGAGGGAGATGTCAGTTTGATGGTGACTCATGTGAGACTGCAGTTGGACATGTAGTGTAATAAAAATTATGGTATAAAGAGAGCAAGTGAAATGAAAAATGCTGTTTCTGAAGGCTGAACATGCTTGTATGGACATGAGGAAGTCAGAGACAGGAAGTATGGGGACAAAAGTACCAAGTAGCAGACTGACAAAGTGGATTTGTTATCACTAGTGGGTGAGATGTTGGTGAGTTTAATGCAAAGGGTGGATAAGCAGTTGAGTGGGGTGGAGGGCTGTGAAGCTCCAGGGAAAAAGGAAGAGAACTCCCATCCAATAGAGAGTAGAGACACTGACCTCCTCTGATCCCCCTGTCCTCCTACTGTCTGTACCTCTGGAGCAAACATGGGCCTCAAGTCCCCATCCAAACTAAACACAGTAGACCACGTCTGCATTCCCACAGGCTGTGCAGCCTCTCTGAAGCAGAATCTGAGGAATTAGTAACACGTCACTTGGGGTCTTACAAATGTACGCATATGCACTTAACAAAGAAACCTACAAGTCAGCAAAGATCTGAGACAGAACGTCGTGTTTGAGAGTCGTGACTCGTGACTGAGGGAAACGATGGGGGAGGGCTAGTGAGGAAGAGAGAGGAGGAGGCGGGTTGCGCAGGCAGAGGCGGGATGTGATTGGAGAATGGAGGGGGTGGAGAAAATGAAAGGGGAAATGGGAAGCATCTTTTCATACTGAGGGTATTATGTACCAAAAATAGGGAGCATCTTTCCCACAACAGACATTATTCATCTGTTGCTGAAACCTATGGCTTCATGCTACAGAGGACTGTGTTTCACTTACATAATTACAGCTTCACAGTTAAATAGAAGGCTTATGCATAAAACATGGATGTTCAAGGACACACATGATGCACAGATGTTCCAGTGACGATAGATTCGTTTAACACAATATAATCTCTCCCCAGTGATGCCCTAAGCTCTCCATCAAGAGAACTGTGAGCTATGTTGTCCAATTGTGTAGCACTAAGGTTTTGTAATTGAAATATACCCTATGATATTGTGCAAAGCAACCACTTTTTTCTAAAAAAGTTTTTAAGCAAAATTAATGCCTTTTTTCTCTCAAGACATGAAGAATTTAGTTGTAAACTAATGTTTTTGTTTGTGTGAGCCAATAAATTTGATGATGTAATTTGACATGTTCCTATCTGATATAAGACAAGAAATTAACTGGTAGAAGTCATAATTAACTGAAGTCAAACCACTTGTGTGCAGGTTATTGCAGAGTATTTAAATTGGCATAACATCATAATGTTGTACATTTGTGAAAGTATTATTGTTTGATTCTCACTTTTGAAATACACTGTATCATGTTTCAAGGTTACTTTTAGCAGTCGCAAGCTGGTAAATGAATAGGTACTTTTCTATTTCTTTACAGATATTATTTAAATTTTGTGAGCAGCGTCTTCAAACAGTCGAGTGGACAAAGAATAATTCCACTTGGACAGTTACACATCTGCAACAGACAACAAAAGACAAGCACAGCGACCAAGTGACACCTAACAGACAGATTAACAGACTAACTATCCCGGGTTTGAGATAAATGGCTGACAAGCAGATCAGGTAAACTACAATGTGACTTTTTGACTCTCAGTTAATGCCGTTGACTCCCGTTCATGCATTTATGAAGTAACCTGTCATGTATTTTTGTTGTGATCATCTTCATCCAGTTTGCCTGCCAAATTGATCAATGGGGGGATCGCTGGCCTAATTGGAGTGACCTGTGTGTTTCCCATTGACTTGGCCAAGACTCGCTTGCAAAACCAGCAAAATGGATGTCGCCTTTACACCAGCATGTATGAAACATGTACTCTACTTACATTTGAACAGTATCTAAGTAACAGAAGCACATTACAGCAGAATTAGCTGTTACCCAGTTTGTCACAGGTTCTTCAACTAACATGTCAAAACTGTCATTTTACAGGTCAGATTGCCTTATTAAGACCATCCGATCAGAGGGGTATTTTGGGATGTACCGAGGTAAGTTTTCAACTCCAATTATTCTTTTCTTTATTGTGTAAGCTTGTTGAGTGTGAGAAGAGCAAAAAGTGACAGGAAGTATTGCTTTTGTACTTCGAGCTGCAGACATCAGATGATCAGTGTCTGTCTTGTGCAGTCAATTCTCTGTAAAAACCCTCTTCTGTAGACTAGCTCATTCTCTGATTTTCTCATTTTTTTCCCACTTTGGTCCTCTGCTTTTCTTGTGTCTTTCCGTACTTTCTACCCTCCCAGGAGCGGCGGTGAACTTAACACTAGTCACGCCAGAGAAAGCCATTAAATTGGCTGCCAACGACTTCTTCAGGCATCACCTCTCCAAAGATGGGTGAGGCATGAAAGTGCTGACAGGCTGACTGACACTCACCCACTCCCCTCATTCACACTGTGATTAACTGCAGTGTTTACTAACATGTAACCTGACACATTAGCCGACTGTATTTCCACCAAGGATCAAGTTAATCTTCCAGCACTCTGTCATCTCCTCTGGGGCCCAAATTTACACACTGAATTGCTAACTGTTTGGTTCTACCTATTAACACATAAAATATGGTAGTAGGCTTTGTGATATTTCATAACCTGATAATGGTACATATTACAATAGCACATGTCCTTATGTTAAATCAGTTAATAAATAGTTTAGGTGAACAATCACACGGAAATCTTATTTACTTAACAAATACCCATTGTGTGCTATATTCCCTGTCCTCCATATTTGGTTTTTTGTTGTCTTTGTATGAATGTCCTGCTTGAAACTATGCTGGGGGAAACAGTCCAAAACATCCAAATGATGATCCATTTGTTAATAAAATAAACCACAGAGCATGTCAAGACATAGACATTTTTCTGTAATGACAGACTTTATATTGTCATATTGGGCAGTCATGGATGGTAGCCATCACATGTCAAACATTAGCAATCTACTACAGTGTTTCAGAAGGCTAGCACTCATTGTCCCCTATGAGTACTGTCTACGTAAATAAATCTGAAGGTTTCTGGGACATCTATCTCCATCTCAATGGTGACAAACATGCAGTCTGATAAATGATTGACTTGTCTGGCTCAGCCACTCACCTTGTGAATTATTAATCTGCCCTTGTGCTTGACATGTTGATATGGAAGACAAAGATTAGCATCACCAGTGCAGGTGGTGACAACTGTTTTTTCAAAGACTACAGAAATAAAGTTGTCTTGCTTCCACATTGTCAGATCACGTTTTTATCGGATCTTGCTTATCATCTCTCTTTTTTTTTTCTAGAAAGCTCACTCTGTTTAAAGAGATGCTGGCTGGGTGCGGGGCAGGTACATGCCAGGTGAGTGAGTGAAGTGCTACCCTAATTGCATCCTCCTGTTCTCCATCTGGAAGAGCACCTTTAGCACTGCCAGCATCTGATCATGCACGAACACCTCAGTTGCTGCTTCAGTTCATTCTGCCTGCAGCTACAATTAGCCATCAGCACATTTAACTCAGAGTTGGGAGTTAAAATATGCTTGCTGTTTGTAATTCTTTCTTATCTGTGATTTAAATATGACCTGTAGCACATTTTTCTTGCCTGATGTCTAATCACTGATATTGTCCTGTTAGCAGGCAATACACTGGCCACTAGGTTTGAGTGATCAGATAAGACCCTGGGAGAGTGCTTGGCCATGTGCTCCAAAATGAATGAGTCAGAGCATGTTGTCAATGAGGCCAAAGGCTTCAAGCACAAGGAGCATGATTAGATTAAGTGTAGCAGGTCTTGGATTAAGATTGTGGCTGAGAACATGGCCATCTCACCCTTAATCCAGTTAACCAGATACTACTGTGTGGATTAGAGAAGAAAACAAGAGCTGACGTTTAGCTAATAGATACACGTTTGCCTTATACACTCTGAACTATAACCTCCGATGTACTAATCGGTCTTAAACTTTGACTCCTCTGTTGCCGGTACATGCAGTATTGTTAGACTGACTAAAAGATTTAATCTCAATGAAGACTTTTTTATGCTTTCTTGTAGGTTATTGTCACAACTCCTATGGAGATGCTGAAAATCCAGCTCCAAGATGCTGGACGACTTGGTAAGAGGAAATACGATGGTAGTTTAGCAAAGCATGAACTCTAGCAGAAAAAAATAGAGAAACAGTGGCCTCATGTGGTCATGTGGTAAAATACAGAAGCTTTTTCATTGTTTCTTCTTAGTGTTGCATATTCAAAATGTCTGCCCATACATGTGATACACATCATGCAACCCTTGACATACTGTTAGTTTTCAGTTGCACATTCACTGCCACTAATGTTTTGTTTCCTGTGCTGTATAGCGGCTCAGAGGAAACTCATGCCAGAGACGGTAGCAGCAGGCAGTGTGGAAACTAAGTCCCCAACTGCCATGCAGCTGACCAGACAGCTGCTAAGGGAAAAGGGTATTGCTGGGCTATATAAAGGCCTTGGTGCCACATTGCTCAGGTAAAACAGATTTGGAAGCCTGGCGGAAATGATAGCAACCACGTTATTGGTTAAACAAGATTTACTCTCAGTCTGTCTTCTTCTGTTTTGTAGGGATGTTCCCTTCTCTATTATCTATTTCCCCCTTTTTGCCAACCTGAATAATCTGGGCAAAAGAGGCGTCGAAGGACCAGCTCCGTTCTACGTGTCATTTATATCTGGCTGCCTTGCAGGGAGCACAGCTGCTGTCGCTGTCAACCCTGTTGATGGTGAGCACTGTGAACATTTTTAAAGTAACATGCGCTTAGATAAGTGATGTTATATTCACTTGAGCTCTGTGTTTTGCAGTGATAAAGACTAGACTGCAGTCTCTGAATCGAGGGAGTACAGAAGACACGTACAGTGGGGTGACAGACTGTATCAGGTGACCTCATTATGTCCTTACAGCTACAGCATGTGTGATAGTGTATACGGTGCTGCATATCTGTAGGCAATTTACTGATACTGCCTGTGTATTTCAGATTATATAACAGGCTTCTATTCTTCTTACAGCAAAATTATGCGTAATGAGGGTCCAGCAGCCTTCCTGAAGGGCGCCTACTGTCGAGCCTTGGTGATTGCACCTCTTTTTGGCATTGCCCAGGTGGTCTACTTCCTGGGTGTGGGTGAATTTCTCCTTAGCTTCTTGCCTAAAAAAGACAACTAAGAAGCAACTCCTCTCTGCCTTCCCCTTCCATAATGCATTATATCAATTGCGTGAGGATTCATCTCATTCTCAAAGAAGTTTTTTGATCGTATTTGGGTCAAAACACGACCAATCAGTACATTTTTGTTTTAATTTGTTGTGTTGAATGTTGAACTAGTCTAAGAGGGAGCCTTTGTTTGCCAAGCTGCCTGTGGTGGCACACAAATTCCAGTTGGCAGGCACAGCTAGCTGTCTGGAAATTAAGCCACAGATATCAGTTCTAAAGGAATTTTGCTTCATAATTTCAACATGTTATTGCAATTTTGAGTATGATTGTTAAATGATCACAGAAGATGTACTGCCCTTGGTTGCTGCAGTTGTGCAAGCTATACAGTACCTATTTTTGTCAAAGAGCATTAACTCCTAAATTATATTACCATGTATTAAATGTACACACTGTACATAAAAAGAAGGTTAGGTTTGGTAGAATATCTACTCAAATGTTATTTAATGGATTTTCCCAACCTTATGTCTTAAAAGTTTTAGAAATGGAAGTAAATACATGAATTTGTTTGAGGAAAAGAAGTGGGATTGTGTGATGTGATACCAGCACACCCCCCTATGATGTTTCTTTAGAAGCCACATCCTTTCCTGTAAGTGGTTGTAATGAACCCAGCCATTCAGCGCCAAGCACACTTTGATTGCCTTGGCTTTTTAAGTAGATCATGTTCCATCTGATATTTAGTGCTACCACAATGGTTTGACTGTTTTGCCTCCCTAAAAGATTAAATGTGTTCCGTCGTCACACTGAAAACACAGTGGACAGCATTTGGGCATTATGCACTTCCAAACTTTCATAGTCATGGCAGATCCATTAAATCACACAGATAAAATAACACAACACCACAAACAAAATATTTGCCACTTTATTGCTTACTACAGGTTGACACTGTCAGCCGTGTACTTTTGGCCACTCCCAATCAGTGATGTTACACCAGGGTTTTTTTTTTTCTTTGATGGATGATGGAAAACACCTGCTGTGACAGCGCTGATTAAATTGTGGCCAGAGGAAAGTACGCTTGAAAGTCAAAGAGCAATGCACTGTCAGTTTTCTTTCTGTGTGATTCACATGAAAGCATCACTTGCCATTTCTAATTACAATTAGAATGCTAGGTTAAGAGTAGATATTTGGTGACTAACATATGCTGAGACGTCATCTACTGAGGCTTCAAATGTACAGTCATCCATTGTGGAGCCATTAGTTCATAGTTTAGTTGTACATTTCCATTAGATCCAGGCACAGTTATTATTGTTTACAGTTTACACTCAATTTAGATTCATGAAAGTTGTCAGAAGTTGAATTCTGTGGCAGGACCCAAAGAGCTAAAGAAAACCTTTTCTTTATCAGAAAATTGAACCAATGTGTTGTGAGTGTTTTATGATTTTACCAAACATCTCGGCGTGTTTGCTTTAGAGGTTTTGTTTGCTTTAAGCTGCTAGGGAAAGCAGTCCTGTCGTATCTTGTTTATGCATCACGACACTGAAGCCCTGCCATTGGTTTATCTCATCGGAGATCAAGGTGACTTTGATGTGTATTATCCAATCACATTCCTTCCTCGCTCCCACTGTTTAAGTAACTCATCAGTTCTACTGTTGCACTGTAGATATGCGATGCAACTTTTTAATGTATAATCATTTGTGGGAGTGAGGTCTATTTATCAATATTCCTTTCAATATAGGCAGTATAGCACTATATATTTGTATGTGTTGTTTTTCTGTGTCAAAGTGTCCACTTTAAGTATATTGTATATATGCAGATGATATGAACTTTATGTTTTAGGATTTATTGTTTTGTACATGATGGCTTATTTGCACACCTACCTCTCCAGTTCCCCCCTCAATACATATTGTGGTGATTTAATGTTTTGATGATGTGGACATATCAAATGAAGGAACTCGTTTTATCATCATTTGAACTTAAATGCAGCATATTGATGGGTATTTACTGTATGCAAAGAGGAACACTAGGATAAATCTTAGATGGTTGATTGGAGGTGCCATTTCTCAAGTTAAGGTTAAATCCTTTGGTCAGCCTATTGTTGATGAATTTACAAGGACCAAATGAAACATAATATACTAATAAAGAAATTGTATTTAGTTTCCCAGTCATGCTGGATATATAGAGTGACCACTGGCACTACTCATCCCTGGAAATGAAATGAAATATACCCAGTCAAGCCAATATGGACTGTAAATTTAACATCTGTCTCCTTGAATGGTGCTTCTTTCATGAGGTAGCTGCAATATTGTGACCAAGGCTATACTGACTGAAACATGCTAGCAAATCTCAACGTTATTTATGTCTTAACTGAAAGCCATAGGTCAGGGAGGGACAACAAAACCGCTAGACATCAACTGGCACCTCCGGCTGCTATGACTGATGACAACTGAGCCTCAAGAAAATGGCAAAAGTTCCGCCTATTTATGTGGGCTCATCTCTATAAATTAATATTGTAGTTTTGTCAACATTCCAATTGCCTCATCTCATATATGCTGTTGTTGTGATCACAATGCCTATTGTTTGTGTTGCTGAGATTATTGTTATCATTTTTAATCTCCCCTTTCCCAATTATCTGATTTTATTTGTTCCATTTTGGGTGAATCTTGAAAATGTTGTGCAAGTTATTTTGGTTTACTCAGCTGTGAATTTTCACTGACCTTGTTGTATTTGATTTTGTATGTGTGTGTCTGACTATGTAGTGCTGTAGTTGGTGTGTAGTTGTTAGTGTGGCACAGCTGTATTTTTCTCTTTGATTGTCAGTCCGATGCTCTCTTTTCTCTTCTCTTTCCTTCCATCTGTCACAATCCTCCGCTGCCTGTGCATCCTAGTCGAGGTACAGGTGAATGCGGAGGATTTCTAAAACACCAAATGACTGACTTAGAGTATATACAATCAAAGAAAGCACAAAGGATTATTAGGCACAAGAGACCACAAGACCCACTTTGGTTATACTCAGAAGAAGCCCTTGGATATGAAGCTCAAGTCAGGTGTTATTTTCAGCTTAGATGTTGAGTGAGATGAACTATGAGTCTATCTGTCTGTGAAAACTTGATCCATAGGGCTGAGACAACAGGTCATTGTGTGAGACCCATGTGATGGTGTCCACTATGTTACCCATCTGCAGTAATCCACAAGATGTATATCGCCTACATATTCTAAATGAATCAAATATAAGAATGTAACTTAGATATTATAAGATGTATTATAATTATAGTAAAGAGTTTATTACATTTTAATCTAAAGATCTGTGCTTTACACACTCACTGAAAAATTCATGAACCAGCTCACTGATATGCAATAAGTAGAAGCCACAAGACACACAGGAGGAAAAAAAAAACATACACAAATAAAAAAAAATATTGAACAACACCTGTCAATCACAATTTTACACAATGTATGAATAATGCAACTGGGACCTTGGAGACCTAAGAGGGATTGAGCTCTCTAATGGCCTTTGTTCTCTTCCTCCAAGAGGAACTGTGCATTGTAGCACTTTACAACAAGGGCCCCCATCCTGCTGTCCATCTACAGAGTTTCTCAATGAAGGGTGTTAATAAATGTGTATGTGGTGAGTGACACAGTTGTCCTAGGCATTCTTTACAATGCAATGGAAAAATAAAAAAAATATTGTGTTCTCTGTCACAGTTTGCTGTTCAATAAACTCACTGTCCTTATGTCGTCTCATGCAGTTTTCTGTCCTGAGTGTTTCGCTCTTTATGCTCAACACCGTTTCTGTTTTCAAGGTCCACTAGCTTCATGTCAGAGCACAAAAGAACTGATGCTGCTGTTTTTGTCTGTAATAGTGCTCTGAAAACCAAACAGTAGGGTGATGTTTTGAAAAGCAGGAGGATGACATTGTGGCTCCTCCAGGCAAAAAAGAAAAAAAAAAAGAAAAGCAGTTGAGGCCAAGTGTGGTGATTTTCAGCTGTACTGAGCCACAAGGTGTCACTGTAGGGTCGCAGGAGAGCTGTAGCCCTGTCAGGGTGGGAGTGGGAAGAGTGTCAGCAGTAACACAGGTGAATTGTATGCTAAGCTATTGTGGTGTGGCAGTAAATCACGCGCTTCGATCTCAGTGTCTGTGTCTATCTTACTTTTTGCAGCTGTAATGCAGTTCATACACTAACATGCCTTTTCCTGCCTGTAATCATTGTGATTTCCTGTAACAAATAAGATGTGCCTGTGTTTGTAAGTTGCATGATAAGAATACAGAAATGTATTTTATTCATGGATTTGCATCTAATCTTTAGGGTCTTTAAACCCTGAATTGTTCCTGAGTGTTTCAGCAGAACTGATAAAGTGACATAGCTTTATTCATTATTAATCCCCTGCTGTTTGCTATGAATTCAACATTACTCTTCATAGCATTAGTTTCCAGGGTGCTATTTTGCAGCACCTGCAGCATAATTGCATCATACTATTGTATTACCCTGGACTCACACATATACACAAACAGCTTTCTATATGTCTCTGTATTCAGATCTTATTTCATCCAGAGTCAGATTTCATATTACAGCTTGTGTGTCTTTGAGAGACTCCTTTCGTCAGACTATCTACTCCAGTGTTTACACACACAAGAGATTAGCCCGACGGCTCAGTTTACCACAATGACAAGACTTTGAAATATAGAAATGAGCACCAGCCACTGTTCTTATGCACATTCAAATCCCCTTCATGTGCAGTGACTTAAGCTTCCACCACGAACTATTATTAGCCTTTCGTGCTTTCTAGCAAGAGGAGGAGAGAAGGTGGAGGAAAGGTAGACTAAGTTAAGCTTTAACCGAGAAAATGAAGGAGGAAGGGGAAATCAAGAGGTGGAGACAGTAAAGGGCCATCGATAGAAGAAGCAAAGAGCCGGAGGAAGAGAGGGAGTGGTGGTGATGTGTATATAGGTCACTAAATCAATGGGAATCAGGTTTTTGAAGGGGAGAGAAGGGGGGTATTTATAGATACCAGTGGAGACAGATGCATCAGTGACAGGCACAATGATGCTGGGAGCACAGGAGAGGAAAATCTGGGAATAGACTGTGGTCAAATTAGTCTTTAGAGAATTCTCCTAACAAATGGCAAAAGATTCTCTACATTGAACCAAAAGCGCGTAGTGCAGCGCAAAACAAAATATAATCAAATGGAAATTACTGCAGGACACTTTGAGCCAACGACCTTCTTGACTCTATTGATGAAATGCAGGCAAACTGTTAGTTGTGGTTTTGTAAATGCAACACAGCATTTGCATCTACAGTACAGCTCTACAATATCCCATTGAATTGTAATCTGTGATATCAGAGAGGCACATAATTGAAAAGAATATTAGCATTCTATTTTGCTGGCTTGTAAGGTGAACCTGCATATTTATTAGTAAGCCTCACTGAGAGCCACTGAAAACAACACAAAGTATAATGAAAATATGACAGATTGCATGGGTGTGTGGTAAAGATTTCTGGTCAGAGGTTACTGATTATAAATGCACACTCATGATAGGCAGCAATACTGTTATGTTTAAAACCCCGCAAAATAGCCTCGTGTGATGATCACATCCAGCTTTAGTTTTAATGACCACCATGAAACAATCTTATAGTTTATCCCATTTACTTTATGATGTCCCATTTCTCAGTCTACCAGCTTCTTGGGAGAACAAGAACTTCTAACATAAATTGGAAATTTCTCAGAACAAGAAGAAGAGTATTGAATAAATTGTTTTAAATTGCCTTTCTACTGGATTTCTCTAGGACTAAGTCAAGGTCACGGACAAATTGTTCCTTCTCTTCCAGGGCTGCTATGGGTGATGAGGGACAGCCTGAATACTGAGTGGTAAAGTAATCTACATCTAGTTTGTGCTTGTAATTTAGTGTGTATTTGCATTGCAGCCATATCACCTTGCATCAAAACCTAGTAGAGGATCCACACAATTACCCCTGGAGAGCTCTTAATCTTTGACCCAATAATGCCTTATATGTGTTCAATGAACTCACACAGGACATTGTGTTGAATTCACTGTCATTTGTGTAAAGGAGGGATATAGACATGCAGCAGGTGGAGCACAGTTCAAGTGACAGGGCCAGATGGGTTTCAGCCTTCCTCTCCTTACATCAGCATCTACTGACACTGAAGCAGATTTCTCATAAGATTTTACAAACTGACTCATTACAGTGGATCCCTCGGACTACATTATGTTGCATGATGATTAATTAATCTAAGTGGTCTTAGAGGCTGGAAAATAGCAGAAAAGTGAAGGATATTTACTCAAGTGTCACAAGAGTTTAAGAACAAACTGGGGTATTTAAACATCTAAACCTGCATCTCTATATTTCATTAGCCTGTACCCCATAGACCTGTATTTTAGGGCAGCTGGAGACTGATTTATTTCTTTATTTTTTAATTTAAGGATCCCATTAGTCTCTACCAAAGTAGAGACTATTCTTCCTGGGGTCCATTCCCAGTATTCAAGTATTACAGTTTATCCATTTACAAAGGTAACAAATATGCATCACATCATTTACTAGGACCAAACTGGACACAATCCAATCTGTTTTAAGAAAATGCAATTAAATGCATTAAGGAAAATACAGAAATTGAAGAGTTATATCTTCTGCATGATGAGTTGTTTTACATTTAAGGCATAAATACGTGTGAAGTTATGAAGATTAAAGCCAGATAAATGAAGCTCAATGATATGCAAAGCAGTATTTAACCCATAAGGACTCAGTGTGACTTTTGTGGCAGTTCCCAAATGAATTTTTCTCTGTATTTAACCTTTCCCAAGTGATTTATCACCATTTATCGCAGTATTATCCTCTGATTTTGCATATTTTTCCAATGAAAAACATCTGTTTTCCTGTGTTTAATTGATTGATAATGAATAAAAGCTCACAGTTAAATCAAAGGTTATTGTATCAAAGCAGAAAAAAAGTAAAATGGACATAAACCAAACGTGTCCATCCACCGTCATTTATCAAACTCCATGGGTTTTACTAGTGAATCAATGTTGTAGAAGATGATTGCGTTTCCTCGTTCACTATTTAGCTTCTAAACGTCTGATGATCACGAAAAGATGACAAACTACATTTTACACCAATTATTTCCATGCATTGATAGGATTAATGGATCAACAGTTTAGATCAGTAGATGCTTTTGGTTGATGCTGGATGTTTGGGTCTTTATGGGTTAATAAATAAATGATAACAGCATGCAGAAATGGGATCAGGGATTGGATGTGGGAACAGTGCAAAGAAGCAGTGGGGACTTCTGAAAACAGCTGCAAAAGTCACTTCTCCCCATTTTGTCCTCTGGTTATTAGGGAGAGAGAGAGAGAGAGAGAGAGAGAGAGAGAGAGAGAGAGAGAGAGAGAGAGAGAGGGGGGGGGGAGAGGTGAGAGTCTCAAACTGGTTAGCCTACCTATCCACTAGGAGGAGAGGAGAGGCTGTTGAGGAGCAACAAAACAATAAACAGCTACTACTACAAACCACATCGGCGGAGTTGACGGTCCGCACCAGAGGAGTATCCAAGAACAAATACCAGAGACAACGCCATCGCATCTGCCTCGGAGTGAAGTAACAGCCATGTATCTGAACAGGGAAGAGGACAATAGCAAAGGTAAGATCCTGTCAAGAATTGCCACTCTTCCTGACAGTTTCAAGATGTTTCATTGCTGACCCGCTGCTTCTCCGCCTGACACGAAAAGGCGGATGCGCTTCCAAAACGTGTTTATTTGATCTTTTTTTAAATTTTTTTTATTATTGATTTGATTCCAACAGCCTTTTTTTTTTATCCATGCACGGACCTGTGATGATAGTGAAAAGTGTGGGCTGTCATTATGTAATATCAGTGCAGTTAATTGCCTCCTAGGAGGATGCTTATCATCAGCCCAATCCTGCATGTATTTCATTGCACCGTAAAAATGCATTATGAACCTGTTGGAGACATTGACACTTATGCGTTTTGCCGGTGCGCACTGGGAATGGTTTTTTTTTTTTTGGACATTTACTGTGCTTACTTAAGGGCAACATAACACAAGGTCAAAGCCTGTAGCTACAACGAGATCCAAGTGTATTTACGGTATTTCTGATGCACGGATGCTTCTGCAGAAATACTACCGAACGGTGCTGGAGACTCATGCCCCAGCCGTGCAGCAGAGACAGGGGTAAAGGGGGGGGTACAAAGGAGGCATTTTTGAGTAATCTCTCCCACGTGTTTTTGAGGCGTGATTTCTTCTCTCATCGGGCGCCCAGGAACACACTCGACCTGTGTCCCCTGCTGTAGCCATGAAACATGAATAACTCTCTAGGGCTGAGAGGTGATGATAATTACCTCCTAAATCTTCAGGTTATAGAGAATAACACCTGCTGCTACCGAGGACCAGGAAAGGTAGGAGGAGGAGGAGGAGGAGGAAGGCGAGGGGCGGAGGGGAGGGGGGTGTAAAAGAGCAAAAAGGCAGAGTGGGAGGAGCCATTTTTGTTCATTTCCCTGTGATGTGAGATAATGTGATCTCACCACACACGGACAACAACATGATACTGTACGATGATGTTTGCAAGCAGCATCAGCAGCAGCATCAGCAGCAGCAGCCAGGACGGTGGTTTCTAATGGAAAACAAATCCATTCAAGTGAATGACAGCACAACACCACAGAAAAACTGAAGCCTGCAAATTGATTTTATTCTATTATTAAAAACCACAGTAATGTCCCTTTATACTTAACATTGACCTCCACTGAAGCATGGAAACACACTGGTATACTTTATGTTTTTTTATTCTATGCCTATTTATATTTGTGCTGTTAAAGATGCATGGGTAGCTTTTAACTTTAGGACAGACAGGTATGTTCTCTAAATACTTGTCATTCACAGAGTTTTTATCTTATAAGTACCATCACCAGGTGCCTTTTTTATTTGGTTCCAGTCCTAACACATCCTTGAACTGAAAATTGTATTCATTATGTGAGTGTCATTATTGACTATTTTTGTATACACGCAATATTTCCCTTTTTCTGCTTGTGCAAGAAAGACAACATTCCTACCAAAGGGCATTGACCTCTGCTCCAAGATGAAGCCAATTGCACAAATATCTTAAAGATGTAACTCTTCGTATGGTCAACTTCAATAAGCACTGGTTCATGTAAACTTACACTGAACTTCCCTGTAGAAGTACCAAGTCCATATTTATACTTTTCAAAGACTTATTTTGGTCTCATCCATTACATTTGGTTCCTCTAATAAGTGATCTGGCGGCCCATCTGTATAATTATACTGTTTTATTAAGATCTCAGGACGAATAGAAGGCGCTGATTTCTATTATGTCAGGAGTCAGACTTTCAGAGATTCAAATTTTTTTAGTTTTTTTTCATAAACTGCATTTTTCCCTGACAGACAAGTGTTGCTATTCATAGGTTCAACTATCAAGACTGAAAATGACTTAGTTATGCAGTGCTCGATGAAATTAAACATTTTGCAAGATTAGTAAGCTACCACTTAGAATAAGCTCACTTCTGATCCCTCAGGCTTTCCTAGCTCTGCCCCTTTTGCTCAAATATGATCACTTTTAGCTGCAAAAACCCAAAAGGTGATAACCAAATCATGAACTATGGACCTCAAAATGGCAGTTCAGAAATCAGTGTTACATCACAGTTCCTCCCTTCCATCCACTGATTATGTGCTGTCTATGATTCCAGTAATATTCACACCTAATGCACAGGTATTTATTCACTATAAATGAAAGATACCTCAGTGGAATAGTGGAATGGCTGGAGCAGTGCCATTTTGTGGCAATGTCTTTCCTGGATTGACATTGATTATAGCTTCTTTTGTTACTTCTCCCACCTTCTTGAAAAGGTGATGCTGCAGTATTTGTATGTATTCAAAAACTTGTTGATAACAAAATCTTCCATATTGTTTATAAGAAAGCTGTTTCTTCCTTTGGCCTGAGATGTGAGATTTTCTCATGGGCGTGCACCTCTACTCTATCCCTGCAAATTTGGGAAGTTGTTTTGTGTGCCAAGAGGTGACCATAAAGCAGGCTGTGAGTCTCATATTCATATATTTTCAAACCTGCATATATATGGGATGTCCTATATGTCACGGAGGATGTTTTGTTTGAATGTTGTTGCTGTTCATATGACCCCTATCACAATTGTAATATGAGTGTGTATGTATACATGCTGATTGTCACTGTGAACAGGTTACTATAATGACTTTCGTATTGTGCTAAGGTGCAGCATCACAGGCCTGCTAATATGGCTGGGGATTCTTGTTGAAGGTCAAAGGAGGATGCAAATGGAAATTTAATGTTAACAAGTGGGCTAGCAGACATTAGGTCATGTTTGTAATTTGTTCTTGTAATAAATGGCATGAGGCAGAAAAGGGAATGTTCCTCAAAGTCATTTTTCCACTTGGATGTTCTGCAGTCTAGGTTGAGAAAAATGCTGTTACTGGGGACAAAGAGAGAAATGGACTTCAAGTAAAGTGGTAAAATTATGAGGAGACGGATTGTTGATGTATTGGCGGTACCCTGTTAAATACGGGACTCAATACTTGATCGACACGCCTTTAATTGATTTAGTAAGAGGGTGTTCCTTTCCAGCGGGTGTTTCCCTTGCTGCACTGCTGTGGCCTTTAAATTCACTCCGCGTCTCAAGGTGGAGTGGCAGGGAGAGAGAGAAAGGTCTACCAGGGACATATTGATTATGGCCTCAGAGGATTAAAGGGGCTGAGGACAAACAGGTTGGTCATATGTGAGCCTGACTATCACAGACACTGCTGGCCACTGTCAAAGGAACATCTGAAATATGACTGCAGGATTTAATCAATACTCAACTTAAGGGTAAAATGCTGGGGATAATTTAGCACCCAATTATTGTCTCTTCAAATTGATGGCTAAATGGTTCATTATTTATGCCCACTTGAAAACATTCAGCTATTTAGACTGTTTACATATGTTTAATATGCAGCAGAGTGAGCTCCAGCAGGATTCAACAGACAATTTATAGATGCTCCAACCCTGTATTTCAGCTACACTTCGATAAAATTATAATAAGAAACAGATAATTTGATGATGATGACTCTTTCTTAGCTACAGATGACAGGGTGAACTTTTGGGTATGTCTCTAGGGAATGGACTATATAGAATGATTGACACTTACTGCCGCTGTAGAAAAGCAAAACCAAAATATTGCAGTTAAGAGAGCTTGTATGATACTTCTGTGACACATTTCAGCAAGTAGATCCTGTCCTAGACCTGTCTATTATATGATGCACCCTCAAAATGGGAAAATATCTATATTTGAAGGGTTAGGAATAGGGGTTTTGTGGGATGTCATGCTGAAGAGGGTATAACATGTATGGTTGTGCAGTCTGTGAGGTTGCATTCGAGCCCTTCTTCATTTTAGAGCCGTAGTCTGTGCAGTACCAGTAGGCTGCAGGCCAACCACCTGATTTGTGTCATTCCTGCCCAACTAATGAACTCTTGGCAGCGACTGGTTGTTATGGCGATATCATTGAATAACTCATTTTAACTTTGGCCATAATCCCATTGACTAGAATTAAAGGGGTGGGGTTTATGACCTATACTGCAGCCAGCCACCAAGGTGTGATCAAGATGTTTTGGCTTCATTGTCGCATACACCCATCTGGGTTTTTACATGTACTATACCACTGAAGATGCAAAAGAAGTGATTTGTGTAACAGAAGAGCTTGCACTAATGGCTCCTTAAACAACAGTGAGAAACACTTTACATCTAATGGGCTGTGATGTTGCAGAGTTAAGGTTTGATTTATGTCTTTGTACACTGTGGATTAGTTAAAATGATGACTGCTCCACCCCAGTTCCTTCTGTATCTTAATTACTGATTATTGTTGATTGGATTTTTAGCACATTGTTTCTTTTTTTTTCCCTTTTTTTTTTTTTTTAAGCCGTCACCAGCAAGTGTGAAGAATCTGTCAGGCAGGCGGCATCATCACCCCATGCACAAGAAGCAGCCCATCCTTACTAGAGAAATGTCTGTGCTGTTCAGAATTTGGACATTCATCTCTGTTCAGGCGTTGCAGCTGATGCCAGACACTGGAGGGTTTCTTTCCAGCCAAAATGCAGTACAATTTTCAGCTTCTCAAACAGCAGGGGACCACTTAATGAAGAGCTTTCCAGCTTCTTCTATTGACGACTGTTTTGATAAACTGACTGTAAGACTTTGCTGGCTGAGGCTGATACTTTTATTGATTGATTATTACACTGACAGAGGATGTTTCGGATACAGGTTGGAGGCTGGAGACATGTTCAGACAGGGAAGCTGTGGTCCACTGACCTCATGGGTTATTCATGTAATCACCCTGATCTGTATAACTATATATCTGTATATATCTGTATAACAACAAGAGGTGGGTCAGTGATACAACTTTATAGCCTCTCTAAGTCCAGCAGTGGGAGCCTAGGATATTTACCCACGTTGCACATTTCAGTATAATCACTATAGTCTTAAAGGTGTTTATATCACATCCTCACATAGTGAAGGAAGCAGAGTAGAGATTTACTTGTTTGCTTAGGTGTATAAATACTTTTTCCTCTGTGTATTTCTTGACATTACATTATCTTCCTACTTTGTCTGGTCCTGGTGGAGTCTGAAGACAGAGTTTGTGCATCAGGGACAAATTGCCCTAAATTTATTTGATGTGTGGTCTTGTTCGCCACATGGCACACGACGCTATCTACAGCTTGAATATGATGTATAGTAATAACACCAGGTTCACTGTTGATTTAGGACAGCGCTGGCCTCGGACTTGGGCTTGAGTCCAAAGCGCTACCAATCTAAATGACTTAAGTCTGGCATTGGGAACCCATACTAAGAGAGCTTCTAAGGTACGATTTATGCTTCTGCCTTTAGGAAGATAAACGCGCAACTTAAAAAGCATACGCATCCTGTGACTGGTATACATTATTAAAGGAGGAGGAGGAAGGTGATTATTGAAAGAAAATTAACTTTATGTAGATTTTTCTTTAACCTCTGAGTGTCCAGCTCTCATCTTGGACTCTTACAAAAATAATTGCTCCTTCAGTGTTTTTTCCCATAGTTGTTGGCACTTTAATATGTAAAAGTCAATACGTGCCCTCAAGTAAATTTCCACTGTGGTGATTAGAGTTTCAATAATCAGACTGAAGATAAAGATGTAATTCAATTTCATCTGGATGAAAAGGCTTTCATTACGTGCCAGGTTTTGACAGCTCTTGGTACACTACCTGGGTGGCGGATGACCATTCTTGGTACGCATCAAAGGGTTTTAACTGCTAAGGAAATGAAATGGGAAATGGAGGGAATTTGTGGATGGTTTTTAACATGGTGTGAAGTGTAGTGTCAGCAGAAGACTGTGAGTTCCTAACCTCTTTGTTATTATTGCCCTGTAGAAATTGATGATGTCCCTCTACTTCATGGCTGTTTTACTAATGTGGGATGAGAAATTATTTGGAGGAATTGCTGTGTCAGTCTTGTAATGTCCATGCCTCTTAGAGCTAGATGAATTGAAAGTGCACTGAGAAAAAGGTATTGCTATGGGCTAAGCAGTTACATTCAACAAGTCTACACTACTCTGATCAAAGTTAAAAGGAACACTACTAGAGATTTTCATTCATGATGTCCTTTAATTTATCTTTTTGTGCTGAATATTGTTTAAAGCACAATGACGGCTGCTTGGTAT
Source organism: Ostorhinchus cyanosoma (assembly GCA_029814465.1). Taxonomy (NCBI): domain Eukaryota; kingdom Metazoa; phylum Chordata; class Actinopteri; order Kurtiformes; family Apogonidae; genus Ostorhinchus; species Ostorhinchus cyanosoma. The sequence goes on along the minus strand of JAPTYQ010000024.1, from coordinate 16,016,027 downwards.
TCTGTTTTCCTGGGAGCTTGTTGTATTGATATCAGATGTAGAGTAGATGAAAATGTCATATTTTTACAGCAAAGCCTGAATTAGACATTCGATGCAGTCTGTGAACATCAGATATGTGAACACAATCGCTGCAGAGACCTTTGCATATGTTAAATCTGTAAAGTGGCACAGGAATAGCTTAATTGTAGAGAGTGTTTAATCAGCCTGTTTGACATTTAATAGATCACTCAATCATGAGATTAAGTCTATTTAGACTTTCAATGGATAGTCAAACAGTTAACAGCTCCAGTATGTTATACAGATGGAGGCTGTGAGCTAAGCCAATGCAACATTCTCAAGGATCACTGGAGTCAGAGGAACAGGCTACAATACTGCGAAGGAGGTAATTAGATGCTTTTGTAGGAACACCTGCAAAGAAATGCAGAATTGGACCTGCTGTTTCACTGTTGCACTGAGGGAGCTCATCATCTTCCTCAGTGCAACAGGAAGCTCTATCAGCTGATTAGAAAGGTCTAATCACACTTTGAAGCATCAAGTAATCTGCACCACAAAAAATGTATTTGACAAGAAAAGTAATAAAGAAATTATTTGACTTTTATTGATTATCCTGCAGCAAGGATATGTCAAAATGGACCAGAAAAATCATATCCCAATATGATGATTCACAGTGGATGTTTCAGTATGTTTTCTGAAATGGATCAAACATTTTAGTTGTTGTCAGTAGGACTGTGCAACTCACACTTCTTTTGACAATATTTTTCAGCATTTGGAAGGTGCTTTGTGTTCTCCCATATGGATGGAGTCAGAAATTTGCATGAAGGCAACACAAACAAACATGGAGGAGAGTGAATGTGACACAAAAGAAAGAAATTCAGATCACGAATTGTTTGCATAGAGGTTCCAAAAATGAAGAGAATAATCAAATGTGGGTATTTTAAACTATATATATATTACCCGCAAAGGAGATTATGTATACTGTTTGAAGAGTTGTGTGTTTCCCACCTTTTGTTGTTAAATTTGAATTAATGTGTACTTAAGAGGAAAGAGAACACCAAAATTAGTTTCAAGTATTTTAACTAGATAGTACAGGGTTTTTTTTTTTTTTTTTTACATTGTACATAGAACAAGTTGTGACACAGTGACTGTATGTGATAGACTGTCCACTTCTATGTGCAGCCTGTGTGAAAGATCCTGTTTATGTAACATGAAATTAGATTCTATGCTGGATATCAGATTTGTAAACAAACATAATTACTTTTTTTGATTTATTGCATTAATTTGGTCTCTTTTATTGGATAGGAAGATTGTTTGTGTGTAATACAGCACACAAAACAGTATTTATAACATACTTGTTGAGTCTATGTAGTGCTGAAGTTATTCTATTCTCTCTCAGGTGACTGGATTGCAAAGGAAGGGGAGGTCTTTCACTTCCTCTTTCTCTGCCATCTTCTGTCCCTTTCTCCTCTGTGTCTTGGGGAGGAGAAAAAGGACTGTGCCGGTTAACATCAGCCAGCCAGGCAAGAGTGATAGAAAGCAAGAGGTAGAAAGGCAGACGATAGAGTGGAGGCGAGCGTGAAAAGATGGAGAGAGCAGGAGAGACAGAGGGAGAGGCAGAAGCAAAGAACAGGCCCTGGAGTGCTAGCCAGTCAAGGTCATACAGAGGAGAGGAGGCCCTGCTTGTACATGTCTGTGTGTGTGTGTAGAAAGAGGAAACAGTGGGGATGGGAGGCCTACATAGTAGATGTAGAATAGAATGAGGGGCTGGTGACAGCGGATTGGTTTAGTCTGGGATGGGGGATTTTATGGGGAGGGATAAAGAAAAGAAGCAGAGCAGGGGAAGACAGAAAGCCAGAGATGAAAAGAGCTTGTAATATGGCTTCACTACACTGTCTTAATACTTGATATACTCTTCAGTCCTGTTTTCCTGACAGAAATGGGGCTTAATGAATGTGCAACTTTGAACATGCTTGACTGAAACTCAGATGTAGTGGCAGTACATTTATGTTATACATAGAATCATGGGGTATATGTTGTATGTATGTATGTATGTGCATTTCTGTGTATGTTGTTGCATAACTGTCCAGTGCCATCATGTCCATGTGTTCTCTCTGCAGTGTGTACTTTATGTGTTATGCCTCCTCACCACTCACTGACCTCTGCTGTCTTGTTGCAGCTCTCTCTGTCAATAGGTGCTGATGCATTTGAAAATTAAATGTGGAAACTTCGCAGGTGTGTCCCGCCACCTTCTCCCCCTGTTCTGAAAGCAAAGAGACACCGTGAAAGAGACGCTAATCCCAGCTAAAGACCTTGCTCTAGTTTTGATTAGTAATAGAGAAAGAGAGAGAGTATTGCATAATGGATAGCCTGGTGCTTGTCATCTTAGGATCAAGTGTTTTGAAAGCGGGATTGTGGTTTGCTGAGAACATTCTTTATTCGGTTATCCCAGCTAGATGCAAGGAGTCACTTGGAAATGTGATCACTGCTGTCTCTTCAAACATATTAGCCCTGTTTGCATCTCACACCCTGGAGAGATTACATGTGTGGTTGTGTGTGTGGTTGTGCAGTTGCCATAGTGTCTGTATTTGGAGCACTAAGGTACTGATGTGAAAGATCTGAGGAGGCTCCTGCTCTCGCTGACATTATCTCTCCGGACCAAAGGTGTGTGGAGTGGTGATAAGGTATGATGACTTTTTGTTCGAAGGAGGTCAAGAGTTCACCTGTGGGGACCCTGAGGTCACTCCCAGCTCTTACTATTACACTATTAGACACAGGCTTAATGCATTCTTGTTCGATCTACAGTGTGTCTATTGATGTCATTTTAATTTGACGAAAAATGGCCTTTTACCATTCTGTCATTCTAAAACGCAATCAGCACCACTAATCCTCACATTAAACCTCTAGTGGTCATACAATCATATTCAGTTTAAGACTCCCAGCAAATTCTTGGCAAATTATCCTGTTGACAGACGTCATTACCAATTCAAAGCATAATTAATCTTTCCACACGATGATTTTACACAGATGAAGAGTAATAGCTTCCATAATAATGGCTTCTAAGCATTTTGCCAGCTGTAAACTGTAATTTTAAACAAGCCCTATGGAGCTGACCTGCATTATGTGCCACTGTACTCTTACATTTATCTGACAGCTGATGCAGACAGACAGGAAATGAGGGGAGAGAGAGGGGAATGTAACGAAGGTCTCTGGTTGAAATTGCGCAGGGATTCAATTTAGAGCTGTGTGATTTGTCCAGAATTTCCTTATATTGGCCATTTTGTGACAATACATATCACGATATAGTCCGTTTTCATATTGAATATATTTTTTTAAATGAATATATCAAAAAGTTTATTTCTTATTAAATTTTGAATTATGCACTCAACAAATAAAAGGTCTCAGTGTAAAATAAATAGAGGCTTAGAATGCCATTATAGTGAAGAAATATGAAAACAAAACCTGTAGTGTTCTCGCACAATAACACTGTTTGTATTGTAGCAGCAAACAAAAATTAGTTTGTTATATTCCAATTTTTCAACAAATAGAGCTTCTAGTTTGGGCACAAGCTCTTTTTTTTGTCTTGGCTCTTTGGATACAATGCATGCCCTGTGAAAGAACATAAATTGTTGTTCAAATGGTGTAAATCTTTGCAATAAAAAGTGTGATTTCCAAAAAACAGTTAACAAATGATAGAGCATAATAATTCTTTCATTAAAATAGAATAGAATAGAATAGAATAGAATAGAATAGAATAGAATAGAATAGAATAGAATAGAATAGAATAGA
>JAPTYQ010000024.1:15999509-16012144 GCA_029814465.1 Ostorhinchus cyanosoma | reverse complement strand
AAAGTTGAACTAATTCCACTTAAAGTACCATATGAATGAGGCTCAAGACCTGATAAATAAAGCTGATATCTTATTTAACAGTGCTATGGAAGTTGGGAGGAAAGGATTAGTTTAGTATTTGCTTGCTCTGAAACGTTTCTCAACTCTCACTCAGGAAGAAAAATAAACCTTGAAACAATATAATATTGATTTGACGTTTATTATGCTAGTTATTGACATCATTGACAACTTGCATGATTAAAATGACAATTTGAGAAATACATATATAATATATAATATTGATACTTGTTGTCAATAAAAATAATGGTTCCATTTATAAATCCAGTTTCAGATATGCCTGAATTCTTCTTTTAAAAATACAACAATATAGTGAAATACCAAAAACTGAAAAAAAGTGGTAGTATGTCATGACTATTAGAAAGTGATGGTGATATATATTTTCAGGAATATCATAATATATTGACACAGTATTAGCCTATTCAAAAGATAATATTGGAAGATGAGTTAAAAAAAACTAAAAAAACAATAGAAAATGTAGGTGTTGTCTAGAAAAATAAATATTTGAGCAGAAGGTGTATCTCGCTTCTTCCCCCGGTACAACTTGTTCCACAACTTGGTGTGTGTGCTGGAGCATTAGTTTGTGTGTAGCTGCACCGTCTCTTGGTATTTAGCAAAAAGCGTGTGATTTTGTGTGAGCCACCCTGTATCTGGCAAGGTAGTCAGACTGACAGATTGGGCTCTGTGAGTGCCATCTCCTCAGCTTGGCTGCCTGTGTGTTTCTCCTTCTCCCTCTGTCTCATCTCCCTATTACCCTGCTTCAGTGGTGACCAGCAGGGCAAGGGATATTTTCCTTCATTCGCCTTATCTAACCTGCTCTATAGGTAGGCCCTCACCTTGGATTAAGTCCAGTCACTGTTCCATAACTGTATGCTACAATACCTGATGGATCAGCCGTCCACGTCTGTCTCCCCTGTACTTAAGCCAAGACGGTAGCTTGAGTCAGTGTGGGGTTAAAATGTCAGAGATGGCTTAAACTCTATGTGTCCTTGCATTACTCTTTTCCATTAAAGCAGTTCTCACTTCATGGCTGCATCAGGACTAGAAACACACCAATATAAAGAGAACATGAAAGAAGTAAACACAGGGTGGATGGGTCAGGAACAGTTCACAAGACTTTTAATGTTGTTAAAAATGCACTAACTAATGTAAAAAAAAAAAAATCGATGCATTAGCACATTACACATTACTTAATCAGAGTAAAGTACTCTTTTATCCCGCCTGTATATACTGTAATGCAGGTATAGTGGTTTATAACTGGACTTTCTATCTGTCATCATTGTCTGTCATCTGACACACAACTGGAAAACCTTTCAATATATTTCCAGTAAACCTGCTAAAGTTGTTTGGTTATGTTTGGAAAGGTTTGTTTTGCTCTTCTATCTGTGGTCTGTCTTGTCCATTTATCATCATTTGTTTTCAGCTGCCATTGTTTAATATTTTTTCTACATGTTCACAGATTTAACGGGTCTCTTTATGAAACTATTTGACTGTGGCAGAGCTAGAAAACTTGAGATGTGATACCAAGAGATGTTTACAGGGTGGCATGGAGGTCATTATCTGCGACTCCCTGTTCTCCTGTACTATAGACTGTATGTAAATATATTCAACCAGACATGACTAAAACTATTACGTTTTACAACATGTGCTGCATAAACACACAACCCTCTCATATTACTTTACCTAGACTGTTTGTAGAAGCACAGTTTTAAAGGAGTGATGTATTGCTTTTTTAAATAGAATTATGGATTTTAAAACATTTCCCTGTGGTCGACATAAACTGTAAATCCTATGTTTGGGTCTGAAGTAAAGAAAATCTTGAATTAATTCAAGAAAAAAAGATCTGCCAATGGACCAAGTGAAAATTATGATTTCTTGAAATAAGATTTTCAAGATCTATTGTCTAAAAAGAAGTTCTTTATATGTCACTTACAAGTTGCTCTTTAGGTGATTATGTCTTATTCTAAGTGTGATGAGATATTTTGACTAGAAATGAGAAAAATACACTTAGTAAGATTTTAATTTTTGCAGTGTACTGGGTTGACTAGTGCTCTGGTTTTAATTTCCCCAATGTTACATCATTTATGAAGCCAAGCAAACCATACACACTGTTGCCCATAAAGTTGGAATAATTTTGTTTTCAGACACATTCCTCTTTTGAATCCTATTTATACACATCAATAACCTTTGACCTTTCACCTTTGACCAGGTGTAATGATTACATACTGAGTCCCAGTTACACTTTATCGATCAAGAATAAATCAAATCATCAGTCATTTCACGAGAATAGATTTAAAAATTGATTTCATCTTCATTGCTAATCAAAACCTTAATTATAAATGATCAAATTAAAATGTTTTTATATAATATGTACTCCTGACAGTAGAATAAGACGTACACCTACAGCATATAAAAGCAAAGTTATACAAACTAACAAAATGAAACAGTGAGACCTCGAACTAATAAACCTGGTTCTAAAGCTAACATTGACTAAAACCATGTACTGTATTTTAACCTGTACTTTACAGCATGTTATTTCTGTCTCAAAATGTTGTTAAATTTCTGGTTTTGAAAGGTGTTCTTCTCAGATTTCATGACTGTCTTGCCTTCTAGCATTTTACTGAAAACAATATATTTCGATGTGACCAGTGTGATTCTCTAATTTAATTCTGTATTTTGTTTTCCCTCAGTAACTTGTAAAGAACTACAATCACATTTATTTTGTCACAGATAATTAATAATCAACAATTAATAATTATTTGGTCATAGATAAGATTCAACAGAGTGATTGTGTATGTGCATCTGTGGAGACTCAACTCACAAACTGTTTGCACGCATGCACGCACGCACGCACGCACGCACGCACACACACATACACACACACACACACACACACACACACGCCCACACACACACACACACACACACACACATATATATATATATATAGACAGTTATACAAATGTAGATCTTCCGCTGTATCAATATGCTCTAATTTTGCTCCATTTAGGATCCAAATCAGTTTTTTTTTTTTTTTTGTGGCAAATTGAGAAAGATAACATTTCAGTGGAAGCATTTACACAGTTATTACAGTTCACATCTGCTTTAGGTGTATGCAGCCATTTGGGTAAATAATGCATTTTAAATTGGGCCCCTCTCATGCCTGCTATGCCCCACCAGAGTTGTGTATGGAGAATGGGATGGAGGGAGCACAGGGGAGAGGAGGAGGAGCAGGAGGAGGAGCAGCCACAACAGGGAGAGTAATGAGCCTAGGCAAGGGGGGACGGATGACGTGGGAAAATATGACAAACACAAAAGAAATGCACAGTCCCACCTCTCTAAACCCAAATATGGATTCACATGACGAGATGATTGAAAACCTGGAGGGTGACGGATTCCACAGAATAAGAGGGATAGATTCATCAGATGAATATTTGGCTGACAAATTACCTGATAGGAGCACAAAACCTGTCCAGAATTAACCTAAATCAGATTAGTGATACCAACAGCTGGGAGACTCGTGTTATTGTTCCATCTCCCTCCCACTCCATCCCAGAAATGCTCTGGATTACTGTTTTCATTGCTCCTCTTGATTCCCCACCAGTCATCTAAGTTTTGCAGTCGCACGCTTATCATCCTGTGTTTGTCTTGGCAGCAGCGTGAATTGGTGCAGCTGGAAGAGCACAATGAATTGGATGCAAGTAATTGTGCATGCATGGGAGTGAGCTGAGAGAGCTCAGCCTTGGACTCAGTAGAGCTGAGACACACCAGATTGGGCTGGCTCGTCCAAGCAGTACATTTCTGATTGGTCTGGGCTACAAAGCTGAAATGTGCCTTTTGTGCCACTGGTCCATGCTGAAATCTTTCTCTCTTTTTCTTTTTTTTTCTCTTCACTCTCACACTAATGAACAGCAGTGCTTTTCTACATTACAGATCATATTTCATGAATGCAACATTCATTGATTAATGCCAACTGCCTTGAGACCCTTCTGAGTGATTATGGCTCTCAGGCTTGGGAGGGGCCGTTGATACTCTTAATGAGTCATAAAAAGCGAGGAATTATACACTTGAATAGTCCTGATGTTGGGTGATATTTCAATATTTGGTCACTCACTCTTGGAGTCTATTTGCCCACAGAGTTGGCATATTCTCAAATGCCCTCAGACATGCATTTGCACATGTAAACAGAGAATTCTTGACTTTCCAGTCTCGTGGTGTGTTCATGCACTCAGGATATTTGGGTACAGGCAGGATCCAGCTGCACAGCCGCGAAAAACAAACACGCAGGTCAAACAGAGAGCTCCCACAATGCACTATGATTCAGCTCAGCTCACTCAACCACCAAAATAACCATGTTGATTACATAATCAAAACAAGAAGCCTGAATGCCAAAAACCACTATATGATAATTGTCATGCTATCATCCAGTGTGCATCCTGCCTGTGGTGATATTCCTTCCTGGGTGGTAATATTTGTGAGCTGCTATATAAGGCTGATTATGCTAAATTATGTTGTCTTATATATGATTACCCACTAGATAACAACAGTGACGGTCAGCACCCTCTTAACAAGATGATGGAAGTCTTGTTAATTGAGCTATCATAGAGGGATAATGCATGCATAAGGCGTCATAGTATCTTCCTCTCATTCCATCTTTCCCTGGGGTATATCTGTTCCTCCCTTGTCTCTGAGTCCATTGCCCTCTAAAACACACTGCTTAATTACAGAGTAACAGGGGGAGGAGGTGAGGACAAAGTGGGAGAAAAGAGCAAAAGCCAGAAATAGGGAAGAGGCTTTAAGCGAGTAGCTAGAGGAAGTAAAATGAACAGCTGTGAGAGACTAATTCCAGATTGGGATAATGTTCATAATTAGGATTGTTTTAGAAGTAGCATTGCTTAAAATTACGGTTAATATTTGATGATCGCTGCACTCCCAAGATCCCCTACTGAACAGGCTCTGACTCTGAGGCAAACGCACAATGACTGCACATCAGACATGGCTGAGGGTTGACAGGCATGTGGCTCCCAGCCTCTTCTCACAATTTTCCTCCTTCTTAAAGCGCCTGACAAACCTCATTAAAGACTGTTCACGCAGCCTCTATTGACATGAGACGTACCGAGAAAAGGCCATGTATAAAACATGAATCCCCCCAAGGTTACTGTATATGACGGAGCCTGTGCGAGGATCTATAGTGCTTTGTGCTGCATAAGCTTCTGCCTATAGTGTAAACCTTGTGGCATATATGATAAATGTATGGCATTTACTGTCAGTCCCCGTTGTACAGATGGAAGTGTCTGAGGTGTAAAAAATGACAGGCAGAGTTTTAATAACAGTGGAAATATTTTCATTCTGTGCTGACAGGTTTTGCACACGCCACTGTTTCAGTCAAATCCCATGCAGAGCCACATTCACCCCCTCTCCTTTACTCCACTGAAATATTAATATAATGTAATAGGCTATTTGTATTAAATATTTAATTCTGTCCCATATTTGCATCTCATAAACGCTTGGTCAGTATTACTTTAGATCACCTTTGAAACTTGTAGGACTGGGAAGGAATTTGAATAGCAGAGCAGCAGCAGCAGCAGCAGTAGCAGAGCATGGCCGTCTGCAGTGAAAGGCTTGGGGATGTTTAGGAATAAAGCTTCCCGTGTCCTTTCGACTGTTCCATTTTCTTCTTCCTCTACTTCTAAACACAGCACACTTCCATCTGTCTCTCTCTGTTTATTACCCAATGTTTGCAGCAGCACTTTGTGTAATGTACTCCAGACAGGTTTGACAGCCTGGACATAGACCATAAAATACCTCCTGTTAGAGTATCATCTACCGAGAGATCACAAGCACAGGTACTTTGACTCTGGTAGGTTTAGGAGAAGAAAGAACAGGGGAAAAAAATGACTAGAAGATGCAAGGACTGGAGGGAGTGAGTGGCAGGTGAAACCACTGAGAGATGGAAATGAGAGCTGAAGGATGAGTTATTTTAAAATGATTACTTCTGGAGGATGCACCACATGGCAAAGCTGTGGATAATTCCTTGTAAAAAGTCATTTAGTCTACATTTCTGAGATTATTCTTTCATATAAGTTATACTGAGATTTTTATAGAACATTTACACCATTGAAAGGGTGTAAAGTAGAATATAAAAACCATGCGGGTAATGCTCTGTTTTTTCGGTGTTTCCTCACCTCAGTTTCTATGGTGAAGTTTATTAGCGGGTATATGGGGCCACATGACCTTTGTGGGGCTGACCTGAGATTGTTAATGTGCCGTGGCAGTGAAGGAGAGCAACATAAGTGGTTGCTTATTGTGTTGTTGGTTCAGTGGTTTGAAACATGTGAGCAAGGTTGGTGGCTGTGACTTTGTGGCATTAGAGTGAAGTATTCTCGTCCAGGTGGCCACAAAGGTCTGCAAGCGTCCTTGAGATGTAAATTTCATCATCTGTCTGTTCACTGTGGTTTATACTAACTGTCCAGCTGCTGCCCAAAACTTCTGTCAGTGCAGATTGGTCAAAGAAACAAGGCAACAAATGTGACATGTTGTCATATGCAGGCACCCAGTGTTGTGGAAATGTGCATTTCTTAACAATACCTTTAGAATTCAATGCACTATTTTGAAATGCATGCACGCTGAAGCCACTTTCTCATTCAAAGAAAGGAATAAACTCTGGTTCAGTGACAGAACAGGTACCTAAGATGCATTTGAGTCTAGTGGGAATTAATTTAAATGTTCAACAAAATGCCATTACATATCAGGGATGTGACGAATAAATATCATGAAAATACAAAGTCTTTTGCTTGGAAATATTTTGCATCACAACTATTTTATTAGTTTGGATGCAAATTGACTGTTGCAACACTTTTTTAGTATAAAGTCTGAATAGATGTGTCCTTTCAAAAACAGGTAGATTCTATAGATTATCTGTGGCTCTAATATCTTACAATACTTACCCTTGTCCCTGGTACCCTCGTAAAAAGCGACACTGTGGCTCTTCTATTATAGAGTTATGATATAATGTTCACATTACACGAGCCGCTCACCGCCCCGATAGCCCAGTTGTTTGATGATGCTACTCCACACGATGTCCTTCAGTTTATTTCCTGACAACAAAATGCATCTTGGGCGATCGCACCACAAGTACGCAGATCTTAATTCAGGTGTAATTGCATCCAAATAGCTTTGAGGATCTCGTGGGATGCAGTTGCTCATGGTGCATTCAGAGTTAGTGATGCATGTGACTACATACTCAATGCAGTGTGAAAGCAAGTGGCTCCTTGACTACATGCAAAAGGCCGTGGGGTCAGCTTCAACACCACAGGAACATATAGCATGACAAGTTGTTTGTTTATGGCAGGCAACTAGCACAATGTTTTGAAATAATTTCGTGATGGGAGGTACCAACAGTTCTGTGGCTGAGCACAAATGGAGTTTAATGTTGAGCAGTGGTTTTGAAAAGACAAAACCTAATGTGAGCCAGGAAGAAATGTAGTCACTTTAGACACTTTCTGATGCCAAGTGTGATTTGCAGTAGGAGCTTATAGCAGTGTAGACACATTCTGGATACAGTGGGTCTGAAAAGGGCATAAAACACATCTGACAGGAATATTGGCCACCAGCCACAACAATAAGGCCAAGTATGGTTGGGTAGAATCATTGCCAGCTGAAAAAGGTTATGATAATATGCAACATAAAACACTGTTTGTTCTAATCAACCCACTTGGCAATCATCACTGTCAGTAACGATGTGCAAAAAGATTCACAGTTGTTTTGAGGGAGGAAAATTAGTGATATGAGTAATGAGTAATGCACGTCTAGTCCTTTTTGGCTTTGCAGTGGAAAGCAGGCTAATGAAAAGCCTTGAGCATCCGTAGGCCTGCATAGCCATGCTCGCTCACTGCCTTCCTCCAGCCAGGCTGTACATCCACAGCCAGCCGCACTTGTGGTCTCCTTTTCCCCCTCCCCAGCCTTCAGCCTGCCAGCACCCAACTAGCACAGCCTGGAGGTAGGGCATACTGGCAGTCCTCTCTGTTTGATTTTTTCTTTTTTTTTTACTTGGTCTGGACTAATCCTATTTCGGGTGCTGCTTTTTGAGCAAAGGTTTGCACAGTCTTTTCAGCCCAGATGCGGGAATGGAGTGACACTTCGGACCCCTCCCCCCACACATTATTACATCATCTGTTTATGACCACTCAACCATCCAACCATACATCACCCAGAAACACTGTGGAAGTGGCACTTGTCATTTCACCAGTCACTGGAGACAAGGGTACGAGGGTTTAGAAAGGAAGCACAATTGCATGTTGCTTTGTGCCGCTCTCCCCCATGTTCCCCCTTCGTTTTTCCCTTGTCTTGGGCTCCATTTTCCACAACTGTCAGCCTACACAGAAATCCTCCAGAACAACCTGGTGAATCACCCTGCTTCCCTGTCTTAATGCAGCGCACATTATAACAACTACACAAATAAGCATTTACACATAGATGTACACATACTTTCTCTTAAAACTTATATTTCATTTATGCATCATTTGTTCATTTGTGCTGCTATGTGATATGTTATGAGCATTAGTTAACTCTAAGAAATTTATGCCACTGGCTTATGAATGGCTGCTCATTTTAAAATAGATGCGGTGTGTTTAGTCACAAAATGTCCCTAAAGCGCTTAAGGGTTTCATACTGTAATATTTATATCTTTTTTCTGTCTTAATTTCATTATTTCGCTCTGTGCACAGTACTATGGATGTGAAGGTTTGGACAAATCTGTGATCCAAGCTATTCACTCATCTGTGCCCAGTCCAAATGAGGTTGAACTGAATTTAACCAAATGCATAAACAGAGATATTTGTGGTATAATATGTTGAGGACAGCATTTCACTAACACGGCTAAATCCTCTAAATCGGTTACTGATCTTACAGGATAGTTGGAGACAGTTCCTGGATAGCTTTGTGTTCTCAAGAGCTCCACAATTGGCTTAAAGGTCAGGTTGCATACAAATCACACAACCGCCCTGTTTGTCCTTTTAGTCATTTAACAGAGCTGGTTGAGACATAGGGCTGAGAAGCTGCCTCAACAGTGTCCGTTATTCTTCGCCTAGCCCATCTGGCCCATTACACATGACGAGAGTTATGCCTCTTTTGAACAGAGTTAATAAATCAAGCAACGATCAGGTTAGTTCTGCTGTTTTGTTTTCCATTACAATCATAATAAATAATGCCTGTAATGCCAGTGAGAGTGTTCATGACAGTGGTTTGGATGTGCACAGGTCAGTAATGTAAGCTCTCGAGAGGGCACAGAGCAAAATGAGAAAATGATGGAAAACAACACATTTAATCAAATGTTTGTACTTTGGAGACTTTGATGCTCATTATTTTCGTGACAAAGAGGCGTGAGAACAGATTTCTAGTAATAATTTAAATCTCCTCTCTTTTAACTCACTTCCTCTATTATTTCCCCCTCAACTACTCCTGAAATAGTTAGCCAAATGACAAGCTTGTTATGATGGTAGGGTGATAATGTCAAGTAGGTGTGAGAGCTCTGTGTGTGTCACTCTGCTTAATGGCAGCAACCAAACCATTTATTCTGCACTGCCGCCAGGCAGATGGAAAACTTTACTGCATTGGTTGCCAGGACAAACACTGACATCCTGCATGATATTGCAGGTACTTTAGCCATTACTGCTCTGAGATAATATTGACAGCAGCAGTGACCCTGCTGTGTGTGTATCTCAAACATAGTTACTATTAGTATGTGTGTTCATAAGAATTAAGCCATGTTATTAGAGTATGAAGCTAAGCTAAAATGTCCTCAGGTGCTGTGTAATTGAGTTAATGCAGGAGGAAAATTACAGACTGCTCCCTGTAGAAGCATAGGCCGCAAGGACCTGTAGTTGTGGAAAACTATATTTCCCATGAGTCCTCCACTGTTTCCTGCTGTGAATGAGCAGCTGCATGGTGTCGTCAATAAGTCTCAGTCTGCTGGGTACTACCCAGCTGTAAATTGTTGACAGTTATACAAGCAAACACATGAATGAGCAGAGGAGTAACAGACAGAGGTGGCCAGAAAAGATGACCCTGCGCTTATGAAGAGCAAATTGTGTTGATATAAAGCTGCCTGTCTGCAAAATGAAAACGTCACCAAAGAAAGTACGCCACACATTAAATTCTATCATTAATTATTAAATGTACTTTTTGGAAGAAATCCACTTTTGATCCAGAAGTATGATATACACTAAGATGTACAGTAGATGTTATAGGCTGCTTTTCATTACTTTAATTTGCCCTTGCTTTGACATTGGCTGATTCTAATGAGAGTTATTTTCTGTAGTATCTGTCCAGCTGGAGTCTAAAAGCAGAGGGGTATTTAAATCTCCTCCTGACACAGAGCCAATGCAGTGGTGTCCCTGGGGCCTCCACTCAGTCCACTGCACTCAACAGGACAGATCACTCCACCATGGTGCAGCTTTGCCGTTAATGCACAGATGCTGACAAAAAAGGTCACCTGGGGAAAAAGGTGGCCACGAGAGAGATGCATTTCTTTTCCGTCCAATGAAAGTAGTAACCACTGAACAAATATAATGCACCCGCTGCCTGCAGTCTATTCTCCCTCTGCAGTGCTATGATAATATAAATTACAGCTCGGCAGCCTGTTGCACAAAAACAACACCAGTCACATTATCTCCTTTTAAGTAACCTTTCACTGTCCCTTGCTTACCTGTCACAGCTGTACTTCCTCCGCTTGTCAGTTCTCCTGACACCGCTTCTGAGAACATTGTGGTCACATGTGAGGAAGACGGCACAGTCATCTCACTGGCTGATGTTAGAACCCTGTGCAAAACTGTTTTCTTAATCCTGTTCCTGCCCTGCTGGATTTTTGACCATTACCAGCTCCTTCCACAATGTGTGTATCCACTTCCACCCACAGAATCACTCTTGCATTCAACAGGGAAAACTTGTATAGCAATAAAATGATGCAAACCTGTCAGTAAAAAAATTTCACTCCAGTGTAGATGCCTTCATTACATTCTAGTGAATTATAGTTGCTCAAATGGATTATGTACCCCTTTTTGAGGTGAAAATGATGCAAGATTTTCTTTTAGAAAATTGGTGGTTGTGGTTGTTTTGCTGTTGCACTTCCTTATATTTTTAAAATAATCAATATGTATGATTCATGCATGTTTATGTAAGATTGGGTGATATTGCCAAAAAAAATGCAACTTGATTTTCATTTCAGTGACTTGCATGATTCATGATTTTAACAGATTTTTTTTTTCTGTTTACATGAACTTGAGGCAAACCATGACATGACATATACAACTGGAGAAATGTATTCTATATATATATATATATATATATATATATATAACATGCAAGCAAGTTGCATTTTGCATTCACGATGAGCAAGAAATATCTGTAGAGGAACAATATTGATTTAGCGATTCAGGATGTTATACAGAGTTTTTAGGAAGTAAAAGCAAAACTAATTTGAAATATAATGCACAGCCTACACAGAAGCTCACTGCCTCTTATTCAGCCAATATCATCTCTGCCCAAAAAGTTTGACAATGAAAATGAATTATGCATATCTTAAATTTATTATCTTTACTTTATTTGAAACTGGATTAAAATTAATTTTGAAATCAAACCAAACATATAAATATATAAATATAAATCACTGAACCAGTCAAAGACATGATGAACATCAAGCTTATCAAAACAAATCTATAGGTTAACCTGTTTTATTATTTTCTCTAAAAGTGTTTCTTTTCTATTTCGAGTGTTCCTCTGCATTTTGATTTAGGCTGTCAAAAATATTGTACCATTATGCACAACTGAAAACTTTATCAATTCTCTTGCAAGACAGTTTCCAACTCCATCTGTCAAATGTAAGAAAGTTTGAATGAGTCACCACTTAAGGAGCTGCAGCCTATGTGGACTTTTGTGATGCCAGAGTGTGTTGCATTGTCGAGTTTACACTAATATTAGGGCTATGCCATACTTTCAGGATCACAAAGAATATATATAGCATAAATCCTGGGATCCACAGTTTATTTTTAGACCCACCTGCTCTCACCTGCAGCAAGGTTAAAATCACCTGCTCCTGTGAGATTTGTGTCCCCAATCCCATTGTAGCCAATAGTACGAGTTATTCTGGGGTAAGAGTGTACCACTTCGGCACAGACGTCTACAGGCAGACATGCAGACTGAAGGACAGACAGACAGGTGGCATCAGGTCACGTGAGGTTTGTCTTGTAGTGGCTTTTTATATAGTCGAAAGGGAGCTGAGTTGGGCTGGGTTGTGGCCGAGTCAATACTCAAACCTCTTGCTGGAGGCTATGGTTTGCTGTGTTCTGGGCTTTTACTGCCTGGTCTGTCCAGACAGGTAATAAAACGCTTTTTACAAGCAGTCCTTAATTGAATGAAAAAGGCAAAGGTAGAGGCCTCCAGGTAGCCATGAATCTAAATTAATTCATTTATGACAAACTGGAGTCTGGATGACATTTTCACATGAACTCAGTGTGTGTGTGTGTGTGTGTGTGTGTGTGTGTGTGTGTGTGTGTGTGTGTGTGTGTGTGTGTGTGTGTGTG
>JAPTYQ010000024.1:15986703-15999409 GCA_029814465.1 Ostorhinchus cyanosoma | reverse complement strand
TGTGTGTGTGTGTGTGTGTGTGTGTGTGTGTGTGTGTGTGTGTGTGTGTGTGTGTGTGTGTGTGTGTGTTTGCATGTGCGTGTGTTCTGGTTGTGAATAATCACGTAAACGTCTTAAACTAAGCTCATTGTGTAGTTGCATGGTGTTTGATGAGATTTTATAAAAACCGTAGCGGAGATGCCGAGACTAGGCTGCTTCACTGTCATTTGACTGTCATTTAGCTGTCATTCAATTAAAGTTGCACTTGTCCTGCCAATACTTTAATTACACCCTCAATAATTGTTTTCCCTTTTTTATGCTGTGAGAATATTCAAGCTAATATCTCATTTGAAGGGGCACAGAATGGACCAAGATTCAAAAGAAGTAAGCACAGATACACTCTCGTAAACACACACTCACAAATAAACACACATACAATAAATACATGCAACTCTGCCCTGTATCCTTAGGCAAATACAATTGACTTTGACTTGGATTAGATTTTATAATGCCACCCACATAATACATCTAGAGCATCCGAGACCTCTTTGTCTTGGTTGATGTCACCAGCAGTGAGCTGATGATGTGGGCAGATGGGGACTGTAGGCCTGTATGCATATGCACAAGCTTCACAAATTGCTCCTCAATAGCATTTCAGTTGAGTCCCTCTTCCCTCACTCCCACTCTGCTTTTTCCTGCACTTTCTTGGTTTCCTAACATCCCTAAAGCGCATGTGTTCCCACTCATGTCACTGCGCTTAAGCTGTGTCAAGTGGAAGAATATGTGCGTATTAGTGAATGTGTCGGCATTTTTTAGGTTTTTCGTGCACGCACCCTTTAAAACACAACTTTCAACACAGATGCTAAAGGGGATGCAGTGATAAAGTACAAGTTACTGAGGAGCAGAAAAGCCACTGAGAGTGAACACTGAGAGGGTGTATGAAGGGAAAAAGAGAGATGTGCTAAATAGAGTGATGTGCACAATATGCAGTACATGACTATTACCATTCTGAGCACTGACGCCTATTGGAAAACCACAGAAAGTAGAAAATATGACCTTTGCGGCATTCACTAATTGGAGTACTAATGGACATGATGATTTGGCGGTAAAGCAGGAGAAATGAGGGGAGACGCGCAGTAAAAAAAAATTCAATGAAATGTTGTTTTATTGCAACTGTACGCCTGTTTTTAACAGATAAATTAGGCTATATATAGGCAATTTAATGCCACTGAACCTGGAATAATGTTAGTCAAGGTTGACTTCGTTTACGGCTCGCAAGCTCATTACTGAGATGGACAGTAGTCTACATCCAGAGTATCAACAGTCACCATGTGGACTTAAGTCAATAAAGTCAAGGACATCAGCGGGACCAGTGAGTAATAGGTTGTCTGTAACCGACTGAAGCAGCTATCACCTCTTAAAGCTGTGGGGCCACAAAGGAGATGATCAGTCAGCTTGATCGGGTTTCCGGCATATATAACAGTCATTTGTCTTGCACTGGTAGGTTTGTTGCAAAGTGGGGGAAGAAAGGTTAAAGGGGAAGGTTGTTCTGCTATGACGATTATGGGTCCTCTATAACAAGTGATATACTGACCATAAATCTGAAGGTTTTCTTTCAACCCAAGCTTGTCATTTTCCATACATCGCAGTCGAAGTTCGAGGTTGCTTACAAACAGCAGTAGCCGCTGAAATGACATCCAAGCTGGCAGATGATGAGCCACCTTTTAAAGTATAGTGTTAAAACCATCCGCTGATGTATGACTGTAATCAGTTATTACTGTGGGTTTGAGGCGAGGGAGGGTTTGCTTACAGATTGGGAAACAAGTTGGGTGGTTTGAAGGCTGGGAAGGTAAATATCTGTGGCAAACGCGTAGAGTCCTTCTCATGGCTTTAATATGAAACACATCCATTTCAATCAGGCCAGTTAATTCAGACGTTCCGAGGCAGCGCTGAAGGAGAGAATTATAGAAACTGTGATAGATTATGTGATAGATCATGCATACTGTGTAAAGTCCTTATCAGCAGGAGAACAAGGAACCAAAATGTTATCTTTATCACTCATTCAATCAGAATTAAAATGAGATCATTTTCATTGACCTCCTACTGAGAATATGACAGTCTGATGTGTTGATTTCAGTCTCTGAAAAACTGCATTTCACAATATTTGTAAAACATACATAGTTTCCAAAAGGTTATTATTATGGCTCATACTTACCTTGTAAATATGCCTAGAGTGAAAGGTGCCTGAGTTCTTTTCTCTAGATGGAAAGCCAAAAAGAAATGTTTATATTCTGTCAAATTAAAGAAACAAAAATGTATAGAAAATGAACATTGCGTTTTAATGTATTTTGAACAGATTAGTCAATTTCAGAGATGATCCATCCATATGTTTCTTTTGGGAGAAGAAATATATGTACATTTTGATGTGGTTTACAAAATGAATGCCCTGTCTATACACATAGGGTGAAGAAATATGTGTTTTACTCATATTTACTGACATTATTCCCTGTTTCTGGTGTCAAAACTCACCACTAATAGATATGTGTTGAAAGATATTATGTTTTGAAAGAAAAAAAAAAAGTCTTACTGTTGCTGTTGTGTCAGCTATCTCATGATCTTTTGAGATGTCTCTTTTCTGAAGGATTTAAGTTTGCGCTTTCAGTGACTATCCATGCTTTATTGCAACATGAGGTTCCTAAATTTGCAACCAAAACAATAAAAAAAAAAATAGAGATTACAGATTTTATTTGATTTGCATGTGCTGAAGGTCACAGAAGAACTATGATTTTACAAAATAACAGACGTTCACAGGTAATGGACCCGTGCGAGTAAGACTTAATATGGACATTTTTCTTAACAGGCATTTTCCCCTTACATCATTTTCACAGAGTCTTCATCTTACAAAATATCTCTGTGGATGGTGATGATCCAAATAGTCACAGCAGAAATGAACTGCTCCTCCTTTTGATTTTGAACAATGTAACTGGGAGAGAAAAGAGTGCACTAACAGGCGACAGGCTTTAGTCTGTTATGAAGCTGCAGCATTGACAAGTTAAGTTACAAAAAGTTACTGTAGGTAATTGATGTATGTTTGTGCAACAACAAGCAAATGCAAACTGGGGTGTACCATCGATTTCTATATATACATGGATACACAGTCAGCCATCTTTGCAATATACAGTACAGTTTTGGAAATTATTCCCCGATATACTGTATAACTAATTAATTATTAATGTAAGTTTTCTTAATCATATCTTATAAATCTTCATTTTGGAAGTCATTTAAAGCAAACTGACATCAACATATGCAGGAGAAGCCTAAAGAATGTCAAATATGTGTATTAGTGGAGACGGCATGAGTTGAAATCATTAAGAGAGGAAATTTGACTTTTGTGTGAAAAAAATGTCTGTGAATGTT
Source organism: Ostorhinchus cyanosoma (assembly GCA_029814465.1). NCBI lineage: Eukaryota > Metazoa > Chordata > Actinopteri > Kurtiformes > Apogonidae > Ostorhinchus > Ostorhinchus cyanosoma. Next base: position 15,996,013 of record JAPTYQ010000024.1, on the reverse strand, counting down.
GATATTCTGCTCATTTCTGTAAAAAAAAAGTAATCTTCATTTTTTTAAACAAATGTTCTTTTATCAGTGTGCTTCTGTCTGTTCACTGATGTAACAATTTACGCACGAAGCACATGAGCATTTCTTAGTAATACACACAAAAAAACCCACGTGGAATAAAAAATAGCCCCCCCCTCACATGAGCAATATTTTTACTGTTATCTCTCTATTCTGTTTTTCTGTTGAAACTAAATAAAATAAATAAATACATAAAATCACCGGGGTACTAGAATGCTGTAATTCCATGTGGAAAAGACATAATATAATTTAATGGGGAAGCTTAGCAGCATTGTGCTGTACATTGTCATAAAACTCAGATTAGTACTCATTATGGACAAGCTTTTACGGCACTTTTGAATAAGAGCAGAGTAAGCATAAGCTCGTCAGACGCTACGTTGAGCCAAAACAACAACAGCATGGGCTGGATGTGGCCTCCTGGTCTACAGGTCACAGACAGACATAAGACATAATTCAGACAGTGCTGATTCTGTAGACACCTCATGTAACACTCTGCAAATATGACAAATAAATAAAATATTCAGTAATCACAATATGCAGCCACAAGCTACTGAGTCTTTTTACTGGGATGAGGCAGCTGGTAATTCCTTCATAGAATTACTATTATTGTATTGATAAGTAAACAGGGCTTCACACACTGATTTGATTTCCTCATCATTTGTGTAGATGTTGTAGTTAATAACACTTAAATAAGAAACATGTCTGCATCCATATGTGTTAATATATCTGGTATATTTCAAGGTACTGTGCTATGAAAATTAATGGCTATTGCACTGTGCACCATTGCTTATGAAAATTGTGGGGGAAAAAAATCACCCTTTAGTGCAGTTTTTTCTCTTTCAGACATATTGTTCAAAAGGAAGAAGTCTATTTATTTATTAGAGTGACCTTTTCTTCCTTAATTACCCCCTTAAATCGGAGAGGAAAGCTTATTTATTGAAATAGAGACTTATTGCACATACCTCCATTTAAGAAAGGATAAAAAAAAAACCAAATAACCTTCTGTTTACCTCCTTTAATCCTTTATAGGGCACTAATAGAAATACTCTGAAATTCAAAATTTACGAATTAGTGTGTTATTGGAGGACAGAAGAAGATTTTTTCACTTTTGTGAATTTTTTCAATTTTTTTATTGTCATGTAGAAAATCAAGGTCAATGAAGTTACCATATTTGGTTCCTTGCCTGTAAGTGGCAAAAAACAATCCAAGAAGTATATGTAATAAATACAAGAAAAACACATGTAAGGTAATTTTAAAACATTAGAGCATCACTTGTAGAACATTAGACCAACATAAGTGCTGATCCAGACCCCTGTCCACATCCACATGATCCCTTTCAACATCATTCCTTACATTAGTACCATTCCTTCCTGGTACTGAACAAAGCAGGTCCACTCACTGTTCATGCAGAGGTGGACCTTACAGACCCTGTAGACCACATTGGACCTCAGATTGTTGACTCACCATAACTGTCACTGTCACTGTCTTGTAATGTATGCGGAAATTACCAAAAACAGTCACTTGCCTGATAAAGGGCTGAGGATCATTTTAACTGATCACATTAAGTATGCAATAATGTACTGTGGAACTGTGATATTTTCTGACATAGTTGTCCTACTGTGAAAATCTCACACTGCTGCAACACTAATTAAAGGCTCATGAATATACATACATTGTTTATTTACCCAAAAATCAGAACAAAGAAATCTCAAACTAGTATTTAAAATATTCTTACAGCCACACTTTGCTTGCTCTCCAAGTGTCCAGATCTCGTAAGATTTATGGATGATTCACCCATGCACTGTCAGAGGTGCTAATAAGAAGATAGGTGCTATGCCGTGATAGGTGACACCAGGCGAGTGTCATATGACATCTTACTGGTCCGACTCAAGCCTGTCACTGGGCTGAGATGGATTTTATCCCTCATCCAAGAGCAGACAGGACGTGGGTGGCAGTCCTCTTACTCTCCCTGTGAAACGGCCTCTGTGACAGCACAGCAGTGCAGCAGCTGAGCCACAGGGAGCACATAGGGACAGAACAGGCAAAGCTCTCTGTAGCCTACAGGGGATGCAATAGACACTCAGTCTCACCACAGGTGCTCTCCACCTGTCAAAATCTCACCAGTTGCTCTACACATCCCTGTGAGTCGCAGCACATGGGGCCCTACTGTCCACTGTGGGGCAGGATTCACATGTGGTTAAAGGACCATATCACAATTTTTTCATAGCGAATTTACTTAACAGTGCCAGTACTTTTAAACCGATACATCAACTTTTTAAAAAAACTTTATGTATTTTAATGGAACATTATTTACAGTCTAAATTAGGAACTCCCTTCTTTTTAGTGTCATGGGTTTGGTGTTGATAATTATCATATTTTGTATGCAGCACACGATATACAGGGTGGAATCCATGTATTCCCCCTTTTTGAAGTATTAGGTTTCGGCGTTTGATGTGTTGGAAGTGTTGGTGGTTAGCACTGACATATAAGATGTGAGGCTCAAGTTCTTGGAGTACAAAGTATCAAAAATAAAGCATAAGCACGCCTCAGTGGATCTTCCCCCCGAGAGCTGATTAAGTCCAACCACATTTTAGACCATTTTGAAGATAGGAAGCTTTTAGATAATGAGCTGACCATGACTTGACATGCCCCTGAGCTTTAAAACACCCAAATTGTATGAGCCACTGTAAAAACTAGGTATTAGAGATCTAAAATAAGAACTATTCTGCAGCTGTAAATCAATTTATTCAGGGATTAATGGCAACGATATAATAGTATTCTACAACATTTTAGGAACATGTTTACAGCAATAGTATCTTTGTCCAAATAGTTTTGTTTACATTTACTTCTGAATGAAATAGAAAGCTGTCAAACATCATTTATATTTTTAATAATGCATGTGTCTCAAGCAAAAGTCCATTTAGCCAATGCAAAGTGAGCAGTTTTACAACAGCAGCTAAAAGGCTAAAATGTGTCGAAACACCTTTTAGTATTTTGTAAATGCTAGAGCCACCTCTGTACCCACTTTCACTGAAATGTCACCTCATCAGTTTATATCACAATGATATTATTCACTTGGAAGCATTGTTATTTATTTCATCCACAATCTGCCACTTGAATCAATTTTACAGTCATCCCACACAAATTACTTTTTGCACCTGAACAAAGTCGGAATATTTAGCTCCAAAGACTCTCAGTGCATATGCTGTTTACCTCTTTCCTTTCTTTTGTCTTGAGAAATACCTATATAAAAAAAAAGCAATAAACTGCGGTGTTGAATTGAGCCATGAAGGTAGATAGAAGCAATTTAAATCCTCTGTATCACACTATCTCACAAAAAGTAAATAACATATTTCTGTGTCACACAGATTCTGCCACTGAGGGACAGACAGTAAAGACATCTGAGTGACATCTGAGGATTAGCCTAACAGCAGCTGTAGCTATAAAGAAGGCAGAACTGGGGCTTCATGACAAGGAGGGGCCACTTTGAAGTGGCGATTAGGCTATGAGCTTTGCACCCAGAGCTTTTGAGGCACTGCCCTCTCCACCTCACTCTGAGCATAAAGATGTGGTGTGGCAGCTTTGCTGACTGGACACTGCTCCAGTTCCGCCTGTCCAATTAGCAATTTCTTCTACCCCTGAGGACTGGTCCCTTTCTGCTTGGCTTAACTCACTGCATGTGGGCCAGATCACCTACATGCACTGTACCACTATGTGCAGGAGGCTAATGCATGTTGTACTCACTGCTGCTGTGCACTCAGAGGGCTCTGAACTTGGCTATCTGATGTTTACTGCAACTTCTGTCTGCTTTTTCTTTTAATGTCCACATTTAACCTGCGGCCTGTCTTTTGTAGTCCTCCTCACTAAAAGTAAGCTCATTTAGACCACCATTGGCACCAGGCAGTACTCTAACACATTGTGCCATTTATTCTGTCTTTTATGTGCATATAAAACCGATAGCCACTGAAATCAAAAACAAACAAATGACTTTCAAGTTCAAGAGTGCTCCAACTTCTAACGGCTGCTGATCAAAGGGTTCAATGGCTTGTTTTGCTCGCTTGTCAGTTTTACAGAGTGGGACCGTTTTAGATGTGCCTCATCAGCTCAGTTTTAAATGCCTTTCATTTTCTAACTAGTTAAAATAATGTCAGTATTGCAATATGCTCATGGCCCCATTAAGTGTATCTGTTACCTATTCGCCACCAACACTGTTTTATCTTTCACCTTCACGTCCATGTCACCTGTGAGACAAATTTTAGGTGAAACACTGTTTTCTTGACTTGGAAAGATAAATTGAATTTCTCCACTGCTGTGATAGCTGTATTTGGAACAGACTTCTCTTACTCTAATGATGCTTCTTTTTCTCCACAGCTGTCCTGCGCTAAATTTGCATATCTCCTTAATACCTAAACACATTGCATATCCCCCTTTTATATCTTCGTTCTGCCTGCATATTGCATCTCTGAAGTTTTCCAAAAAAAGGAACTTACATTCCATAAAATGGGAAACAGAATTTTGCTGCCCATTACCTAGTGCACGTAGTGACCTCTTTGGATGGTACATTTTATTTGGAGGATTTTTACTCCCTCAGCTCTCATGACTGACACAGATCATAAACCATACCACCCTCCACACCACCCCTGACCTTCAGAAAGAACACAGGAAGGAGAAGTCCTGCATCAGCCGCTGGCTTCACAGATTCACCAGAATCTCCAAGTCCTTCAAAATCACATCATCCATCAGTGTGCCTCTTAGCACTATACAGCTACAGTCATGGAAGCCCTTATCTGGAAACCATTTCAGCTGTCCATGTTTTAAAATCCATAGCTACCATTGCTGTTATTGTGGGATCTAATGGACTCAACTTTATTGACCTCTATATAAATATACAGCAGCAGAGTGTACATCGTGTCTCTATTTCTAGACATCTATGAATAGAGATATTCATCATTCAGGGGCTAGCTGTATTTCAGTGACCCTCTCATGGTCAGGGGGGCTGTAGATGGCCTCTTGCAGTTAGCAGTCTCTCTTTGACTATTGATAAATAAACATAGGACACTTGTACCGACTATTGTGTATTGTGCAGATTATATCTTAACCATCATGATCAGTTGGGTCGGATTGAGTCGTTTCCAGTTTGGGCACCTGCTGATATCAGGATATAAAATCATTGTGTGGGATGGTTAAAGTGTTGAGGATACTAATCTCGAAGGTCATGGATGCAAGGGCAAGTATCTAATAGTCAACAGGAGAGGCGAGAGTTTAATTCAGTTGTGTCCTTACCACAAGTGACTTCTACCTGTTAGTGTAATTGGGTCTATATAACAGACGGAATGAGGTTTAGAAAACCTATTGTCAAACTGAGCAGAGCTGAGTTTCAAAGAGAGGCTGGGGTTAGTTATATCAGGGGATCTGATGCTTCAGGTAAGCTGGGGACTAGAGCAGGACAGACAGTGAAGATTGAAGACTGAATCAGGTAAGTAGGGAACCAGAAGAGGGGAGGGCTGCTCAAAGTGAGGGGCCGGAGTTTGTTCTGAAAAAGTAAGATGAGTTGTAGCTGATCTAGCAATCACAGGGCTGGATAAGGCAGAACAAGACTGAACAAATTATAAGATGTAGCCTGAAGGTTGATCAAGCAGGTGGGCGGTTGATGCACAGGTCAGAAAAGTAACAAATCAGACACACTAGGCATGGGGCTGGCAGATGGCTAGTTGAGCAGGCAGGATGCTGGTCCAGAGGCAAGTATTGTGGAGCACATATGGCAGGTTAGCAGCAATTGGTGCACATGTAACATGTGATAATGGATGAACAAAGCTGTCTTTGAAGTGGCTGGGGGATGGTCATTACAGAGGCAGGACTGGAAATCAAGAATTAACCCCCACAATTGTGGAACTGTATCCTTGAAAGCTTTTCCAACACCTTTTATTGCTTCCAGAGTGTTTTTACTGACTAAAGCTGGGTAGCTCTATACATTGCACACAGGTTATGCAATGGCTCTGCCTCCTCCTCATGTCAAAGCTGGTGTCAGTGTTTATAACTTCGACAAGAGGATGAAGTAGACCTTTACTCCTGGTCATGAAAAGAGAAAAAAACAGAGTGAATTACAGCAATAATAATCAGGTAAACTTGTGGTCTCCCCTCTCAGTTTGATGTTAGATAACAGTAACATTAAGGTGATGTGCCGCCTGCAGTACATTTCTCTCTAATCAATGTGTTCGCTAACAGTTTGGCAAGACCTGACTTTGTGCCCGATTAGAGAGAAAGAGAGAGAGACAGAGAGAAAGAGTAAAATACAACTTATTTATTTTGTTTAATAGAAGTCACGACGTTGCTGAATTTCTATGCATTTGCACAAAATGCAACTTATGCCAACCTGTTCAAATTCATCATCAACTTAAACTCAAAATCAATCGCTTTAAAGCACAGGTGTCAAACTCCAGTCCTCGAGGGCCCTCGTGTCCTGCATGGTTTCGGTATTTCCCTCTTCCAGCACACCTGGTTCAATTAATGATCAGCTCATCATCATGATCTGCAGAAGCCTGATAACGATGTAATAGCGTCCAGGTGTGATGGAAGAGGGAAATATCTAAAACATGCAGGATAAAGACCCTCGAGGACTGGAGTTTGACACCCCTACTTTAAAGCATATAGCATATAGTCATTGCTTTCATTATTATGTTTACATTGCATTCCCAAAGCTAACTGGATGATATTGTGAGGATTGGGCCAATTACCAGGTGCAGACTCAGAGAGAAAGAAATACTATGGCACTGATGCTGCCTTCATTTGTTCTCTCACATAAATATTTGATTGGGAATCGCTAGAGTGATCAATGAAGAGTGAACTGATAAGCAAAATCAATAACAGCCTTGGTGTCAATAGGGTCTTATTGATTTTCATCCTTATACACAAGTGAGATGCTCAGTGAAACAAAGTGGTGTGAAGTGGACAAGAAGTAGGTCAGAATAGAAGCAGGTCAGCAGCCCAGAAGGACATTCAGGATCCGTCATACCAGGTGAGGCTCAGGTTAAGAGAAGTTTGAGTGTGGGTCTAGTGCTAAGAGATCCACCCAGACCACAACGAGAGGAGGCAACAGGCAGGGGACGTAGGTGAAAGGTCAGCAGGCAGAATACAGACAGACAAAGCAGGTCAGGAGCAGACAGAAGACAGGTCGGGATACAGCAACTGCTCGCTGATCAGACAGACAACAGGCAACAGTCCGAGGGCAAGAGTTCAGCGATGGGAAAATACTGGCAGAGAATAATCAGGTTGGAATTTGACACACTGGCATAAAACAACCTGGCAAAGGTGAGAGGCTGATTTAGATGCTGATGACTGATGAGATGCAGGCGAGAGAAACAGGTGGAGCTGGTTTCTGGAAAGAGAACTGCAGACCGAGGGGAGTGGTTAAGGGGTGGGCAATCCCAATCTGTGGACTCACAGACTTTGAGGAGTGTGTTCCTGCTGCGCATGAGGGCTCAGGGCTGTCCCACTCTCAAAATGTCAAGTGCATGAGGACACTTATGCAGCCTTTCAGAAAGTCCACACAATTGCAGACGTTCCTGAGGGACTTAGCCATAGGTCACCTTTGTATTCATATGCTTTTCCTACTCCAAACCGAGCATGAATGGTGAACAGAAATGAAAAAGGATGTGACGTAGCACTGGACTACTCACTGTTGAGGTCGTTTGTTGCATGTTTATAGTGACGTTTGGGCAATTTATCAGCTTGAATCGCTGGATTCTGACAACAGCCTAAATCATAAAACTGACATTAGTGGTTCATTTCTTGCTCAGCAGAAGTTCTAAATGCAGCCTGTATCCCAGTGCACCTTCACACAGACCCATGATCTCTTTCTTGACAAAAACATTCACAATCAGGCTAAGTGGTGCTATGAAACTGTTCATCAAGTCAGTGTGTAAATCTAGGGTTTCTGACACCATTTATGAACATGGATATGTCTAGATGAGCGGCACATTTCTCACAAGAACAAGCTTTCATTTTAAATATACATAAGGACTTTAATAATACAATGCAGACTAAAACCAATACAGCTGCTGCAGCCAAAACAAGGAAGAATAGAGACGACCAGAGTGTGAATGTAAGTGAGTATTCCTCTCAGCATCCCATCTTTTAGGCATGAGTGGATCTGACGGTAATAAATGTGTGTATTCCATTAAATTAATGAGGTGCTTAGGTGTATTTTTATGGCATGTAAGACAGTTTAAGCCTTATTCTGTAAAGAGTCCAAGAGTGAGTGTAGATTAAATACCAAAAGTGATTTCCTACCTCTAGGTTTATGTCTAATCCCCTGAGGTCAATGAGTCCAAGACATTTGTACTTTAAGTGTCTGTCAGTCTATGTCTTTAATAATATATACACTGAGTATTTTTTTCTTTACACATGGGATTTTGTGAGAGAAATGGTTGAGCAGAAGCAGTAGGCAGTGCATTTATACATTTAAATTTTTTATCCATTATCTTGAACAATGTAATGTTCAAGATAACATAAGTGCAGAAGCAATAAAAAGAAAAAAAAAAAATTTGAGGGTCAATATGTAATTGAGGGACTTCTGAAGGCCATGGGATATATCTTGCATACATCTTCACTAAAACAAACAAAAAAAAACCAAATGTTTTTATGTTCATTATGATCATGTCCTTAAAAATTCTATGAGGATTTATTTATGGAAACAATCACTTATTAACAAACGATTAATAAACTATTAATAACTGACTAGATATACTAAAATGTCAACTAAATAACTTTGGATACAACACTCTATTCATGACTTTCTTAAATAACTAAAATGTATAAGCAGTAACTTTCAAGCATATAAATGAAAATATGAGCAGCGGTCAACAGCAAGAGGGAAATCAGTTTTTCATCCAGTTAGAATTGTGACATTTTTCTATTTAATATCTAACACATTTTGTGAAAAGACAGTAAAGAAACATCTAGTATTATGTGAAATCGCTCTGGACTTCATCTATGGCCATGTGTGACAAAAGTGATATGCAACAGGATCAAATTCCTTTTTTTTTTCTCTTTTTTTTTTAATCATTGGACAGGAAGGGGCGGGACTTAGCCACTTTCTTGAGGATATATCTTTCTTTTTCTCCTTAAATCTTGATGTGTTGTATCCAAGCAGTATGTGCTGTTACGATTGTTCCACCTCTCAGCCTTTTCAGCCTCTGAAGAACTCAAACATTTCAGTATTATCTCTTCGTATGGGTGACGTCAGTTGTGCGAG
>JAPTYQ010000024.1:15957376-15973484 GCA_029814465.1 Ostorhinchus cyanosoma | reverse complement strand
CCCTTTTTCTCTTTTCCCTCTTATCCCCACCATCCCGTTTCCTTGCTGCACTCTCACCAAATTGGACCTTTGGACATGGATGTTATAATGGCTGACAGCTAATTAAATCCACCTAGTTTCACAATCTTGAGCATTATTTACTCCTCGGGACAAAATTTTCTCATGAGTTAGTTTAGATACTTAGCCAAAGGCTTTCGGAAAAATCCATTCCACAAATGCCATAGTGATGGGATATATATACACAGAGTGAGCATTTCTGCACTTATTATTGTTGTATAATGTGATTTCCATCAACAATACTAATAACGACAACAACAATAACAACCCACCCAATGTTAGCACACCGGAGGGCACAAATGGTTACTAATGATTACTCATAATCTGCTTGGGAAATGTGAGTGTAGGAAATGTCACACACGCACATTACCGCATCCCCACGACAGTCATTGGACTATTAATGCAGCGGCAAAACAGCAGAGCCATGTATGTCCCCCAGGCTAATTTCTGCTGTTACTGTTCACGTCCTGTCACCTTTTAATGAATACACAGGCACATGTTCGACTCAGTTGCCCCCCCACTCCCTACAGCCCTGCTGGTCCCACTAACTTCTGACCTCTAACCTCTCACCTCTCTCCCATGGGCTGTATCCATGGAGACGGACAACCCTCGTAGCTCTCCTCTCCAAAAGACATACTTTAACCCTCCTTCTCTGTTATCTGTTTTACTCCCCGTCCTTTCAACTTGCTGTTGTTCTTGTTCTCGTGGAGGGTTGACCGTTAAACCAGGTTGCAGTGTGGTGCCAGTGTTCACCTGTGGTTTACATCCATCTGTGGCTTCTCTTTGACCTCCATCAGCCTAATAACTTATGTGCCCTGTACTAACACTGTAGCATTTGAACTGTGTCATCATTTTGAGAGATAAGGTGTTTTACTTGATGCATTAAAAGTCATTTTTTTCACTCACTTGGTACTTGAATCCAATAAAGCACTAGCAAGGTCAAACCCATCTCCCTGTGGGCACTGAGGGGGCTCAAAGCTTAGACATTCTGCTACCAGGCATCTGTCTGATAAACTGTCTAATAACTGGTCATCTTTAATAGACCTAGCCGTTGAGGACTGTGAGTTAAATTGCCTGGAGAGAGGAGGCAGCAGCGTGCTTATGAACGCAGTGGATATATGGATTACTGTCTGAAAACTCTGCCTCAAGATGATGGCTGCTGATCTCAAGAAAAAGGTTTTAAACCTGAGTGCTTCTGTCTTGAGAAGTTCATTTTTCACAAAACCCTCTCGATTGTAATTTATTGTCTATAAACCTTTTTTTTTTTCAATAGATCCTTTCTTCACATTTTTCTGTCCAGCAGCAGGAAATAGATTTCCCTCCAGTAAACAAGTTATATAATCAATTATGCTACAGCTCGTAAAGAAAAGCCTTAAAATAAAACACATTTTAACTAGAAGATATGGGGCTTGACCTCCTGATCAGTAGCATATCATTAAGGCCAACAGACAGCTGGGGAATCACTTTTTGTTAGAGACGCTCTTGAGATCAGCAGCTTTCAATTTCTCAAATGACACCGGGCCTCATTTATCAAACAGGTTACCTACCCTGTACAATCAATCTCCACGTTTAAGGATTTATTGGATTTGAGATTCAATACTGTAATTTTTCAGTGTTAAGTCAATGTCAACAACAGTTTGACAAATTCTATAGAAAAATGGTCATAGCGGTTGACAAGCTATTTTCCAAATTAAACTATAGTGGATTAAATACAGTGCATGTTACACTTTATTTTATTTATCTAATGACCCAGATATGAAAAAGTAAGGTTATATTTCTTTATAAATCACTTTTGACTTGAAATTCTGCTAGAGTCAAATACCTCTTGTAAATGCTCTGGGGAATTTATGACCCCTTTAATTTACGTGCTCCTACCTTTAATAAAGAGTAGGGATGTTCACCTTGTGCTCAGCTCGATAAATGAGGCCTGTGTATCCTGTGCTGAACGTTGCTCCAGCAGTGTCATCCATGCTGTTGTTGTGATTGATGACTTATCCGAATGCACCACCAGGTCAATTGGTCAGAGTTAGATGTGAAAGGTGACCTTCAAGGGATGTGGTGCCAGTGTAGCATTCCCAAAATCTGCACTTACACACCAGACTACCGTGTCTCCTGTGCCTTGTGTTTTGATTCTCCTGAAGCAAGAGCACTATGCATATTAATGAAATGTACTCATGTCACCAGAGGGCACTACTGTGCTTTATTTTTGATCATCACTGCTTTCAGACTGCACATGACATTTCAAACCCAAAAGCAGTTTTTAAGAGGAAATTTTGACCACAGCTCCTAAGTTTCAGCACTAATTAATTTCTATACTTTTATCTTTTATTAAAGCCAGCATGATTAGACTTCATTTTTGATTTTTCGGTCCAGGTATTTTATTACCTCCTGTAATTATTTTTACTGTTATTGACTTTAAGTGGTTATCAAATGAGAATCTTGAAGTATTATGTCTAAAAATAGAAAGTAATCAATGTTTTGCAGGAAAAGATGCATTTGTATTTAACCCAATGTCACTTTGGATGACTTTCGAAACAAATCGATTATTTTCTCATGAGGCACTCCAGTTGCCATTGCTCTAAGTTGCTATTGAATTGCAAATCTAAAGTCTCAAATGCCTAAATAAATGAGACAATGAACGTTAAATGACCAGCATCAACACAATGTTGCTACTAGTGAATACTGGCAGCTGTAGAATCTGCCCCCCCAGGCCCTCAGGAGTGACTTCTTGCTGGTTTTCCACCCTCCACAGGCTCCTCTTTCTCTCTCCTTTCCTGTCCCCACTCCTCTTTTTTCCCCCACACTGGACTCCAGATCTTTTCATCTTCATGCCTCTCAGTTGGCCTGGAAAACTAAACCTGCCCCTTTGCACACTCTACTGATCTGTCTCACCTCTTTAGCCATGTGGTTGCTCAATCTGTTTTCCTGTGTGTGTGTGTTGTGTCTGTCCTTCTCACACTCTTTGGTCTTTTTCTCCTCTGCCTGTTGTTATTCTCCTTCTCTACACCCTCTATCTACCGTGGGATCTGCACACACTGTCTCTTTCTCTTAGTGGGGCACTGTCAGGGGGTCAGAAGGGGGCAGCAACTGGGCATGGGGATGAAGGGGGGGGTCCTTATCGCAGTGACAGCGTGAAGAGCATGGTGACAGAGGGAGTGAAGGCCGGGAGGTGGCAGACCGTCCAGGGCCACATGCAGTCTGGAGGATTGAGACCCAACAAGTGAGTTCAGATCCTGGCACCAAAAAGCAAACATTTAAGTCACAATTATCAGCCTGTCACAATCATTCCGTAATTGCCTTATCGCAGCCATCGAACAATGTCACAAACAACAATGACACATTGCAATAAATGTGTCCGTTCAACAGTATAGGGAAGTTGAGTGAAATTTGCAAAAATGCATTATTGTAACTCCACGTTTGATACCGCTGTTTGTTTTCTTCCTCGTGCTATGATTTAAGAGCACCTGAGTGGAGAATTAGTGGTAGTATTAATCTATGCTCCAGTGTTCAGTGCTATTAAACAATTTGTTCTTTTGTATTATGTGGTTGTTTGTGTCTTGTATCATACTGTATGGGTAAGTTTATTAATACACATAGTATTATTAACCTTGTAATACACATAGTATTATTAAACTTACCCCGACAATATAATACTGGCTTAAAATTAAAAGAAAAAAAAGATCGTTAATTCAAAACATTGCTATTTATATAGCAATTTATTGATATAATCACTTAATGCTGACCAAAAGAATGTGTTTTCATTTTCATCACAATAAGACCACGCACTGTACTGTACATATCGTAAAACATTGACTGAATTGTAATGAACAACAAAAATCATCGTATTTTCACATGCCATGCTTTTACACTCAGATAACTGAGTCATCTAACCTCAGAATAATTGCCATTAGTTTGGTGGCAACTGCTAGTTTAGTTTATTTATTGCACATTATATTGTCACTGCAATATTGAACAATGTTATCGCACGCTGCAGAGTTTCCTCATATTGTGTCAGTAGACCATCACTGTTTTTAGTGTCAAAATGTCTGTACGTTTTTATTTCCGCTGCAGCTATGATTAAATGAATGAATCAGTTCTAAATAGAAAAACACAGAAAAAGGTCGGGCACAGCTTGGTGAAAACTTGAGCTAAAGTGCCAAGGTGAGCGTGCGGGTACATACTGAGGTGTGACGACATGTGAACTCTTGCTGTGAGTTTATAACAATAGTTTCCCGAGCTGTACCACACTGACTCAAACCTTGAGCTGACACAGCCAGGCCAGCTGCACAGTAGAGCAGACTGTTAGAATCTGCAGGAAACTATGATTTATTTATGGGAGCAACTGGACTGCCTGCGAGTGTACTTTCAAAAAAGTTACACAGAAATAGTCTCATTTTCTCACATTGACTGAAAGAATGCGTCATCCCCTGCCAACCTTCTTCCTGATTATAATTTAGGCTAAAAGTCTATGTTGGGCACTAACTACATGTGTCCCACAGCTATGACGTATGACATGATTTAGGGTCTATATTCAGCCTGTTGTAAACGAGGTAGTTAATTTTCAACTCCGTGATTTTTTGCACCTTCCTTTAGCACCTCATGCCTGTGATTTCTTCCTACACAACACATTTACGTTCATCACTACCTCAGTGCTCATTCCCTCCTTCTCTCCTCTCCTCTCCTCTTCTCATCTTTCTTTTTGCCCCCTGTCTATAATTGGAATCTATTTTCAGGCCGCTATAAGTGTCTGTGTCTCTTGTGTTTGTGTCTCGCACCCCATTTTCTGTCTCTCCTCCATCATCACCCTCTGCTCTTATCATTTCCATCTCACTCTCTCCATCTTTGTGTCGCTGTATAAAGCCACACCTCTTATTCTCTTTTTCTTATGTATCTGTCTCATTTCTGCAAACCTTCCATTACCTTTTTGATCCTTTTCTGTGACAGCTAAACATGAAAGATATCACACTAAAAGCATTATGTAAAATTGTGTTAGGTGAAGTGATGCAAAGCGGAGTAAGCTGCACTTAACTGATGTGAATAGCTCTCTCATGACCCAGTTCTGGAAGTCTGGGTTATACAGCGTTCTGTGGGAGAGAAGGATATATTTAGTGAAAGGCAAAAATATGGAAAAAAAAAAGTATCACATGGAATACTGTAAACCCCCAAACAGTTTATGATGAATGCAAAAGTGATGACATTATAGTGGCATTGTGGGATGTGTCAAATTGTACATTTTTAAGAAATGTGCTAGTTCCACATCATTTACGAAGGGGAGGAGTGGAAAATGAGAGGGTGACAGAGGGAGGGAGTCATGCTGTAGGACTTGGTTGGCTGTTGGGATGTCTCTAGAGGGGCAGCATGTATTTAAAAGACGAAAAAGACTTAGAGAGAAACGAGGAGAGGCTGTCAGACATGGAAAAAGTTAACTGACGAAATGAGGATCTCTCATCAGACCAAAAAACCCTCACCAGGAAGGCCTGGAAGCTGCAAAGCCATGACCCCCACGCCTCGGCTCGGTCATGTGGCACATAGCCGCTCCACGCCGGTGCGGACAGTGCACATCCGACCTCTGCCCACACGAAACACACCCTCACGCAAACCACAAACTCAGACCGCACAGACTCGCAAACTGCCTCCACATTTGGCGCAGACGCACAGGGCGAGCTCACTGTGGGCGCACTGCTGCTCCACACAGCCTTATGAGCACTACACTGCACACAGCGACCACTCAGGCTGCACCTTCTACTGCTATTTTTGCTATTGCTGTTACTGCTGCTGCCTCACGTTGATCTCTTTCTCTCTCCTCCTCCTCCTGTCTCCACCTCCCAACACTCCTCCCTCTACCTCTTCGTCGTCAAATACCACCCTTTCCACTTCCTCTTCCACCTCGCGATCATCTACTTCCTGTTTGGATGAACGTCACTGTATCAACCTGACTTCTGCTGCTGTGTCTCCCTCCTGCCCTGTGCCACCTTGTCTCATCTCTGATGATACTTCCCCTCTCTTCTATCCTGAAATCTCCACCTCTCAACAACTCACCTCTTCTTGCCACGGCTCCTCTCCCATATCTACTGTGTCTTCTTCTCCTTCCTCTTCCGCAACCACTCACTCCTTCCTCTCTCACCATCACCCTATTCTCTGCCGGCCGTGGCCTTCCTCACGTTCTCTTACCTCCCTACTCCTCTGCCCTCCCAGCTTTGGGGATCCAGTCTTATCCTATGCATCCACTTTGGAGCACATCCCCTCTCGGCCGCGGACGCTGCTCCGCCAGCAGAGTCTTCAGCAGCCTCTCATCCACCCTTCAGGTCCGGGTCTGGGCCATCCCCCCACCACATCTCAGAGTTTGGGACAGTTACACACTGCACCTGGCCAGCCTGTGGCAGGTGGGGGTGCTGGGAGAGGAGAGGGAGGTGGCAGCAGTGGTGAGGGTGGGGGTACAAGAGGTGGCCCCCGGGGTGTACGGGGCAGCCCAGCGGGAGCAGGTGCCTCTCGTTATAGGGGAGGAGGAACAGGAGGGCGCTCACGTGCCAATCCTGGCAGCTGGGATTACATGATGGACCAGATGCGAAACCGTGGCCTGGACGTCAAGTCCTTCCTGTGAGTCTCCAACACTCCTTCGTACCTTCTTTCGTCATAGTCTTTTGTAGTGCTTGCTTAGATTTTTGTGAAGTGTGTTTCTGTGTAGTGTAGTATGCGCTGTATTTGTCTTTTATCTCTTGTTTGAATGTGTTCTGATGTTTATTTATTAACATTTATTTAGGTAGGTCAATTGAGAACCAGTTCTCATCCACAATGATGACCTTTCTTAGAATCAAGCTGTTTATAATATGTAAAGCTTTAAGTAATAACTAATGAATGATAACTAATCTGCTTTACCTTTGCCTTTGTGAAATACTTCTTCCTTGGCTGTTTTTGCTTTTACATCTAATATCCAGGGAAGGATATTAGTTTGATCAATAATTAAGCACACAGTGTGAATGGTTTTGGTGTATGAGTGTTTCCAAATCATGTTATGGCTTTTTTGCACAAAGTTTAGTTATTACTTGTGTAGTAACATATAGTAAATCCTGCTGTTTACAAGGTTAGACTGAAGCTGGGTGGATTATAATAGCTTAAAAATCAAATAAAAATGTTAATGAGGATGTGGTTATCAATGTAAATAACCTGTCTCATAGTAGACAATATGGGAGATAGATCAGCATTTTAGGTACTGATGTTAAATAAGATCAATTTCTTTATTAGATGTTTGATGTGTTTATGTTTCTTTAAAATCTCAGTTAATGCTGAATTAATGAGCATGCAGTTAACATTACCATATATGATGCATGTTCTCTTTACATGATGAGTTTCTAGTTTTCAAATGTCATAGTTTAGTAGCTTGTTTAAAATGTGCTGATTCCTCGTCTCAAAGTGAAGGACATCATGCACATGAAATATGGCAAGGAAGTTAGGACATATTGTGGGCTATTTCTATCCCATTCTGTGATAAATTGTTCAATGTTTACGCTGAATGCTCTGCTAAACAGTAACATCTGTTTGGATGGCATTCAGCCTGTCTCCTGCAATTGTCTTTACAGGACAAAGCTAGTTGTGCTAGCTTATAATATTCATGAGATGGTGTCATGAAATGTCACAAGATATTTTATATTCACACTGTCCCACTCAATTACATGTTGTTATTTCTGAGCCATCCTTATAAATGATTGTTAAATATAAAACTTAGGAGACACACCAGTAGGCATAATCCATATTTCATGAGTATTTGCAACTAAAATGGCACCTTCTTTTTCTGGTATCACTGTAACTTTTATGCTAATGACGAGTCTGTGTCTTCTGCTTGTGGTGCTAGGTTACTGACATGTGTGTCAGCATGTGTTCATCACACAGTCCACGTGTCAATGTGCATCAGTATAAGAGCGGGGGTTAAGCAGCTGTGTGTAGATTTGTGTTAACCCTGAAGCATTGATCTTGTGTCACCAGTGCCATTACTTCCACAACATATTGTTACTTCAGGCCAGAAGAAGATGGAGGTAGATGAGGGAAAGGACAGTGCCAAGGTACAACATGTGTTTAATGTCCCTTCACACTGAATTGCTTTAAAGGACCTGAGAACCATCACTTTTACTTTTTTATGTTCGTTAAAGCTTATCAGAGCATTTGACTACGACACAGCTAATGATTAAATGCTGCCGGCCAACAGTGATAGCGATGTAACATGTACAACCACCAAGGTCATGGAGAATCCCGCTCATAATAGTCAGCTATAGCACTCATCACTATAAACGTGATATTGAGGTCAGCATTGTTGTATTTCGCTCTTTGCAAAAGCAACACCTCATATGATTGATGATGGAGTGGTAACATAATAGACCTGACCCACTCTTCAAGCCAGTTAATTTCAATTTTGGCCAGATTCCCTGTCAGGGTGAATCATTGCTCACTGAATGTGTTGATGTCACTGACACAGATACGTAACCTTTTGAGCCATTTGATCAAATGGATCACTTGGAAGATTGGACTATATGCTTTTTGGCTGAAAATCAATACTTTATCCTCGTGTCATTAATGTCTGATCCCATTTTTGCTACAGGTTCTTTAACGTCCAGCTCATTGATTGAAGTGTTTTACCAATAGTCCTGTGTGTAAATGCCCGTACTAAAGGGTGATGGGAGGAGAGGGATCCAATAAAAGCTATACTTAACAGTATCACTATGAGCTCCATACCATCATATTCTATAACAGGGAGGTTATTTAACACAGCTTTATGGTGCGGCAAGAAAAGCTTTCATGAGCTTGTAAGGAAGATGAAATTGTGCAGTTTAGGGTGCTATCTTTTCACAGCTTGGCACCATATTTTCTTAGCAGAGGTAGGTGGCACAGTCAGAAGCTTAAGCTATAGGAAAATAGGTGTGGGTGACAGGAAGGAGGGCGTGATGAGGAGCTGAGCATTAAGAGTAGGGGGATAGGGATGGAGAGGGGGAAAGGGGGAGGATTTGGAGAGCAGAATAGAGGAGATGAAATGAAGAGAGTGCAACAGAGAGTGAGGGAGCAGTGACCCAGAAAGCAGCGACACACACTGAGCACCTCAAGATACTGTGTCACTCAAATAGAAACAATTAGTCCAGATCTCCTTAATGAGGCTTAATTAAATCTTAACTCTGGAGAAAGACGGCAGGGTTGTTGGATGGGAAAGGTGAGTCTGGAGGGAAAGCAGAAGGCAGGTTGAATAACTCGATAAATTGCTGTGTGTGTGTGCATACAGATCTGTACATACCTTCTACACGTGTGGATGTGGAAGCCGGTGAATATCACATCCATTAACAATCACTGACTAATCACCTTAATTATTTGTTGTCTGTACAATTGTGAACACAGCCTGCACCTGTTGTCAGCACCACTTCATTAAAACATTACATTATTATTAATTCGGCCTTTCAGTTAAAGGTATCTCTTGAATATCCTTCCCTGGACAAAGTGTTTGCTGCTGGGATGTGGTGTACTCTTTATGACTCTCCTTATGACTGTTTTCTCTGTAATTGCTTCATATGTTTACTCTCTGATCGCCCCGCCGCCTCAACTCTCATGTCCTCGCTCTCACCTTAAATGACCTCTCTTTTCTTCTCTTCCCCCCTGCACCACACCTTCTTTATGTTCGATTCCCCTATCTCTTGCATCTTTTCTCGCCTCTCTCTCGATCTCTGTTTCTGTCATATTTTGTTTGTTGGGGGAGCCAGTGAAGGAAAGCTGGTGGTCCTGGCTTTGGCCATTGGTGTGGCCGAGCAAGATGACTTTGCCAATATCCCTGACCTGCAGGAAACAGCGCAGGCAGCACCAGCAGCCAATCAGGAACCCCCTCCTGAGAAGAGGTACCAGATGAAGTGTGAGAGCGCTTGTTGTGCGTGAGAGAGAATCGGGTCGCAAATGAAAGAATGCGAGGGATATGAATTCGAAGAAAAACAAGATGATGATTTCAGAATCCGGGCAGAGGAGAGTAGTTTTGTTTTGGAGTGTTTTCGTTGAGTCACAGCTCTTAAGAGCACTGAGCCGCAGACACGTTACCTGAAATAGCAGCCTAGCTCTGTTTCTGAAATAAAAACGAGACTTGACTGTGACACCAGATGTAGAAAAAAAAACGCCGGTAAATGAGTAAAGAGATAAAGCAATTTGGATGTTAGCTGTAAAGCGGTAATGAGCTCATAAATCACGTTGGTGATATGCTCGCCTGCATCTACTCTAGTTCTTTTATTCTGCTTTTAGGGGTAAAACTTTGGCCAATCAAATAAAACAGTCTTTTCTCATGCCAGTGGTCTTTTCTTTTAACCGTGATAATTATCTCCCCTATCACAATGTCATTCTTCTCCAGCATTTTCATCTCTATTTGTTTGTCTTTTCACTTCTGCCATACAGAGACCTCCCATTGGTAATTGTTGTATTTTCTTTGTCTTTCCATGCTTTTATTATCCCACTTCTTTCTGCTCCTGTGTTCTTTTTTTCTCCTGCTCATTAGCTTCCTTCAATCACCCTCTGCTGCTCTGAGAGTCCCGTCTCTGTAGCTCCTCTGAGGGCCCAGAGAGCCTCCTCATTATTCCACAACATGTTAGTCACTTACATAAACATGCTGCTAAAAATAAACCTTTTCCTTGCCAGCCACCTTACACACTACAAGCCAAAATATTTCCACTGATCTATAAGGGATGCACCACTCTCACTCGTATCTTCCCATCTCCCAAAATAATTGGTTTTGCATTCTGTTTTGAAACTGGAGGGATTTTTTTCTTCCCATCGTACAGTTTAAGACTAACAAATGAGCACTGTGGCTTTGTCGTGTAAAACAAACAGCCTCCCTGAGCTTGAGTTGTTCATTTCAGCCACGGACGACGGATTGGATTTATTTCCACAAACATGTAAGACCACAGAGCCAGAGTTACACCCTCCATTTGGTCCAGCCCTAGGCAGATACGACACACTTGATTTCCTCTGCAGTCCAATTAGGCCGTTTTAACCTCACTTTGATTCTGTGACAAATTGGAGACAATTTAGAGATACATAATGTGACACACACCTTAAAACAAAATGGCAGGGGAGGGTGAACAAATTGTGATTTACTCGTCACAGTAATTATTTCTCATTCACAAGTGTTTCATCAATTTGACACATGATTTAAAACTAGAGCTCTATTACAATACAGATGGTAACTGTTTTCCTATCGAGCCTGCACAGCTGCAGTTTCAGGCTGCACATGTGGGCAATTGAAAATATTTTAGTCGTTTTTGTTGAAAAGTAAGCTTTAAACAAAAAGTCTCCCAAGTAGAACAAGGATGATTGATAAGTTAATCAATGAGTTGACTGAGGAAAATATCACAACTGTTTTGGTAAATTCCATTTTATCATTTTCATCTACTCATTTTGGTCAATTTCCAACCAAGAAGCCCAAGGTTTTGGAGGCTGGGTTTCTTGAAGGTGATGATTTGATGCGTTTCTCGAATAGAGAGTAGGATTTCTTTGGATTTTACATAATTTTAACACATATTCTTGTCATGTTTAACCCATAAAGATCCAAAAATCCACCGCCAACCAAAAGTATCCACTGATCTAAAATGTTTAATACCTGTTGATCCATTAAGCCTATCAATACATGTCAATAATTGGTGTAAAACGCAGTTTGTCATCTTTTCATGGTCATCAGATATGACCCATTTAGACATTCAGGGACTTCACAGTGAAAGTGGAAATACCATCATCTTCTGCAATATCGATTCACCAGTAAAATCCATGGAGTTATAATACATGAATGTATTATGTTGAACAATTTTTTTCAGTTTTGACACAATGACATTAGAATTTACTCTGAGCTCTTATAAACATCAATGTGATCAGTGAATTGCATGTAGAAAATGTTCACTAAAGAATGTAAAATACAGAGGATAATATGATACATGGTGATAAATCACTTAAGAATGGTTAAATAGAGAGAAAAATTTATTTGGGAACTGCCACAAAGATAGCTCTGGGCCTTTATGGGTTAATGTTAAGAAGCTAGTTAAATTGCTGTTGCCATAGAATAAATGGCTGATCAGTTAATTGTAAAAATAAATAGATTAAAAAATTTAAAATATTTTTTTTTGTAAATAGACCATTTAATGCTTGGCTGATCATACGGCTTTAATCTGGGAAAATAAGCACCTCTACCTTTTTTTAATTGACACAATTACACATCACCAGCTAGTATACGGTATTTGTCTGCTGGTTTGTCTGCCTCATTTTAATGTCTTGCCTCGAAGCATTCTGTGGCCTTTTCCAAAAATCAACATGGCGCCGTACAGAGTTACACACAAGCAGGAAAGTACAAATCTGGCTGTTGTGCACATCAAAAGTATTCATTTTATCATTATCATTGTTCAAGATTAGTGTGGCATGTGCAGTGCAACAGGAGATCAATTTGACCTGTAAATTACTGCACACATTACATCTGGCTTTTCCAGCTTTCGTGTTCTCTTGGAAACCTCCTTAAAGGTTGAAATCTACTAATAAATGGTAGAACACGCAGGAAGCAAAGGCTGCTCAGTCCAGCACATAGGCAAGAGCTGATTAACAGTGATTGAATGGACTGTGGTATTTTCTAGATTACCCTGAGTTTCTTTTCATTCCTTTCGGTCAAAACAGCATGACTGGCATCTTACAGTGTCGGAAAATGGAAACAATAGAGCAGGAACTCAAGGAAAAAAGGCTTTGAATGTCTCTTGGTGAGCTTGTGTCTGTCCCTCTCCAGTACCGTAAACTAATTCCACTTGAGCCACTTCTGGTTTTATTTATTTCACGATAAATTACAAAGGTATAAAAAACGATTCAGCCACACTTTAATTAGATGCTAAATATAGAAACTTCATCCACAGTGTATTAGCAATGCAAGGTGTAAGCTTGCTGGGAGTATATCATTCCCTGTGGTGTTAGTGCTGACTTCACAGATGTCTGACCATGATTTAATCAATCACACTCGTGGCATATTCCTCATTCTGAACGGGGCTCTTGAGCTTAGCTTTCAGGTCAGAGACAAAGCCGTGCTTTCATCTATCTCCTGCTCTTCACACCCCCATGTTTTGGCCTCATCATCACTGTATGTATATTTACACCAAACACATCCCTCATGTATCCATCAGCCATCTTCATTCCTGCATCCTTCATTTTAAAAGTCATGAATTTATACACTTGATTGGTCATATGAGCAACATGTCATCGGTGAGTTATTACAGCTAAACATTAAGCCTCTAATTTGGATGGTTTATGTGACGTTAGCATCGAAATGAAATATCAGCACTCATGATGAAAAGCAAAGTGCCCTTCATTAGGGAAATAACATTATACCTGGCCATACACTTCAATGATCTAAAGAATCTAGGGATTGTGGGAATTTTTAAAGTAATAACAGTCTCATTCACTCTGTAGTGACTTTAAATGCATCAGTGTAGATTGACCATAGTTGAAGGCAGGCCACACAAAAACATTGTCATCCCCACTGGCCATGAGAAGGTGTTATAGTGCGTGATATTCATTACGTTGACTGACCTTGTGTGTGCGATCACTGGATAAAAGCGTGGTCATTTGTTTATGAAGTGAGGCAGGAGCAGGCTGACAGTTTGCACCAGACTTGTCGGTACTGATAGAGTGATAGAGACTTTTCAAACCAAGGTTACACACTTTATGCGTCCTATTCAGGGACTGACAGGGAGGGAATGTGGTACAATAAAAAAGCAGAGAAACTGGTTCAGATTACAAAATTGTGGGTTGGTTTGATTCAGGGGCCACACATGCTGAGATGTTTATATCCCAAGCATCCATAGGTTGGATGTTAGACAGCTTAATTAGGATGTTTGAATGGCTTCTTAATGCCTCATTGGTTTTCACTGAAACAATTCAGTTGCGATTCAGTGAACCTATACTGTAGGTTCTCCTCGAGTGTTGCTATAAAGGGAAGCCATGATCCCAAGAGCTTTGAATCTAGATCTCTGTTTGAGCAGCAGGCAGATAGGCCAATGAGGGTGGAGGTTTAGAGGAGGCGGGATATATAGTATCCCTGTGCCGCATTAACATTCAATCCACTTACTTGCCTGTGGTCTTTCAATTATTCATCCACGCATGTTACATCATTTTTGTTTGAGCCAGTGGAGTTGTTTCTTGTTTTAGAATACATCTTACAGATATTAATAGACATGGATGTATATTTCTCTGCCTCAAAGATGTGATGCACTCCCTGAGACTCTGTCAGAGAGTGTCTGTTAATTGCCAAGTGGGCTATATAATATTGCTTCATAATTTATGAGCTTATTACATTGCTTAACCTGTCATGAGAGGCAAAGACAAACACAGCAGATGGCGGTTATGACCTTTTACGGAAATCAATATAAATGTGTTTTTATTTAACGTCATAACTGTGTGTTTGTGCTATAACTGCATTAGTCTGAGGAGGACTTCACAGTTTGTGGTTTGAGGACAGTGTATTCAACTACTATATATATACTATGTTATACATCACTATTAAATAATGCTGTAATGTAATTTCTTTAGCTTATAATGTAATTTTTTAACATATAGAAATTTGAGGTTGTATTTTATAGTCATAAAAAGCCTTCATCTCCATATCATACTGTTTTTTTCTGTGTGTGACAATTAAAAGTTGAAGAATTTGTTAAGTTGAGGTCACATATGTGCAGACAACTATAAAATGAGTGGTCAAGTAGGTCATGTAAATAATAGAATGCGCTGCTTTTATAAGGTTTTATGATGCTGCAGAGGATATTAGTTGCATGTGTGTTTGTTCATAAACATGTAAATTGATTATGTTATGCTCTGCTAGTCTGACATAGTTCTCCTCTTGTGACAGGGGCTTTACAGGCCCGACTAATCAGCAGTCTTCAGGGGATCTGCTTAAGACCGTCCCTGAGGCAGTGGTTCCCTGTGGCCACCGACATCACAGTGGGAATGTGGAGATGCATTCAGTTACATGTTAACACAGAGGGGAAGTAGATAGCACAAAGGCAGAAAAAAGGAATCGCAGTAAGAGCAGAAGGGAGTGCTTTATATCCATCCATCCATATGTCAGGGGAGAATGAAAGAAAAAAATTTAAAGTGCAAATCCATCCATCCTTCTAGAAGAGTAGTTATTGTACTGTGCACATCATGCATTACGTGAGGCTGATGGCAGCACTTTACCCAGCAGGTACATGCTGGTACACATGCTCATCTCATACATCCCAATAGATGGATGCTGGCTGGGGAGGCGAGCTATTAGGAGCATTAACCTGGGATTCCGGTGTCAGAACAGAACAGGTGGCGCATCTGCAGCAGCCTCCACCTCAGAGGCAAATCTTTGAATTTAATCAGGGTTCAAAACATTTGGTAGATGTGTGTTTGCAATTTTAATGGACTTTTAACATGTTTTGATAATTTTAAATTGGTTAAATTCCCATGAATGATATTGTTATTATTTTAATTGAGCTCCGAGAAATGAATGCTAAATTGCAGAGAGGTTTGGGGGGTCATAAAGGGAGATGGAGTTTTGAACTGTGTAAACAATAAGCTCTGCTTTGGATGTGGAAGTACAGTAATCATGTAGTGCCTTTGCTTTCACATGTTTTAGGATTTGGCTTGATGCAGTTGATGAAAGCCCTGGTGAAAAGTACCTGCTCGTAGGATGTCATATTTGTTACATAATCACTTTTTGTAATGATTTGAGCCAACTGCAATTATTTTGGATAATTGTGATAATTATCTCTATTCAGCTGTAGAAAAGCAACTGGATGAAACAGAGTTGCAATGTTTTTCCACTATTTCCACATTATTCTCCACCACTGGGTGAGACAGTTTTATTGGCACTCTTAATGAGAATAATTGTGTTCTTGTTACACCCTCTTCAACATGAGGCTCATGTTATTATACTGATTATTGACATTAGTTGTAGTTATATATACGGTATATATATACACACACACACACACACACACATACACACACACACACACACACACACACACACACACACACACACACACACACA
>JAPTYQ010000024.1:15930823-15955566 GCA_029814465.1 Ostorhinchus cyanosoma | reverse complement strand
TCTAGAGCCGTTGCCATGCCAACAGCCCACTTTCTGTGCCTTAGATGTGGGAGAATCTGAACTCTAGTCCACTCTGCCTCCCACTGGATACTATAGACAACTGCAGGCTTTAAAGCACCAATTCCCATCTCAACCCTCAAGGGGCCAGACAGAAAAAGCACTGGCACAAAAATCTAGCAGTTGTAGTGTTACCATCTGCCACAATTAATATTGCTTTTTTAGAAATCAAATAAACTGAAACAAAAATGTATTTTGAATTCAGCATGTACTGTATGATCTGAAGGAAATGCTTTATTCTGTGCGATAAACCTGCAGCTCCAGCCGTGGTGTAAACAGCCTGGAGGCAGTGCAGAAGCAGAGGACCACCTCAGGTGCTGTAGAGCAGGGCTGGTAGAAAGGCCATTCCCCTGGCTGCACTAGCTCTTTACCTGAGAATGCACTGAATCCCTGAATGAAGCATGAAGGAGAATGAATAATTGAAGGCGTTAACTCACCCATCGATAGTTGGGAGGTGGAGGAGGAGGGAGGTGCCTTGCTTCAAAACAATAAGTCTCTCTCCGTGCCTTAAACATCTTTTTATCTGATCTTCAGATCTCGGTTTAATGTTTTCCCCAGCCTTTTCCTCTCCTCTCAAACTCACTGCCTGCAGTTTAGAGTCTGTGCAAAAACAAACAGGCCCCTGAAAATGCAATTACCTCCCTTGGAAACTAATATAACTAACACCAATTGATGAATATTCCCTTCCCATTCTTGAAATGGTTAACATCCCTCCTTCCCCCCGTCTCGCTCTGGTTCCTTTGCTGGTTCAAGTGGTTGTCTGTTTGCTTGTCTTGTTTGCTTGCTTTTTCTGTCTGTCTATTTGTCAGTATATTTTATCCCAGTTCTGTCCTTGTCTTCTGCAAAAATGTACACATTATTGCATTCAACACCAATTCTCATCCAAATTTGTAGTATAGAGTGCCCAGCAAGTACAAAGCGTAAAACATACAGTACATTCTCCCAGTGAAAGCTCTGAGGAGAATGCTGGCCAGACAGACAGACTTTCTATGGGCTCCTTGTTTCCTGCCTCTCCAAGGCATTGCCTTCACTCTCTGAGTGACACCTACTTGCATATGTCATATATGCACATGTAGCCAATGCCAGTATATGCTTTGGCCCTTGTGTCCCCAATCCACACTTTTAGAGTGTTGCTAAATGGTTGGAAAATCAGATTAGATTTAAACTTTTAAACCTTCTGGAGTTGAAAGATCATTTCTATCAATGCCCTCTTTTGTAACACTCTAAATGTGCACTTCCTATGTTCCTACTATTTGTCTCTTTTGTGTTTCAAATGATACTCTATTTTTGTATGATATGTTTCATCTATTATTTATTTGGAGCTCTCCATATTAAGAACAATTGCTCTTTGCTCTCTTTCTTCTGGTGATCAACTGTATTTATTGTCTTTTTCTTTTCTTCTCTGTGCTCTTTTTCTCCCTTTAGCATGTTTTCCCCTTTGTCTCTGGTTAGAGATATTGTTTGTGCATAGCTCTTTATTTTTGTCTCGTATTCTTTATTCTTTGATACTTATCAGACTGACCAAACTAAGCCTCTCTTGTGTTTCCAGGCTTTCCTTCCTTCATTCCCTATCTTTTCTTGCAGCTCTGTTTTTCTCTCTAATGTGCTGGTGTTTGTAACAATCTCACTCTCTGTTTGGTTTGGTTTTTGTAACCTCACTGTTCATGCTATTAATACTTGCTATCTCTTCTAATACAGCTAAATAATTTATAGCCTGCTTATCTATTTCTTACTTTCCTTTTGAACCTTCTATCTTATCTAGAGTCTTTATAATTTTTGTTCACTGTTTGTCTGCAACTTCAGCATCCTCTCTACGTCCTTTCTTTTCCTTTTCTCTGTTGTTCTTTTTCTTCGCTGTTTACTGTTTATTTATTGCCTAACATTATTTCAGTGTTCATTCTCTCCATGTGCCTTGAACAGTCATCTATGGAGTGTGTCCAGTGTGTTACTGCATCACTTAATGTTGTTACATTGGCTTGGACTTTAGCTCTTTCTCTCTCTTGTTTCTTTCTCATGTTTTCTTTAATCTCATAGTATGTATTCTGTTTTTAATTTCTTTCTTCTTTGCTATTTTCTTTTCTTTACATTTTGTTGTGATATTTCTTGTTTTTAAGATGTATGAACATAGAGGTTTTTCTCCCAGACTGTTTATCCCAGTGTTTTTAACGATCCTCATGTGAAGGAACTAAACTTAACACCTATTAACATTTGTACCTACGTACCAGCTCTGCCATGGGAGATCTCTGTTTTTATTTCATTCTTTTTTTGGTTTTTGGATTGTTGATGCAGAATCCTAATAACTGAGAGATTTAAACACATAAACAGTTTATGAAACTGTTCAGCACCTGTAACATCAGCTGTCGTCTTAATTGTCTGTTCCTCTTTGTGTTGCTATATATGTCTGTCTTCTGTTTATAGTAATGTCATGTTGCTATACATGTCATTATACATGTGTGTCTTGTTTATGTCTTTCAAAAAGACTAAGGGTTGATCATGAATTATGTTGGGTTTGGAATGAATTATAATTTAGTGCTTCTCTTTTGTGTTCTCTCTGAAAATGTGTTTGTTTTCTCGGTGGAGGTAACTTTCTTATTAGAACTATGGATGTTTGCCACACTGGACATATGTATAGTCATCTCAGACTCCAAGTTTCATCAAACATAACTCACCACATCAAATGCCTTCAGATGTAGCGGCTGTTAATCTTTCAAATCTTTGGCAGAATGTATTTGGCTTCGCTCATGGTAGTTAGAGAAAGCACAATTCACTTTGAAGTGACATCTATCCAGAGCAAACCTGGACTCAATTATCAGATAGGCAGTCTGTAGAGCCAACCAGGCGGATGTTGGACTCCCTGTGTGCTCATACATTCTCTCTTTCTGGAGACGAGTTAGCTTCTCAGCTCATGTCTGTGCTGGTTTTCCTCTGGTTCAACCTGTGCTTTTGCTTACAGGGGCAACAAGCCAGCTAACAGCCCCAAAGGTCAGCCCCCTGATGCTGACGGCCACTCCTCTGTTACTGACCTGGCCAATTCCCTCACTGGAGACATGGTGATGGTAAGACAATGTCCCACAACATATCGATCATTGTCACTGCTGCTGCTGAGTCATAATGCACACCACATAAACAGAAATATACGATATGAGCATTTCAGTCCACATCCATTTGTTATCTTGGGGCTGTTTTTAATATTTTGGATGGTTTTGGGCATGGCTTGGCAGAACTTTTCTCTAATAGATGCCAGTGTCTTTAACAGGCACTCAACTGGAATTACAGACACTGAAGGGAAATAATCATTAGTAAATGTTCATTCACAGATTTATTCATTAATTACTCATTATTTAATATTTAATATAGTTAAAGAGAGCTGATTTTCCACTGCATATTTTTATGGGGGTATATCAGCTGATTAAGCAACTACTTTGACATGACATTAGTGCTACAGGACTCAGATTCATGGGTATTATTTTATTTGCGGCATATTTTAAACTACAATGTGCTGAAGGTTTGTTGCAAGATGAGAAGGCAACCATGGGATTAGCACAAGAAGTATAAACACCATGTCTGTAATACTGCAATAAAGTTTTCCACATTATATTCTAGGGCTTTTTGCCTTTATTAGAGACAGTGTAGAGAGACACACTGTAAATTTTGCTGTGTCAAATTAACACTAATAGAGTTGATTTTTAACTTTATTCTAGAGTGTATTTGGTCCCTATCCAGATGTCCACTGTTAAACAAGGGTGTTAAAATCATGGAGCAAAACTAACTCTACACAGAGTAAATAATTACCACTCGTGTTCACTGTCCCGTTGATTTGATGAGTGGGCAGGGCTCACCGGTGTAGGATTAACACCACAGCATTCAACAACATGATTTGTCACTGACTCTGGGAAGGATTTTACTCAATCTGTTGTTGCAATTACTCCAATAGAGTTGGCATATTTTTACCCTGCACAATTATCTCGTAAATTTTCCGCGCATGAAAGATGAAGAGAGAATGAGGTGAAAGACAAACCCAGGTCACTGCAAAAAGGCCTTGAGCTATATGGGATGCACGCTACCAGATGAGCCACTGGGGTGCCCTAGTGTTATATATAAATTAACAAAAAGTAGAACATATTGAAATGGAAGGAAATAATAACATTTAATACCACCGCAAACTATCATTTGTGTGTAATTGTTAAAAACAGCCTGAATTGTTGTCACATGATAGTACTTTGTGATATATTTAAAGCACCCTTTTATCATTTACAAGGAAACAGAAGGTGCGTTAGAAACATGATTGTATTTCACATAAAATCTTGTCTTCAGGGTGTAATCCACACTGGACGGATATTTTATAAATGTTTTTGTTGCCTCTGTAATCCACAGTTCTTCCATCATGTGATCTATTTGATACCTTAGGTTAAAGCCATTACTATTCAGTCCAGAAGGCACATCCTCAGTGGTTCATGAGTTTGTTTAAGATCATTAATTAAATACTTGTGAGATATGAATGAATAAACTTTACTTCTATAAACTGAGCCTCAATCTCACCTTCACAAAGACGCTCTTGTGGCTGGTACAGATCACTGGCTCCTAAATCTAAAGGAAATGAGAAAATCATGATAAAGCCAATAGCATGGGAATAAGTTCAAGTGTCCACATACTTTTGGCTATGTAGTATAAGGTGTAATTGCTAGTCTTCAGGTACGTCTATTGCTGCTGAGTCATCCTCTATGCAAATGCCAGAGTAATTTGAGGCTGTGCATGGTTATATGAGACCCATAATAGAAAAAAAAAACACACTGGCAAGTTCCTACAGTGGCAATCAAGCGAAACAAGCCATCCAAGGTGACTCACACTGTTTGATAAATTAGATTTGGAATATTTCACACTTGCTCTGCCTGTCAGTTTTAAAGCCCATATTGGCAAATGCTTGAGTGAGCGAGTCTTTGCTACTTATAAACGTAGCCCTGGTCCAAAAAAAAAACAACCAAAAAAAAAAAAATCTAAAATTTCAGGTAATCCTCAGAGAAAGTGTTTGCATTTTCAAGTGTCAGAGGAATCTTGTGCACAAAGTGGTTTTATGAACTGCTTGTTGTCTTATCTCCTTCAAATTCCTCAAATGCTCCCTTCAAATCTGTGCTATTGTTGCAGCGGGAGGAAAAAACGAATGGCAGAGACAGAAGGTAAAGCCACAGGGAGAAAAGAAAGAAATATAAAGGAAGCTGAATGCCAACCTTGAGCTGTGCTGTGTTGTCCATGCCATCTCTATCTCTTTTGCTCTCTCTCTCTCTCTCTCTCTCTCTGACCACTGCTTTCTATCTGATAGTGGCCTTTTAGTGCACAGCAGTGATAAAGCAGTCAGAGTGGTTGTGAGGGAGACTGGGTGGTCTAAAGCTCCCCTATCTTTAATCTGAGCACCTCCTGGCTCTTAAGAACATTAGTAAGGAAATTAAACTCTCTCAGTCTTCTTAATGTCATACCAATCGCAGCGGCTTGCGAACGGCGTGACAAAAATGCTCAAAGCTCAGAATTCTCCTCCTTTAACAGCTTTACTCAAGGTCTCTGTGCACGTGTTTAAGGCAGAGGATGTGTGTATGTGTGTGTGCCCTTGGATTGAACTTTTTTGTGCGACCGCATGTGTTGGGTTTACTTATATTTACTTGATTGCATTTTTCAATCCTGCAGCTGTCTCCAGGATCGGAGGATGATGATGGTGAAGGGCCCATCAGTGAGAAGCTGGGTCGGATCCAGTTCAGTATAGGCTACAGTTTCCAAAACACGACCCTCACCGTTAAAGTGCTCAGGGGTCAGGACCTACCGGCCAAGGACTTCTCCGGAACTTCTGACCCCTTTGTCAAAATCTACCTGCTGCCTGACAAAAAGCACAAACTGGAGACCAAGGTCAAGAGGAAGAACCTCAATCCCCACTGGAATGAAACCTTCCTGTTTGAAGGTCTGTGTTGTCTCATCAGCTGATAACTGCTGTATTTTGTCATGCTGTCCAATCCTTTTAAACAGTCCTCAACACCTTGACATTTTGGTAAATATGCTTGCTCTGTTCTTGCCTCAAGGGTAGAAAAGATCAATAAGCTCTCCTGGTCAAGTAATAATGGACTACATAATGGTGTGCATAACCTCAAGTTGCCATTTATACATTCAGAATGTAGTACAGACTAAATAAATGAGATATAACTTTGTAATTGGTGT
Organism: Ostorhinchus cyanosoma; assembly: GCA_029814465.1. NCBI lineage: Eukaryota > Metazoa > Chordata > Actinopteri > Kurtiformes > Apogonidae > Ostorhinchus > Ostorhinchus cyanosoma. The sequence continues at coordinate 15,949,311 of JAPTYQ010000024.1, read as the reverse complement.
AATTCACAGGTACTGGTCAGCAGATTTTGGCAGATTTTAGCTTGCCAGACATACTGTTTCTGTCTCTGATATTTGTGCAAAGCTTAACTAACTGACTGCAGGCATTGGCTGCATACTTAATAAACAAGCACGGAGAGATATTTTCTCATCAAATGTTGTTGCAAAAGACCAATAAGCATATTTCTCTAAATATCAAACTACTCTTTTAATCAATGATGGTAACAGCAAAGTAATTTCTGCTAAACCTTTGTGGGGAATTGTGTGAAAATTCATAAACAGCATGTGATGTTTGAGAAAAGATTTTGCATTGATAAAACCTGCAGGTCACACTGCCACAGAAATCCCACACAGGCTTTGTTAGAAAATGATATTATAGTAGTAGTTCAACTGTGGCTGTTCAGTGCCAGCTACACAGAGAGCAGCCAAGTCTCCCTGCCCTGTATGATTGAAATGTGTTCCATTATGATCACTGTGCTCAGATGACAGCACAGTGGTGAAAAAGTCAAAATACATTTCTAAAAGCTCCAACTCTTGCCAGAATTAGAACAATAGACTTTGCTGTGGAAAACTGAATGACATAGGTCTTTGTGACTAGAACATAATGATCCCTCTCATCTGAGGCAGAGTTGGCTGGTCCTGCAGCTTTGAAATGCACTTTGACCTTTGCCAAATTCATCCCTTTTAGCATGGTACAGATTACACCGCTGCCCTCTCTGCACTGTCAGGAATTTGTTTCTCACTTGTACAGTGTTTCGGTGTCCTGTAGCTGTCTGTAACTCACCCCAGTGTTATCTGTCCGTCTCCGTTTTAGGCTTCCCTTATGAGAAGGTCAGAGAGCGCACACTTTACCTTCAAGTGTTGGACTACGACCGCTTCAGTAGGAATGACCCCATTGGAGAGGTGTCAATCCCCCTTAATAAGGTGGAACTGGGCCAGATAAAGACCTTCTGGAAGGAGCTCAAACCCTGCAGTGATGGCAGCGTAAGAGAGCAGTATCAAGTCCTTCATCGGGCCAAATGATGACAAACCAGTTGTTTTTATTCAACAGGGTTTTTGCCAATGCTTTACTTGCCTTAAAAACCATAAAATAGCTCTTAACATCTTATGCAACTCATATTTGGACATCACTTCTGTTCAGCCTGTGCACAACCAGGCATTGGGACCATTATACATTTATAACAGTCTGAAAAAGGTCCTGATGTCCTCATTAAATCAAATTTGATTTGTATTTGTTTCTAGGAATGCGTGCCACCCATGCATCAGTTACTGGTGTCAAAACCACCGAAACTGAGACAAGTCATGATTGAAAGCGGACTGTATCATGGCCAAGCTAAGACCAAGACCAGACCAGATACTCTGAAGACAGTTTACAGAAACCAGGCTTTTCCAAAATTACAAATTATGTGTTATGAGGGGAACAAAATGATGAACAGCTGAAAGAAACGTATGTGATAATGTTAGCAATTAGAGCAGAAAATGCACTGGGAATTTAGTCACATCCCTACAGCCGTGGTCTGGGTCAGAGGTCCTACATGCTTCTCAGCAGTTATGAGTCCTCACTGTGCTGGTATGAGTCGTTGCTCCACAGGTGGGTTTCCAGGAGACTCACAAAATATCTAAAGCAAATGGCACTCTGCTACCCATTTCACAGGCATTTTAAAAGTCTTAAATGTACCCCGTGAAATAAAACATGTAGAAACCCACTGTAAGAAAAATCTTAAATTGAAATTGATGCATGATTTTAGTATGTGAATGACAAAGTTGTCTAGTGCGCTGTAGGCTCATCTAACTTGTGAGTGATGTGAAGTTTGATAAAATCTGATGATTTACACTCCATTGTGTTTCTACGTTCCCCAGGGGAGACGAGGAGACCTGCTGGTGTCTCTCTGCTATAATCCCACTGCCAACACCATCACTGTGAACATCATCAAAGCACGCAATCTCAAAGCCATGGATATTGGGGGCACCTCAGGTAGAGATTCCTCCTTGTTTGTTTAGTCTTTTCTTTATCTAACCCTTGCTCACCAGCCTGAAGCCCTTCTTATGACGTTGGAAGCCTCTTGGCTCCGCGTACAGCTCCGACTCGGTGTTCAAACATTCACTGCCCTGTTTGTGCAGAGGACGGCTGCTGTCTGGCCCCCAAGCTGCTCGCTGCACAGATAGCTGCAGCAGCAAGGTGACATTACGTCAAGCCGCCCTCCCTGACCTCTCTCTTTCTTCTTCCTCCTCTTTCTGTATATCTATGAGGATCTACAGCCGCCCTGCCAAATGTGTGTCAGCTCAGTCTGGTTCAAGTTGTTAAAGTATCAGGTCTCATCGTGAGGTACTTTCTGAGGCATATTTTGTAAACCTACCACTTCTTGTAGTTGGAAGAGCTGTGTCTGTTAGTGTTACAGAATATGATAATGCTCCAGAACTGGTTGTACAAATCCCAGGCCCTATTTCCATAAATACTTCCTCATTTGTATATTTCCTAGCTCAGGGGATAAGTTGACCTTGAGCTCAAACTAGGTATCTGCTTCCCTGCTGCCTTCCGTGACTTTCACAATTAAGAGGGTAATTGCAAACATGATCCTGAGAATCACCTTTTGTGGGGGTCTGCATCCTGGTTCTCCTGTAAACTCCTGCTCTCTATGTCTGCATTGTAGATCCCTATGTGAAGGTGTGGCTGATGCACAAGGACAAACGTGTAGAGAAGAAAAAGACGGTGACGATGAAGCGCTGTCTGAACCCTGTCTTCAATGAGTCCTTCCCCTTTGATGTGCCCGCCCATGTGCTGAGAGAGACCACCATCATCATCACTGTCATGGACAAGGACAGACTCAGCCGCAACGATGTTATTGGAAAGGTAACAGTTGATAGTGCAGCAGGTTGCCTTATTTTGATTATTGAAGTCCATTTCATAAAAAAAAAAATCATGCCATGAGGTGTACATGATTGTATTTTTGTTTAGCTCTGGTTGAGCTGGTCAAAAATAGAATGTGGATATAAAGATGGGGCCTGTAACTCAGTTTGGAACTGTTTGGAAAAGGTGTAAAATGTGATTGTTTCAATTTCATCATGCCAACTAAACTAGATATGTAGTGATTAACCGTTTAACTAGCAACTATTAATAATTAATGATAAGCCCGCAAGATAAGAAGAAACTCTGCAGTGTGCAATGACAGCTCAGTTGAAATCCATTTTATTTATAGAGCTACAAGTCATAATATGAAATTATCTCAAGGCATTTGACAAAGTAAGGTCAAGACCTCACCATATTATACAGAGAAAAACCCAACAATTCCCCCAAGAGCAGCCGCTTTATAACAGTGGGAACAGACAGAATCAGGCTGAGGGTGGGCGGCCGCTGACAGTCAGAAACAGACCAGACTGTGGACAACACAGTCAGACAGTGGGCAGGTTGGAGGCCATTAAGTGCACTTCAGGAACATGCAGCTCCAGAGCCAGAGATACCTGCAGAAAAATGACTGAGAGAGAGAGGACCGAGAGGAGAAATGACACAAATTACAGCATTGTTAACACTGCTGTGACAAACGAACCTCACAATAGTCACCAAATCTGACACCAATTACTCTGAGGATAGCTGATGATGAATATGTGAGTATGAGGCCTTGACGTGTAAATAATATGTTTTTTTGTTTTTCATTGTGCTTCAGACAGTCTTTTGTGATGTGTTTACAATGCATTCAAATGAAATAATGATCAGTTATATCTTTTCGGAACCCGAACACCTTCAAGTATTGGATTTCTGGCTAATACATAAGTCAGTCTAGACATATGACTTAAGTTAAAACAGACATTTTCTGCAATTTTCCTGCACTTCATTGACAAAATCCTATTTTAAAAAGTCTGCAGATTGATCAGCACTGACACTTGAAGCATCTTTGGATTAATAACCAAAGGCGTAAGTCCATAAAATACAGTGACAACAGTTCAGCAGACTCTTCTTAATTGGTAATGATATGAAATACGTTCTCATAAGATGCAGGACGTATTTCATATAGCAGGAATTATGACAGGAAATGTTCTGTGACTAGTAGTAGAAAGATATTTAATACAGAGGAACGCGCGGAAAACTCTGGATGTATTACACAGGAAGCATTCAATGGAACGAGTTTGGAGAATGAACGGAAATTGAAGAACGTGGTTCCCATTGTAGAAACCTTATATAGTGCAAATTTTTAGCCATTGTGTAAGATGGGGGATGTATCGCTCCACAATTGTCTGAATAGAATAAGAGCCAAACCTAAGGAAAACAAAGCAGCTGATGCATGCACAAGAAAGTGTTGCCAAATGAACCAGTTTAGAGAACTGTCTTCATCGTTTTGTTCCTTTTCTCATTTGTTATAATTTCTCTCCTGTCTCAGATCTACCTATCGTGGAAGAGTGGACCGGCGGAGGTGAAGCACTGGAAAGACATGCTCGCTCGGCCGCGCACTAACGTCGCCCAGTGGCATGCTCTGAAGGCCTGATCGCACCACCCAGCTTCCTCCATGGCCCCTTCCTGTCTCCTTTTTCCCTCCTCCTCCCCCCCACCTCTCGCTCCCGTCCTTATGCACAAGACTGACTTGCTGCCAGGCTGCGAAACACGGGTACAATTAGCCATCTGCTCTCTTAAACCTTTAAACTCTTCTCTTTCTTCCTTTCTTTCAAAACCTCTCTTCTGCTCCTCCTCATACAACCGTGTCTTAATTTCTTTGTCTCACCTCTTTGCCGATGGTCCCCCTGTTTCTGACTGTCTGTATGTCTGTCTGTCCTTATGCACTTTGCCTGTGGAGGTCTGATTTTTAGTGTCTTTGTTGACCCCTTTGGTTCAGAACTGCAATGCAGCCCTTGACAATTTTAAGGTGCCAGTCCCGTGGGATCACAGAGAAACTAAGTAAGGCGTAACTTATCTCATGTAATCCTATTATATGGCTATTCCAGGTACACAATACTATACATATGTACTGTATGTACATATACATATGAATATATTAGGTATATAGATTGGCAGAATTCCCCTTATACATACAACTAATATACAGTATGTTATTCATGTCCTGTCTGCTGTTACCCATCTTTACTGAGTTTCTATTTTTTGGTTTGTCCTTGTCATTTGTCTCAAGTGTACTATATCCTCTGACCCATTTCAGTCCATTTCAGTGGTTTAATGTTCAGCTGAAGTTGTCTAAAGCAATCAATACTCGGTTTGTGATGAAACGAGCTGAACTCAGATGAAGTTGTTGATACTGCTGTCTTTCTCCCTCCTCTTTTTTCCTCTCTATACTCTTCTTTCTCTCTTTTTTCCTTATTGTTCCCTCCTTCTCTTCCTCTGGCACAATATTAGTGAATCCCTCCTTTCTGGAACCCTTCTTGTCGTCTGTGTGCTGTGGGTGCTGTGCTGTAGCTCCAACAAAAATAGAGATTATTAAAAAAAAAAAAAAAAAATGAACTGAACTTTCCGATGCCGGGAAAGTGGGAACACAGAAACTGTATGAAATGGATCGCTCCTGATTTTTCCAGACAAAAAGCCCTGACGTGGAGAGAGAAAAAAGAAGATGAAAACAAAAAAAAAAATCCCCCGTGATACGATGATGTCATTTTTCACAGCATCACCAACTGAGGAAACCAAATGAAAATCTTCTTCCAACAATTTTGAGATGAAAAAAGAAGCAAGTTTGTGCTGTTGGTGCACTTGCATTTGGTGGCTTGTGCACACCTCTGTGTATTTATTGATGCTTTGAATTCTCGGTGCTGCCCTGTGCTGTTGTTTTGCCCTGTTGTGCTGATGGGGGTCAATCTCTGAGACGTCCCCACCGGCTCTGACTGTATGGTGTTGCAGCGTTATGTGAGTTTGCTGCTGCTGTGTGCGTGCATGTGTGTGTGATCACAGGAGCAACACAATTCAGACTCGGCAGAAATCTTCTCTTTTCTCTTTCTCATCTTGCGCTCTTCTTGCTCTTCTTACTGCCATTGTTTCCCCATCCTCCTTTACTGCCCTGCCTTCTGAACGAGGGCACGGGGAAGTTCTCTCTGCACTTTTTGAAAATGTAATAACAATAATAATGGTGATGACAGTTTTGATGATGATTATAGTACTGAAGAAAATTAAGGGAGGAGTATCTGAAAGGGTGAGCAGCTGTAGGGGAGAAGCTACGTCTGCTCTGTGATGAGGAGAGGACATAGAGGATGGATGTAGGGCTCTCATCCTCCTTTTGTTCCTCTTTTTTTCTCCTTTTCTACCTGTGTATCGTTATGTGTGTGTCTGTGTGTGTGTTGCGTGTGTTTCTATGTAGGCAGCCAGACTCCTGATAGCAAGCTGCTTGTGTCTAAAATGTCAGGCCAGGATGGAGAGATCACACTCGTCTACTTGTCGCATGCAGGTCAGCCATTACAACAGTGTTATTGCACAATGGGCCTCATGTAAGAACATTTTCAGATTTTTATGAGATGTTATTCTGTCCTTTTTTGCGGTATGAGTGTTCAGAGTCTGAGTCACTCTACTTAATTGTGTAAACTTGTCACAGCTGGGTTAAAGCAGTGCATATCAAAGTAGAGACTTTTCGCTGACAGGCAGCAGACAGATGCAGTGAAATGACTTTATTAACGAACAGGCTTTTAGGCAGTGGAAACAAACAGAGGCAAGAACTGCTCCCGTGAGTTTTTACAAATCTTCTTTTTGAAAGGAATAAAAAAATATATCTAAAATAGTTTTTCCACATGATTGAGAAGCCACAACATAGAAATAAATGTTTGTTTCTCTGGGAACAAGGACTCTGTAATTTGAAAATATATATCATTGGGCTATGGGAAATCCCATTTCATATTATGCATTATGGTTTACAATATTGTGCCACTTATCACAATCTTGACGTAAATGTTTTTCATCTTTTGGATGTCAATTTGTGTTATTCCACACAGGTGCAGCCAAGAGATTTGCAAGGAGGCCAATGCATACAAAACATAACATTTCTGAACAGGAATTGTTTACATGTAAGTTACAAATAAAAGACAAAAATGAAATCCATTGAAGTGCAGAATGCTTATTCTCAACTATTTTCTTAACTGACTCAGTAAAGTTAAGTTGTCATGATATAACATTTCATATGCTGTGAGACAGGATTTTGGTCACATATCTTCTTTTGGAACCTGACTGAAGATAAGAGACATGGCTACAACAGTTTTAAGACAAGTCTCACAGATAAAAAAAAAAAAAAAGATAAAAAAAAAATTGACTAAACAGTTCCTAAAATCACATGTTAAAGTAAATTAAACTCCACCTGTCCATGAGGAGAAATCAGGAGAGATTTGATCCTCAGCATAAAGGATGTAAAATGGCTTATTCTGCTCCATTTTTATGCTTACTTTCATTGACAATTAGCCTAAGTTGCAGTAGAATAGAAGGAGGTACTTAATACAGCTAAGCTTCAAATTCTCCTGTTAGAAATCAGATGACAGACGGTAATGAGAAGACTATTATAACATTACTATCAGTCTACAGCTGCCAATGCTGTGCCATGGAGGGCTGTAAATTATTGGATGAAATAAGAAAAACAGAGTGAATGCAACGAATTACCCTAAATTATTCATAGTTTAAAGAGGCATTTGAGAACAAATCCAATCATGTAAATGTTTCTTGCACGAGGCCCAGTGTTTGAATGAACAGCAAGCATGATCAGAGATCTTATTGAGTTTTCTGCTTCTGTAGATGATGGCAAACAATAGGTGGATATCTGAAAACAGTAAGACCTTTAACTTTACACTGACAAAAGGTAAGATATCAAAGCTTTCTCTGAGTGTTTGTGGCTGTTCACAGAAGCTATGAATGGCTGTGTATCACAGACAGTGGGTGTGATGTTAGATGATGGCCTGATCTGCGACTGTGAGATACTGTAAAAGCAGATTAGACATTATCTCTTTCCTGAGTGCTTGAGAGCACCACACAGTGTAGTGGTAGCTGCCCTGCCTGTCAGGAACATTCAGCTCAGCTCAATATTTCTGTAACGTAAATAAAACAGTCATAGAGCAGCATCGTGAAAACTGTCAGCCATTAGGAGCTGCTCACACAGACATCTACTCATTCTTAGTAATCTGCAATTGTCTGTCTGTATTTTTTACTTTAATGATAGTATGTGAGGTGTAGTCTTGTTAGATTTTACTGCAAAAACTTCAGAGTTTATTTAAATATGAGATGACATGTCTCAACATAATTGCTTGTTTTTTGGAGGAGGCGTTGCTTCGGTTAACACAGTGTTTGTAGTTCCTCCTACTGACGCTGGCCCCCATTAAAATCTGTGCCTAAACTGCTGTGTCCTGCAGCAGACTTTATTTTTCTTCATGCAATAATGCGATTGTTTCTCATGCTTTTGTGTTTCTTTTGATTTTTAACACAAGACGGGTGAGGAATTGTGTTATTGCAGCCTAATTTGCACCAGGTTAGTCCTCTGTGGGCCAGTCTGGGCAGTACACTGTGTGCTTTTTGGGCAGTGTGTTTCGTGTGAGACTCGGTGCTGGCTGCTTTGATGCACTGATCCAGTCCAGCACCCTTCAGAACAATTGGCCAGCCGTGGAACAGGGCCCACTGTTTTGACAGCCACTGCCTGCAGTGTCACAGCACATTACACTCCCATTAGGTGGTCAGAAAGGAGCAAGATCTCCTTTCTCAGACCAGGGAAACAGTCTTTTCAAAACACTTACTAAATGTTATTCAAAACACGGAGTGCTCTCATTAGTATCCGTGAGTATGATGGACAGGGATAAAGGTTCATCTGTCAGAATGAGGAAACTAATCAGATCGCACCGCTGCTGAAGCTGTGATTTCCAGACATGGTTTAAATGTGCAGGTGTGCAGGTGATGAGTCAACACAATACCTCTGCCATTTCCTTTCACTGAGATTACATGTTGCTCAAAGAGATAAATTACTATGCTACAGGGGTTTACAAAGCTTAGTCATCAGTGACCCTGTAAAGTAGATGATATAGCTTTATTTTTAGTAACATGCAGCACTGTGTGATGCTGCCCAGTCCTCGAAAGTAGACTGGAGGCTATAAGGCTGCAGGGTTAGACTTTTAAAACCACTCAGTGCTTTTATTGCAGTTACACTTACAGTTTTCTTTTAAGTGCAATTTAAATACATCCTAGATATTTATAAAAAAGTGTCATTAAACAATAAATCAGTAATCATTTTTTTGATCAAGGACCTGACATTCACATGCAACACTTTACTTATTCAGCATTTAGCATAAATAATAAAGACTATTCACATTCACAGCTAGAAACAAGGAAAGAAGTTGAAATGCTGCCTCCACTTTTGTAGAATTTAGTTTGAAGGTCATATATACCTTAGCAAAACATGATGAATCAAGATATGTAATCCATCACAAGAGTATCTAGAAAGTTTCACACTCCATAAAATGACCACGAGCCCCAAACATTATGTTCTTTCATTGCCAGCAGTCAAACAGCAGTACCATTACAATGGATGGTAAGCTCTGAGCCAAACCATATAAAAGAGAAAGCAATTTCCAAATCTGACTTTTATTACACTGCCACCTGTCTCACACCTCTAAAGTTATTGCATTTTGTTGGCGCAAACACTGTCAGCTATGACCTTCACAATCCTCGGTTCAGGAATGCAGTATAATGGTGCTGTAGATGCTCCCAGTTGAGATTTTTTCAGACTAACTCCATTTAGTCGACTTGCTCTGCTCGAGTACAGAGTCTTTAATCAATACTTTGTTTCCTGACGGAGCCCACTGGTAGGTGCAGGTGTGGATACTTACTGTCTGATCACTAAAGTTTAATTCAAGATGTCAGACACAGCCAACACTGCCTTCTCCTCTGCCACAGGATAAAGACTCACCAAAAAAAAAAAAACACATAAAAATGTACCCAATTTATTTGATATTCCTTTAATTGCTGTTCAGTCTGGAGGCTATGAGAACACTTCTTAGTTTAATTATAATTCATTGGCTTTTCTGCAAAACTTTGACATTACATACAGCCAATTTGGGTTTGAGCCCAGTTATTTTTGCGAAATACGTATCAAATGGTATATTCCTATATTCATTCTAAATTTCTTATGCGTTTAATTCCCAAATGATAAATCCTATATTTGTTGAAGCCCCTGTTTTTCCACTGACGCCAGGGTTTAGCATTCATGCCTTAGAGTAAAATATGTTAACGTTAAATTTTCATGATATCTAATGTACTATATTCATGTCTCTCAGGTAACATAAAAAATTCATCTTCACACTTCAATTTATCTACCTACCTGTAAAACTAATGACATTCCCATCAGCCAGAGCTGTATTTTGCATTTAGTGCTAATTAGCAAATGTTAATATGCTAACATGCTATATACAGACATTATATAAAACATTAATATGGATTAAAAATATAGGATGAGAATGAAGACATTAAAGTAGAAGATAACTTGTTAAAATTTTTATCTTAAATGAGGTATAAGATAAATTATTGTTCCAACCATGTTAGCATTCTAATATTAGCATTTAGCTCATAGCAACACTGCCTAAATATGAACTCCCAAAGCAGCCCAGCATGGTTGTATATTTAGCCTTGATATCAACCTGTATAGCCTACATATATACTCAAGGAGAAGATCCCCTAATTTATCATCGTCACTGCCGCCTCCTCTTTTGTGTTTACTTTGTAAATAACTGAAAGCTTTATTGGCTGGAGAGGTCACATCTATTAGCCAAGGGATTAGCAAGATATTCTTCTGAGTTCAATTATATTGTTTTTGTCCTTGTCATACTCTCAGTCCTTCCTTATTCCTCCACACTGATGGATATGGCTTTCTTAAGAAGAGCTTCAATGACTCACTCTGTTGGAAAGGTGCCTGCTTTGCTGTAATTTGTGCAATATTAAATTAAGGGTTCACTGTGCTTTATGTCTTGAAAAACTTGAGGTGTGTGTGTGGATTAAGGTCAGGCTGCAATAATCTCATCCTGGAGGGACTGCAGTGCATGTTTTATTCTGCTGAATCACATTATGATGGCTGAGTCAGCCCAGGAGTCTTCTGGGTCACCTTTGTCATTTGTCCAGTCAGTCCCTGTGTGAGTGTCGCCCTGTGCAGACAGACCTTGCCTCCCCTAACTCACCCTTTCAATTGTTTTAAGCATCTGGTGAAAACCAATGTGACTTCTCCCAATCAGGGTTTAGGTAAGCATTATCTGAATGGTAACAAAATGAACATGAAAAACAATAATGAGTAATATTATCTTTTTCTTTTGTTCACATTTGACTGTTGGTCAGTGTGTATGTATGTGTGTGCTTGTGTTCTTGTGTTTGGTTTATTTCTTTACAAAAATGTGATAAGAAAATCCTTCTGTTTTTGAGAACTTTATGTAAATATTGTTGTTGAAAATTAACATTTGTTGTACGCCGAGTTTTCATTTGTCACTTGAAATGATGAAGAAAACAATGATATTCATGATAAAAGTGGTGATGTTGATGATGCTGAAGCTGATTATACCTGCCCTTCTTGAATAAGGGCTTTTGATGTCCGCTGTATTTTTGTTGAAGATGTTGTGTGGTCGGGGCAAGAGAAACAAAGGGAAGGAGTGATACCCAACACACCCCAGGCCCACTGTAGCAACACTGCCACATATCTTTCACCCTACACCTTCAGGAAACAGACTGAGTGATATATTTATGTGGCACAAATTGTGAAGGCATTATTGTAGCCTGCGTTGTTTATGCCATAAATCATTTTTATATTTTTTATTGCAAACGTAACAGAATGTGTGAGAGGAGCGTTCACCTCCTTATGGACCCCGATCGTCCCCAGTCGTTTGGCATTGCTTCTCACCCTGCCTGCTCAAAGGCTTGGGGATTTACTGTAATGCCATTGTGTTAGATGGGATTGGCCCTGTACTGACACTGATGATGGCTTCCTCATTGAATTTGGAGTCATTATTGCTCAGCTGGAGGCTATACATGTGGAAGGGCATGTATGGGAAGAACTGGATCTCAGCAGAAGGACTACACCGTCCATTTGACTCTGTGAAGATAATTTTCATGCTTTTCAGAAAGCCTCTTACTTGGGGTTAGACTCATGATTAAGCACAACTGACTGCTATGAACTCGGCACATAATATACTTCTCTCTTGCTCAGTCAGATATTTGTAAGAACTTGCAAACTGCAGAACACCCGGCATGAAAAACCCAGATTAGTGCAGGAGCCAAACTATAAACCACCATATGTCAGACTAAGTGAGAATAAGGGTTTTTAATCAAAAAAATGGGTGGAGAATATGGAATATCAATCTTTCCAAACGTCCAAAAAGTGCCCTGTGCCTTCTAAATATTTTCAGCCCAAAATTGCCAAAAATCCACAGGGCTGTAGTCCAGTTATTTTCATATACTTCCCCATTTTTCATATGCCGTAGTCTAATATATCTGGCTGGGGCTGTGTACAGTGCAGGGACAGAGCTTATCAGGTTCATTTTACTTTTAGGACTGTCTCCAGCAGACTGGGACATGATATGGTGCAGCAGATACTCCCAGCAGCCGTCTGCAGGAAGGACAGTGGATACAGTCCTGTCTTCATATGTAACACCATCCTTTTTTGGGGAGTCAGAAAATAACCATGCATGCATACACACAAGCTGTCATTTATTGATGCACTGAAAATAAATTTCGACTCCTTTCTCTGAGCCTGGATCCTTCGGTATATGTGTATTTTTCTTTCCTTGCTGGTTGTAAATAGACTTTGTGATTCAGTTAGAGCATCCTCTAACTCCTGCCATAACGTGGACATTTCTGATCAGGTAGGTAACAAGCAATACGACTAACTGATCTAACGCCATATTCACCGAAATATGACTTATCTAAGCTGATGTGATACCTTGCATTTGGGATGTCGAGGGTAACACTCCTGTTTCTTCCTCCTTTTTCAACTTGCCATGACCCACCTCTTCAACAAAGAGTGCTCTAACTTAAAACACACAATTGTGATGTGTACAATCTAATTTATTGTATTTATTTATGTATTTTTGCCAACTTTGTATAGTGTATAAATATCTATAAATATATGAAAAAGACAGTACTGTATAGATTTTAGCTGCCTGGTAAGGTTAATAGTATATACTTGGTAGACTAAAAGAAAAAGCGTAGAGCTGTTCAAAAGCCAGTTATTGAGAAAATGCTTTCTGTAAAATCTGGTGCCACTGGCTTTTTTTTATATTCTAGGTTTCGTTTCTGGTTTATTTTTTTAATTGGCCAGTGGGATCCAAAGTGTGTGTCGTTCTTCTTTTTGTCTGTTTGTTTGTTAATTGGTTCGTTTGTTGTTTTTTCTTGACCAAGACACAGCGAGGTTCTGGCAGCCAGGAGAGTGCATTGGAACGCAGACTGGGACCCTGTGCAGTAGTGTGTGTTAGGTGTGTGTCTGTCCATGGTAGTGATAGTGCTCTCTGTGCAGTGCCTCCCTCCTCCCTTCCCTCCTCCCTTCCCTCCTCCGCCTCCTCTTTCTGATGTAGTTTGTCATGTGACGACGCAGTGCGTGTTAAGGTGCAGGACGACTGTGTTAGCTGAAGCTGGCAGATGCCCGTGCTCGCTCGCTCTCTCTCTCCTCATGCCTGCTCTGCTTCTTCATTACAAGGCTTCATTTTAATCCTCCACCAAGTATAGATTTCCACTTCCTCTGCTCGATTGTTCATTTACTCTCCCATTCAGTTGGTAATGCCTCACCACCAGAGTCTAATTTCTCTCTAATCCATGCGTTCTCATCTATCGGTGATTCTTTGTCCATTAGCAGCCACCACATTACTTTAGATCACCTTGTTTTCCCCGCGGAGCTCTGTGGACCAGAGAAGGATTTAGCACAAAGAAGAGGGCAGCCATGCACCTCATTCATGGTCATGCCTTCATGTTTGACCTCTGAGATGTTGTGAGCTGTGTTCTCGCCTCATAAACACTGAGTAGACGGGCAGCTGTCATCACGGCGCACAGAAACACAAAGCAGCCATATTCAGAAGATGAGCACAGACCTGTGACTTCCTCTATGTTGTGGTGGCTTCACTGTCACCCTGTTTGTAGCAAGAACAAGAGAATAGCCTTAAAGATTGGACCAACTACAAAATAAAGTAGTGGGATTTGTGAATTTGTAGTGGACTATTATTACCTTCCCTTTCCCACACCAAATTTATTACTCGGTATTCAGATGTGTTGCTTGGTTGCTCTGTACATATCTGTGTAGTACTTCTGTTGATGTCCCTGTGTTAGGATAGTAACGGGTTCTTACTGGGCTGCCTCCACAGACATCCTCATCCTCCTGTCCTGTCTCATTTCCTCAAAAAACTTCAAACATTCCACCTTGAGCAAGTGAGAAACATGTTAAATTTGGTTCCACATAAACTGGGAGTTATACTGCAGAAGGGCGGAACTACAGACATTTCTGTTGGAGCCATGCTAATAACGAAGACGTCCTGTCTGTGTTCACGTCCCTCTGAGACATTAAGACCCTCACACAAGTCTCCCTGCTCCTCTGAACCTGCCCTCACGCTGACCTCACCTGGCTCTGAGAGGTCATTGGGTCACCGACTGGTTTGAGGAGCCTTTGACCTCTGGAGGTGGGGCAACGGGGGTGTGGTGGATGGTGAGGTGGTAGAGCCCTGGGAGGCAGCAGAGAGGCCTGTCCCTGTGGTCACATCCCAGGTCAGGAGGGAAAGGGGCGAGAACGTCTCCGAGGTCATGCCCAGTAGCACTTTGGTTTGGCGTTCCATGTTTTTTTAGCCTCTCCTGTTTTTTGGCCGAGCAGACTGTGATCTTATTGGTTGATTTTCTCGTTCTCCTCCACCCATCAGTGTTACAGAGTGTGTTGGGTGGGCGGAGCCATGGAGCTGAGCTCTGATTTTGTTCCATATTAAAGAATCATTTTTACTATAGTTGTGTGGAGAGATTTTTTTTTTATTATTCTCATTTCATTTTAATATTAAGGTCACTTATGTAACTGCTGAAGTATGAAACAGCCAGACATTACACCCATTACTATAGTCTGTGACTGAGGAAAAAACACATATTCACAATAGAGCAGAATAGAATAGAATAGAATAGAATAGAATAGAATAGAATAGAATAGAATAGAATAGAATAGAATAGAATAGAATAATTGGTGTGAAAGCAGACGAAGCAGAAGAAAGGGTCAGATGAAAGCTGATGATAAGCTGTGGTGACCCCTAAAGGGAGCAACTGAAAGTAGTGGTAGAATAGAATTAGAATTGAATATTGAGTACTTTATTGTCATTGCATGTCATCAATACAATGAAATTGCTTGTGTCCCATATAAAAATTGTTCCATACACATCAACACACACACATTTTTACATTCACTATTAATCAGTTGTTTATTATCATACATGTTAGCAATATTTTGGCTCTTTTATTCATTATAATGTTCTTATTAATGCGTTATGCTGTATGAACATTTCTACAATTGTAAGGTCATTCCTAATTCTCCTAATTGTCAAATATTGAGAGTGTACGAAAGCCTCATGAGATGATGGTACTGTTGGAAGTATGTTGTTATAATTCATGAACAACTTTATTCATCAAAAAATAGTTTAGGAGGTTATTGCGGGAAAGGTCTTAGTTAATGATATATATATATACACACACACACACACACACATATATATACGTATGTATGTATGTATGTATGTATGTGTGTGTGTGTGTGTGTGTGTGTGTGTGTGTGTGTGTGTGTGTGTATGTGTGTATATATAAATTCAAGATTTGCTGCTAGAGTGTTAACAAACAAACAAATCAAGCCAAAGACAATACCCCTTTCCTTCCTTTTGGGGGTAATAGATAAAGTGCAAAGAAAAACACATGCAAGTAATGTGGTGCAGGTAAGATGTCAAGGAATTATTATGGTGGGCAGTCTTAAAAGGTGAGTCTTGAGTCTGGACTGGAAGGTGGAGAGGGAGTCACTATTTCAGATGGATAGTGGCAGAGAACTTCAGAGCTGGAAAGACTGAGGGTTCTGCTCCCCAATCCCTAAATAACTTGTTTCAGGTATATTTTGGTACCTTAAAATAAACTGTTGAGTATAAAGTGAGTATTGAGCCACTCTTGATCCCTCTTAAAAACATCATCTCGCTGCCTCAGTCCTCTCTAATGGGATTTCTTGTTCTTCTTTTCTATCATAATAGAGTAGCTTGACATTGAAAAAGGCAATTTTAATTTGTTCATTATATTCTAGTGTCATGTTTACAGGGAAAACAGCTAATTGATAAACAGGGTAAATAATCAAGACATAATGAAAATAAAGTTTTAATGAAGTCTTTTCTTTCTGGTCACATGATTTCTTCAGCTTCAACACTGTGCACTTACTTGACATTATCTTTAGAAAATCTGTGGTTGTGTTTGGATTAGACTCACATACACACACGCTATAATTAAACTACAGTATAAATAATTATAATCCATAATGACACCATCCTAATTTTCCATGTGCTGTGGTTTGCTGATAGACACAGTTATTTGCAAAGGTTGTTTTGCCTTTGAGAGCAATTAAAAATGTATGGTGGAAAGCATCTGCTCTGCGAGACATATTAGTCAGAATGAAGGTAAATTAATCACACAGCTACATGCTTCAATATGAAAGAATCATTTGTTCTATTTTCAAGCATGGAGACAGTTTCTCATGCAGTTTAATTAGCTCCTGCACAGATATAGTTTGGTCGACTTCTGACATTTTATACTTAGAATAGTTGAAGAGCTGTGCTTCAGTTTCAATCCATCAGCAGTATAATTCTTAACATTCATAGGCATTATTTACAACAACAACATGAGTCAAATAGATTGTTTTTGTTTAATCTGCCTCTCACTAGCTACAGAATAGCCTGTCGAGCACGTGTCAGGAGATGTACGCCTTTAGACTTTAATGTCTTTATTTTATGCCTGAATCCCCCTCTCCTCATCACAACCTGCCTCCTTAGCATTACACGCACCAGAGCTGACTGAAACTCAAAATGGGAAAAGATGACAATGCAATTTAGTCCAAACCATCCGTACCAGATTTGCCTATTAAGTACAGAAGTCAAAAAGGAAGAAGGAGAGAGATAAGACTCCGAACAGTGAGGCGGTGAAGCAGAGAGCACCTCTGAGACCTGACACACAAAGAAGGGTCTTAGCGCCTGAGCTGTCTCTTTATGTCTCTAAATATTAATTCCATGGTATTCTATGGCAGACATAGAAACAGGTTATTGAACTGACAGAGAAACCGCCGAGGAGAGCATCAGCTGCAGAGTTAAACGGGAAGCAGGCACACAGACAAGCATCGAGCTAGCCAAGCTCCTGCAGACAAGGGCCGAGGTTCCATCCCTCCCTGAACTATAACAGACGGCTGCAGGCAAGCAGAGTGCATCAGCTCGACGGGAGCCCCTTGCTTGCATCACCTATATCTATTTTTAGAACCACTGCACCCACCTTTTTTTTTTGTCTTTTTTAGCTCCCTGCACAGTTAAAGTGTGATTTCAAGAGCAAACTGTTGAAAGTGTGCAGTGTTTCTTTATTTTCACTCTTTTTTTTTAAAAGGGTGCTGCATCATAACTGAGCCCAATTATGCTATGTATGAATTATGCAGATGCAGACAGAAACAGAGATGAATAAATGCACATAAAATCTGCAGGTTTTCATTTCAGACAGACTACTGCAGGGGCTCCCACTGATCAGCTCTTCCTTTTGTGGCTGAAGTTGCTGAAATGAGTGAAATCATCTAGTGTAATCTTTGACTGGAATGAAAATAGACGATTGGTCTGGTCCTGCTACACTCAAAAAAATCCCTCTTTGAATGAACTTAATAAAATCATGGAAAGTATTTCCACATGATTAAATGGCTTTCTTTCAGCATTAAACAATTTTGTTAGTCCAACGTAATGCATTAAGGTTGTTTCAACTTAACCTTTTTGGGTTGTTTGAACTAATTTACTAGGTTTGGGTCCAACTCAATTTAGATGCGTTGGGTCAATTGATTCATTAGTGTTCTGGTAACTTGTTTACTATGGTTGGGACTGACTAAATATAATAGTACTAGACCCACTTATTTGACAGTAGCAAAATTACACCAGTATATTAAGTTGATCCAACCCAAGTAAAATAAGTCAGCCAAACACAATTGCTTATTAAATAACCAAAGCCATTTAATCACATGGAAATACTTTCCATGATTTAATTACATTCATTCAAAGAATACAATTTTAGTTTAAACAGTTTAGTGTCAAGTGGAAAGAAACCTCAAACAAATGGTACACATTTCCACACAATTGTATTTTTCAAAATAGTCACAATGCTCAACTCTCACAGAAAATGGAACAATGTTTTACACAAAGCAGTTGCTTGCAACAGAAAAATTTGGCCTTTTTTGGCAAGCTGAAATAAACATGGTGGGCATTAACAGAAAGGAAACAGGAAAATGCTGCAGTAAAATAAATTTCTCCAAGTAGGCAATAACAGTATAACAAAATAAAAGTCCAGT
>JAPTYQ010000024.1:15916397-15930723 GCA_029814465.1 Ostorhinchus cyanosoma | reverse complement strand
GAGAAAATATGAAAAAAGAAACCCATCAACATTAGGAACACCATCTCAACCTAACAACGGAGCAGCTTTCACCTTTTTACCTTTTAAAACAGAACCCTTTTGGAATAGTCTAGCATTTTCATGTATGACCTAGAAAAATTCAAACTGAAACAAGTTCATACCTATTTTATGTAAATTCCCCCCTTAGTTAAATCTATAATTGTGTACAGTAACTGATACGAGTCTTAACCAATTTCCAGAACATTAGTCATTGCCTCAATAGTGGAGTTGCAGTACAATGAAAACAGTTTCTTTTCTATTCTATCATTGTCATACCTGGGTTGTGGGTACCATGATGCTCTTGATTTGTTTCCCTTGAACGCCACCTTTTCTGGCATACGCCTTGAGCAGATTTCCAGAGTTTTCATCCAGCTCAGAGAAGAACTTAGACAGCAGAGGCAGTGTTGTGATTCTCTTGAATTCGGAACTCACCTACAGTACAATTACAATAAAGAACAATGGTAAACAAAACTCAACTCTGCTTATTTTGATGTCAATATCACACTTAATTTGGAAGCTTAGGCCATTCAACACATGCAAATGCATGACATGCATTTATCTGTCTCTGCCTTTTCTATCCCGTACACAGTCCTGTCAGAGAGACAGGCTCAGCAAAAGGACAGACATCTTTACTTGTGACGTCTTACAGTTTTCCTGTAATTTAATAGTGTATTAAATTAATATCATTTTGCTCCATCACATATTCATTCACTCACCTCGCGCACATTGAAGAGAGCTGGCCACCTTGTTTTAAAATCAGCTATCATTGGTTCCTCTCGAACTACTTCTTCCCTTCTGAGGGCAAAGGTCTTGTCCATCATCATTTCAACCTTTTCATCATTATTTTTTTTCTGTACTTCTGATAGGAGGGCCACTCTGACCATTTCTAGCGTCTGTGCTGTTTCACCAGTTTGATAGGCGGGGCAATAATTCACCTCTGCTTTTTTCGGCTTTTTAACACCATAGGCAGGACTGCACTTGCCATCAGGTTTGTGCATAAGGGCATTCACTGTAACTTCTGGACAGCCAAGCCCCCTTAGCTTGGTTCTGTAGTTACCAAGCTTATACTTCAAACTTGCCTTCCATCCACCATATCCAGAGACCGAACCTGGCTCTTTCAGACATGGATGCTTCAATATAAGAGCTTCTGCCACATCCTCAAACTCTGAGTCAGAGAGGTACACTTTGTACTTGATTATCGTTTCAGCTAAGCCATTAAGAATGGAAGATTTTAGTCTTGCATCAGGATTCAACAAAGTTCCAGTTGCTTTGAAAGCAGCATTGGCCCTGTCCAGCTGTAGCTCAGCATCATAGGAGAACCTCGGAACCGGGAAGACTACAGGCCATGCAGACGATCTTGAGGAGGTGGACTCAGGAGAAGACAGTATGTCGGTGTCAAATGAGGAGCAAGATGAAAGGGATGAGTCATGTGGAGAGCAGGAGGAAGAAGCTGAGGAGGTGGGGGGTGCGGGGGGAGGAGGAGGTGAGTCACCAGACTGACCAAGTGCATCTGAAATAAAGATGACCTTAATGGTTCCTTTGTCCTGGATATCTGACATTGACACCAAGTTGGTGAATTCATTCCCAAATTCTGCGTCCATGAATTGAAGTCTGAATTGTCCCTCTATTCCACACTCTGTCTTTATTCGCTCTGAGAGTTCACTGACAGACTGTGGAATCCCATTAGGAAGAATCAATCTCAGGGAATTGTTTTCTCCTAAGATGACTCTTAGTTTCACCAGGGCAGCCATTATACAATCTGTGGAAAGAGAAAGAGGACAATCATCATCTCATCTCCATCCTCCTCTCCTCCTTTCTTAACCCCACCTGTTCCCCTACTCCATCTTTCATTCTTTCTCCCTCTACCCTTCCTTCGTTTTCCTTCCCTTGAACCGGGTGGACAGCAGAAGGGTTAATCAGTAACTGCACTTTATGAATGTATATATCTTTTTAATGTCACCATTCTGTAATGTCCAACAAAGTAGTCTGCTAGAGGGTAGTAATCAGCAAGTTCACCAAGCTCAACCAAAACAGTTTCTCTGGCAGGACATGCACCCAGCTCAAAGGCTCTGAAATGTTCCCTGTACCAACCAGAAAGCCTTTTCAGCATGAAACATAGTTTCTCACGTACAATGCAAATCTGCAGGATCTCGCCAAAATCAGGCAGTCCACTGGTAGACCCATGAGCAACTATCATCCCATTTCTGAATTGTACACCATTGCTTGACACGCACTTCGTGAGGTGAACTTCAGTTGTACCAGGGAAATTCTGTTCAATAGTCTGAGCCATTTCCCGTTTCAAAACATCCACAGGAACTGTTGACACATTTGTAATCTGAAAGGCCGTTTTTTCAAAACTAAATGATCTCAAGTTATATGAAATCATTAGCTGATGCTTAGTAGCAAGTGAGAGGGGGATATTTTTAAAGCAATTGGTGTGTCGCACAACCTGCTTAAAGAAACTGTGCTTCGCCTCAAATCGCATGGTCCAGAGCAACACAAGTGGACCAAACATCCTGATCAGATGGGGATAGTGCTCTAAATAGTGATGTTTTGGGAGCAGTTTCACATCCGGGAAGAGTTCTTGGTACTTTTGTCTGTGCTCTGAAATTTTTCCCTCAAGATAAGTAATGGACTCATCGGTGTGTGTTGGAGCAACCACAAGCTCCACAATGTCTTTTAAGTCCATCAGTATTTGCCATGCCATTTCATCCTCAGGTACTAGATGCCCAATTATGAATGGCAGTAGTCTTAGGAGGGCCCAGTTTTCATGGGCATTTCCACCTATTGTTTTCCTTGATGAAAACGTGTGGGGAATTGCATGTGGCCTACTTGTCTTGTCTGCCCACTTGTAGGGGAAATGCAGGATAGATTTGTTAAGGGTTTCCAGATTGAAATATTTTTTGAAAATCAGCAATGCCAAACAATGTGCAAGCTCAACAGGCACAATGCCCTCAAACACATCGTGCATGACATCTGGTGGATAACCTGTATTAACACTGAAGTGGCCAAGAGTTTTAGTGATAACACAGTGGCTTTTTACCCCAAAACAGCTTGTGCCATTCTCCTGAGCTGATTTCACATGACGGTCATGGAGTTCTTTAGTCCTGAGACTGAATGCACCTGACTTAACTTCTTCTGTTTGGATTTCTGTTCTTGTTCCTGTGCAAAATCGGCACATATACCCAGAAGAAAAGCTCTCATTAAAACCAGCTAAACTGTGGGCTCCCAGGTTGTCTGCTGCCACAAACTGAATCGTGCCTTTTAGACATCTGCCAAGTGATGGAACGAATACTCCCTCTTCCTCCAGAGTTTTTATATCTTGAAGAAGAGGATGCAAGACACGGTTATAACCAAACCTGTTTACATCATCCGTCTTACACAAGACTGCCAAGAAAATTGAAGATAGTGATGAATGTGAGCCTGGAGGGAAATTATTTAACGTCCAGTAGATTCCACAAAGCTTGTGTTTTCTACGAGAAGTACCCAGGGGGTTGCAAACCTCAAAGTCATCTATGTATAAGCTAACCAAAATTGTTAACTCATCCCCCGAGAGAAAACTGTTTCCCTGGAAATATGAACCATCCTGAGAAGATTTGAATGTATGTTGCTCACCAGTTACCCTTTTACTCTGCTGGGCTTTGTGGTTTTCAACTACCTTCTCAACAACATCTTTCCTGTCAAAAAGTTGCTGCAAAGACTTCAGTACAGGCACATACTGAAAACTTCTTTTTTCCTTTGCATCAAGTATGTACTCGATGGGTTCAACAACCTTAAAGCTTTGTTTATAATACTGCTTGCGGAGATAGGATGTGCTCAGGGATCCGCTCTTCCCTATGGCTTTGACCAATGGGTTTGATGCACATAGAGCAGTGGCTACTTCTCTTATCACAGACTGATCAGTTGTGGGACTATGTTTCTGAAAAACACCCTCAAGACTGTTAACAGAGAGGGGTAATGTTGCTGAATTCAGCAAGTAGTGCAGTTCCTCTAAGAACTCATCAAGTTTTGTGCCTGGCACATGTGCAAAATGCTCCAACTTGAGCAACGCTGCAGCAAAATTTTGCACAATTACTTCCGGTAAGTTCTTGACTACATCTACATCACTACTTGAACATGCATGTGCTGTTTCAAATGCAAAGTCATCTTGATCAAGCGTCTCTTCCTCAGGATTATCAGAGGATTCTTGTGAAACTCCAGTGATTTTAACTACACCTGGCTTGAAATCTTTCAATGTATGTGGGTTGTGTTTCCTATTCTTGTGAGAGTGAAATGTTCCATAAACATTAGTTCTAAAACTGCAACCGTCAAACATACAGAAAACAGTTTCATTACTCCTCAAATGAGTGCCAATATGTACAAAATAATCCTTTTCTGTAGGCAGATCATTACAAGTGCACAAATAACAACTGAATGTTGAAAACTCCAGCAGCTCCTGAGAGTTTTGTTTAGAATGGACCCTACTTAAATGAATGTGAACAGCATTCCACGTTTTAAAAGTACATGGGCATGTTGTGTGGGGGCATGGGTAACGTTGCCTATGACGGTGCTGTAGTCTAAAATGTTTAAGCAGCTCAAGTCTACTGGATAGAGATACAGTACAGTCCTTACACCTCCACATCTCCCAACCTAAAATACATTCACCGTTTTAGAGAGACCTCTAGGTTTGACAGGATGAAGTTTTCCCAGGAGGCAATTCTGCAGTTGTACGCAGGCACAGGTTAAGTTGGACAGGACCCTCCTGCGATCAGAAATCAAGAAAACAATCAATTAATGTCCATGGAAGTCAGCATGTAATCACAGACACACCTGGACTTAGATGAGTGGAACAGGTACCAAACACTAGGGATTGATCAATCAACATGGATATGATGAATTCATAACATACACACTGCAAATTGTTTTAATCATGTTATAGTGTATCAATCAAGACTATCAAGAAAACGTATTTGGCTGAAACTGGCACACATAAAAAAGCTACATTTCTAATCTCTAGAGGAAGCTGCAGCCACACTGCAATTCTGCACTGAAAATGTTACTCAGGTTTTTAAACTACCACCACCACCCGAACACACACTTCATACCTTTTCCAGAAAAGATGTCGTCACCGGTGCAAATGAATGGAAGGCAGATGTAGTGGGACAGCAGACTTGGATCAAAGACGTAGGACACTTTGGTGACCAACTGCTGTGATAAATGGAGAGAGATCAATCAATTCTTGTCCATGAAGGTCGAGTTAGCAAGTAATAATTGAAAGATGTAAATGCAAGTAATGAAAAGGTGCTTTTCATTTAGAATATCACAAAACATCTTATTCTCATGAATACATCAGCTTTGCTTAAGGCAGAAAATGTAGGTATTATTTTCAGAGGTGAAATTAGTTATCTGTATGACAATGGAACAATAAAATGTTAACTGTGCTTTCTTGAACATATGACAAGAGATAATAAAGTGACATTTATATTATGGTTTAATACTAAAACACATAATCCAGTGTGAAAACAAAGATGCAACAATATCACTTTCAGGTAAAGTCAGTTCTATTCTGTTATTGGAAAACGCTCCAGAAATAAGGAGCCGAGCCGAGTCGGTACCAGTGGTAAAGCGGTATTACATTTGTGATTCCTTTCCAGCTTCTGTTGACACGTTTACCATATGTTAAACATCTTTACGCTGAAAAAGTTCGTTCGTAAAGCACTGTGGGCGGGGCTAAGCAGTAGATTCTTCCCTCCGTTTGAAGCAAACGCATCGAGTCTGCATCCTAGCTGACTCGTTTTCAAGGGACAGAATGCCCACTCCCCCTCGATGCTAAAGAGAAATGGGACACCCCATTAATAGTCTGCTCCAGGGCCGAAGCTAAAGCTAACTTCGGGTTAACTTCCGTACTTTTCAACTCGTCAGCAGTGGGCATGCAATTAGCACACGGGACTCCGTCTTGCTCTTGGTACGGTTGCTTTATTATTAAAAATGCTGACAACTTATCTTTCTTTATATTTTTACCTCCTGCTCTCCCAATCCTGCCGCGCTCTCTCATGTCTCCAACACAACACAACACCCAGGCACGCCCCCTCCAACACACACACATCCACTACTCGAATGATATCAAATAACACACCACCACCGCTGAAAATGATTTACTAAGGGCTAATGACATTTATGAATACTATTTCGTTTACATTTGGATGGCTAATAATGGAGTTCTAGGACTTACCTTTTCCATGTGCGCCGTTAGCTCTTCTTCCCAGGGGTCTTCGCGAATTGCGGTGACCGCAATATCTCGCGGTCTATCGCGATATTTACGTGGCTTTCCCCGCCTACTTGTACCAACGCGATTTTTTCACGTAATGGCAACGTGAAAGAATTTAATGAATGTTTAGTTGCTTGATTTCATGTAAATCCAACATGATTTAATCATGTTCATGAGGGAAACATTAAATTATAGCTTAGATAGAACATGTTACAATTTAGTTAATGTAACAGTCTAGTGGTTTGCTTATTTTGAGTGTATATGTGAATTTATAATTAGAAATGCCAATAATGTGCACATTGTGTTTAAGAGAAAAGAAGCAGGAAATGAGAATGTCAGTTTCAATGATGCAGGCGTTTCCCTGTAGTTATTTTTCCGAGAAGATAATGAACAGTCCCAGGCTTGGCACGACAGCATGTCAAGCAAGAAAGGCTGTGGAACTGCAATACAGGCAACAGCTTGGTAAAGATAGGCACCGCCGACTGCCAGCGTTGGACAGATGGAGGAAAGAAGGGGAGCAAAAAGTGATGTGACAGAGGTGAAGATGCAGTGTGAGTCCAAGGAAATGAGATGAAAAGAGAAGGGGTAGGAAGTGAGAATTAAAGGAAAGGTGTGGAAATGATGTGACTATTATGAATTGCCAGTTTTAGTAATGTTCTGATCCAAAGGGTGAACAAGCTGATGGAAAAACTCCAGTTACATTACTCCACCGAGGAGAGGAGAGTCATTTTATACAGTAATTCAGGCTCCCGTCAAATAATGAAACAGTGAAGAGAAATCATACTATGTCTTCACTGTTCATACGGTTGTGGCTTTTAGATAAAATCAACCACTTTTAACCCTGTAATATTATCTAAAAGTCCTCTTTTTAGAAGGTTAATTTATATGAAAGTGTTAAATACCAGTGAGTAGAGTGGTAACAGTGACATCCACCTGTTTTTCTGGTGTCCTAAATACACCATGACATAAATATACGGATGCTCATCTAAATATATGTGTACAGATTTATAGATAGTATGGAGGCATTTTACTCCAGCTAAATTCACAGGATGATGACTACCATCCTTGGCTGGACATTTTTATCAAGATGTCATACAAATTTCAAGCCATCCATCATTTTTACATAACCCTACATCTTTTCAGGGCTTGTCTGGTGTCAGTCACTGTAGCATCACAGTGCCATCCAGTGGCTCCAAAGAGAAACTGTTCAGTCAAAAAAAAAAGGATGGTAAAATATGAGCCATAAATTTAAATATATGAGATAGATGTTCTATAATTCCACAGGAAAATTCCACAGGATCATAAACTGATAGAGATAAAAATTAAATACATGTATGGATAAATGTTTAACAAAGTACATAATTCATATACATGTGCTGCTAATAAAGAATCTATGATGGAATAATTAACCATAATCATATGACAACTTACAGTGAGTATCTTTGAACTAGAAATATGTTTTAATGAGCATTAAAATGTATGTATCATTTTCCCAAAGTTTGCTGATGCCTCTGCGCTCACAGCACTATTTTTAAAGTCAGAAAATCTGTTAAATGTTACTTGAAACACAGACTACAAAAATTAAAATTACAGAGGCTGAACTTAAAGAGACAAAGTTCAAATATCTTTGAGTAAGTGCAGGCATTTTGATGTCAGTTAAATGTTGAATAAAATGTAGCCGGAGAAGGAAACAGTCACATAATACAGTAGGGATAATTTAATGATTTGCACTGGTGTTACAAAGACAAAGCACAGGCCTGAGATACATTTAAAACATTAACTGGTGTTCACTGTAAGGCTATTTTTCATTAGAGTCATTGTTCAGCTGTAATGCTGTGCCCTGGTGCTGGATCTCCTAGCAACAGACACCTGTTTACCAATGAAAACACTGCAAGACGGAGAGAAAGGTGAACAAACAATCTGGAGTTGCAGGTACGTTTGGAGAGTAAGTGACGTGTCTGCTGTGGGAGCTTTCTAGATGAATTTATATCAACTATAAATAAACATAGCTCTAAATGAAATGCAGTGTTACTTAGAGCATTTCTCTCCACTCAGATAGTATTTGATAAAGGGAGCATTCTTATCGTTTATCTTATTTTTTTTCCCAAAGACTGTAATCACTTTTTCAAAAAGCAATACTGTCACAGCTAAAACAAAGGAGTTACACCTTGTTTGTCGCTTTTATTTGTGGTTACTGCACAGTCCACATGCCCTACGGATTTTGCTATCCATCACTGTTGTCACTGAAGGTTTCCATTACAGCAGTCACAGATGGCTGAGCAGGGGAGGATAGTCATGCCAATTGTTGGAGCAACAGGCAACAGGGGACGACTAACCAGCAACACACTCAAACTCCACAACACTTGTAAGAAGATTTCCTATGGTGTGACTTCAAGATAAGAGGGAGAAGTTGGATTCAAATATAATGACATGTTCATCAATGCATTACAGTATCTTGATTAGGATTCAGATTCTATTCTAAATTGTGTTAAACGCAGGCACGATGAGATTAACCCCTCCACTCCACCCCTCCAAGTCAGGCTTTACGTCAAACCAGAGACCTGTTTTAAGTTACAAACCCACTTTGGACCTCATTGACAACCCTCACTTTGGGTAAGTGGCAATTCAGAAGTGGTGGAAGAAACACTCAGATTATTTGTTAAAGCACAAGTACTGTAAATGTAATGCACCACGAGTAAAAGTTCTATGGACTATTTAAAAAAAACATGCAAAAGAAAATGTAATTGTATCAGCAGTAAAATTTTGAAGCATGTGTCTCATGACATGTGTCTCCTACATCTCTATAAACATTGAACTGCACTTGCTATTGAGGCAAGTAATACAGTGACATTTTTGATCAATAAAAGGTTCTATTAAACTTCTGAACCAATAGCATTCTTGTAGGTCAGTTCGATTCATGCTAAAATGCATAAACTAAACATTGATCTTATAATGAAACATAACGCAGCATGTCATAAAGTTTTCATCAGAAAAAGCGCAGCTCATGTATTTTGCAAAAGCCACCAAATTATATACAGTGTGGAGCCTGTTTATTATAAAATGTGAATATTATTGCATAATAAAATTTAAATTAATTCCATTTTGCACAGCTCTTATATATTGTAAAATACCAGTGTACAGTAAATAGTCCGTTTATTTATTTACATATTCATGCTACTCCTTCATATACTGTGAGGCACTCAACGCCTTATTCAGAAAATCAGACCTGTTTTCAGTTTGGTGACATTGCATTTTCCACCTAATCCACAAGGGGAACTTAGAGTAAGAGGGGAGTGGAGTAGAGAGTTTATTTAGCTTAAGAAGGAGTTTTTACAACACTTAATCTGTCCATTTATCTCAATCAGGAAGTGTACATCTGAAAAGTAAAGTAGTAGTAGAAGTATAAATCTACTTACTCTCTGCCCTTGCAGAACATCTGAGGTCTGATTCTTTTCGAGCTGAGCTTTAGTACATGCTGACACATCTTCAAAATGATTCCTCTTTATTACCTCTAATCTTCCCTGTCCATGCATATAGTTGTGGACACTTTATGCACAGGCGTTTTCATTTGAGCCTGCTGACTAGCCTTCTGCTCTGGTAGAAAGAAAGGAAGTTGAGGTACTAATTAGAATTAGAATTTTCAATGAACAGTGAATAGTAAAATAAATGAGTTATCAAAAAAAAAAAAAAAGTGCACGTATGAGATAGATTTTGTGTCCAGCCTGAGGAGGTGCAACAAAGCAGCCTGTACATGCCTGCAGTACGAAGCAAAAATGATTAAAATCACCTTTGTGCATTCATCATCAGTGGACAGGGCTTTTATTGATATTTTTTGCCTCCACCTCAATACAACAGAAATGAATAATGTATGTGTTCTTGACGCTCATTACACAGAAAAATCTGATAGGAAAAAAATAATCAGCAATGATTCTTCCAATGTCCCTGTTAATCCTGATAATAAACAGACCTGCTGTGAATGTTATTCCAAACAGTCCATAAAATAGATTTAGTGTTCACAGTTGTGGCTATTTTTATTTGTTTTGAAGCAGTTTTCCCTTTACATGAAAGTTGAGAGGGTGCTAGAAGCAAGGGCAGATGATGGGGGAGTGACATGCGACAAAGGTCAGCCCAGTTACTTCTATTAATACTGTGAGCATCAGGAATGAAACCCAGAGAGAGAAATCCAGCAAACTGGGGAATGAAAACCAAAGTTATCTGCTAGACTAGACAGCTCAAAGGGGAAAACTGTATATTTTATTTGAATGAAATAATCCTTTAATTACCATGAGCTTAATATTATTCTGCCTCATGTATTTCAATTATAATGTTAAGTGCATGGAAATTATTGTCTTCTGTGGTGGAGTGTCAGATGTTTACTCTGTCCCCCAAAGGGGAGACGAGGGTATTGTTTTTGGTTCGTTTTTTTTGTTTGTGGTTGTTTGTCAGCAACTTTATGCAAAAAATACTGGACCAATTTCCATGAAATATTCAGGAAAGGTGTGAGGTGGTCCAGAATAGATCCTATAAAATTTTGGTGAATGTAGGACAAAGGTCAAGATCAAGGTCACCAAAAATGTGTTTTCACAATGATAGGAGATAGGACAAATCAGGTAAAATGTTTGCAAGGGGCGGGGTTTGTTGTGCCTGCCACCACTTGTATGTGTTATGTTTCCATTTACAGACTCCTGTTATCTGACAGTTACATGTCTCAGACCAAAGTGCATTACAGGCCTCAGATCCATTCTGATGGTTCAGAACCTTTAGCAAAGGTCAATAACAAAGCCACAGTGAGCGGCTTCCATCAACAAGGGACTCACCCAAAAGCAGCAACTTTGGAGGATAAGGTAACTGTAAATGACACAGACACAATGCATCATCATCATCATCATCATCATCATCATCATCATCATCATCATCATCATCATCATCATCATCATCATCATCCTCTATATATAAGTTATATACTATATCCTTCCTTTATAGACAGAACACCAAAGAGTATTCATTCCACATCCTCTCACCCCAACAGGTAAGAAGAAATAAAAACTGCAAAATCTTATCCAAATAATTATTATATTACATGAGAATAAATGAATGACAAACACTTTACTGAAAGTGAAATGCATGCCACTCTCACAAATCCGCAAATTAATTTATAATTCAGTGTGACTTCATGTTAATTACGGTAGAGGATTAGGGCCACTGGGAAATTTTTTTTTTTAATTTATCCCCAATATATTTTTTATTATTATTCTGAGATTAAAGGTCAGAATTCTTAGAAAAAAGTCAGAAAACAGAATTCTGATTTATTTTTTTCTAACTTTCAGGGAGAATGTCACTTTTACTTTTTGGCATTAAGGAGGAGGAGTGGCATTTTGCACTCCTGATTCCTGTATCTGCGCTGTCTTTATTAAAGAATCCAATATAACACCATCCTAAATCCATTATTAAGTCAGCCTGCTGTACTCAACCTGTATTGAATAAAGCAAAAGTGTCGCTCTCCCTGAATGTCAGAAAAACAATTCTGAATTCTGAGGAAAAAAGTCAAAATTCTGACTTTTTTTTCTCAGAATTCTGATTTTTTTTCCCCCTCAAAATAATAATAAAGAATATATTTTGGACCTTCATTTTTATTTAATTTTTTTCCCCAGTGGTCCTAATCCTCTTCCATAGGGTTAATGGTACTTTTACATCTGTGAATTTTCTGCAGTGTCTCACCAGAACCATGTGACTCTGGGTCCAAAACAAGAAACAGGCTTTACTGAGGAAAAAGCTCGTCAGTTTTATACTTTTCTGGATAAAACAAGCCGCATGGTTGGTTTGGTTTGATCGTTATAATATAAATAGGCTGTCCACAGTTCCACAGTTCTTTTTCTAACTTGTTTTTGTCTTTTCTACCACTTGCTGGTGTTCAGCTTGAACCTCCCTACCCTCAGGACTCAGTAATGAAAAGTCACTTCTTGCCTCCATCATCTCCTCAGGTTTGGCCACAGTTTGTCCAAGTATTCTTCTTAAAAACACTGTTGTCATTTTATTTTCTGTTCTCATGTTTCAGGGAACCGTGGTGATACCAAGAGTGCGAGGCCATTCGTGTCGAGAAACAGGATTCTCCCGCTCCAGTGCTCCTTTGGCCTGTCTGGTGAGTACAGACAGCCCTCCCAGCTGTAGTATGTTTAAATACAACAACATCAACATCAGTCTGTCTGCTCCTCTGTCAGACCTCGCCCCTGCCCTCACCATGGACTAAAACTACTGGGCCAACTCTGAGGACCGTTGGAAAAAAGGTTAGGTGACTCTACACATTTCTGTGTTGAAGTATTTGTGTTTGTACAGTCTAGACTCTTTTGTGATTTTTTTTTGTCTGTGCACATATGTTTTCAGGAACCCTCGGGGTTTCTTCATAATGCTCCAAACAATATTTTCCCTGGTACACCTTTTGATTCTTCACACTTTCTTACCCATTATCAGAACACGTAAGTGTATCAGACAGTGAGATAATAGATTCAATCATTTCAACTTTGAGGTTAAGCTGTTATATTTTTTAGACATTAACCCATAAAGACCTAATGCTACTTTTTTGCCACTTCCCACAAAAGTATATTTTTCCTTTCTTAAGGGATTTATCACCATTTATTGTAATATTATCCTCTTTACTTTGTGTTTTTTCAGTGAGAATCAAGTATTTTCCTATAAAATATTTACTGATCATGAAGATGTTCATAAAAGCTCAGAGTAAAGTTGAGGGTTATTATGTTGAAAAGAGAGAAAACTGGAGAAATAGTGACTTGTTCAGCAAATAAACCAAGTGTCTCCATTCACTGTCATTGATCAAACTTCATGGGTTTTTTGGTGAATCAAGGTTGTAGAAGATGACAGTGTTTCCATCTTCACTACGGAGCCTCTGAAGGTCCAAATGGGTCATATCTGATGAGCATGAAAAGATGACAAACTGTATTTACACATATTATTTACATGTATTGATAGGATTAGTGGATCAACAGGTATTAGACAGTTACATCAGGAGGTGCTTTTTGGTTGACAGTGGATGTTTGGGTCTTTATGGGTTAAACAGAAATGTCTCCAGTTAAAATATCTCATTATTTTTAGGTTTGACACTCATGCTGATCTCACAAAGTTAAGATCCAGCTTCACTGGTGCAGGGATCATCCGCGCTAAAATGGATAACAGCTACAATCGTCGAGACATGGACAGGTATACATATGCAGACACTTGACACATGCAGAATCATTATGTTAATGCTTCTTTTGACTTACATATTTGCTTTTATTTCCCAGGTTTATTTTCATGGAATAAACCTTCACATACCCACAGAATAATGATGCCTGCATGGCTCTTCTACAAAAATAAACTCTGCAGTTTCTTGCCACCACATTAGTTTGGGTATTTCCTTTCTTGTAGAACAGACAGTCATTTTTAGCAGAACAAAACTGTGGAAGTGTTAGTCACAAGTGTTGCAGTATTATATCCTTATAATCGGAAAAAGCTTCATTGCTCTGTTGTCTGTTGCTTAACAAAAGGCCTGTCAAAAAGAGGCTAATTTTCAGCTCTTTGTGAAGTCTTTTTTGTTTGAGATGAAAAGCTGTCAGTCAGATGACAAGTTGTGTGAAAGCCAAAGAGGGAGTGAAGAAGATGATGCATCGTTTTCAACCTACAGCTTCACTTTCACTGACCTACAGAGAATGAGAGGAGTGTAAACTAATGAACAAAAAAATTATACTCAGACAGAGTGTGGCACCCGTTCCCATGGACATCTGTGGTGTGTCACAGTGTTCTGCCACCCACAGCTGCTGAATGACGGGCAGAGCGCACACTAAGGAGGATCCTGTTTCCACCGGCTCCACATTGTGTCATATAGTTCCAGGCAGTGCAGTTCTCAGAGGTTTAACATACTCAAAATGTTAAACACACATAGTACATGTATGTCAAAACAACAGATCCGTAAAAACCAGAATGCCTATGAAGGTTGACTGTTGTTTGCAAAGTCTAGTAAATAGTTCATTTTTGTTTACCCACCTACGC
>JAPTYQ010000024.1:15897350-15907582 GCA_029814465.1 Ostorhinchus cyanosoma | reverse complement strand
TAGATAGATAGATAGATAGATACATACATACATACATACATACATACATACATACATACATACATACATACATACATTGAAGATACAGTTTTTCCTTTGTATTATTCAACAACACAGCTGTAATACTGTAAATTGTATATACCTGAGCTACCCCTTTACATTTATTTATTTATTTATTTATTTATTAGATATTGGCTACTTTATATTTATATTTCCCTTTATTTATGTTTATCTCGTGTGCATCGAGTGGAATTTCTATTTGACTGATGCCTGCAGGTACAAAATTCCACTTCACTGTGTATCGCAACTGCTATAACAAAAGATATACAGATCGATAGATAACATTATATCCTCCAAAGCAGCAACAGGTACATTACCCGAAGCTGTATTGAAATGACAGAGGAAACCCTGCAATGGGATGGTCTAAAACTGACGCGCTCCCGTTGACTCTTTCCGTTTGAGCGCACAGACGACGCAACATTCAGATGGGCTGCTTATTGAGCCAATTGCAAATTTGCCAGTGGTCCAGGATATACTGTACGCCGATTGGCCCAGAAACCCTCGAATGATCGGCTCGGAATTTGTAAAGACTGACTCAGTGAACACATTAGGGAAAAAGATGTTTGCTATAGAACATGGATTTGGACGGAACGGGAGATAAAGTGTGTCGATGTGTGAATGTGACCGGAGCTCGGGGATAATAACCAAAATCTGGAGATTGTAAGTCTTAAATGTTTTTGCATCTTCCTCCAGCGGGCCTGCAGCCTGACTCCTGTTATCTGCTGTAATTGTTGACTTAATACACCGATGGAAAAAAAAAAAAAAAAAAAAAGGCTGGCATTGGATTGTTACAGCATGATGCGCGTATTTTGTGCGTTATTTCATGCGTTTATTTGATCATTTATGGCTACGTGCTTAGAAATTGCAACGCTACATACATCAAATATCACCAAATTATCTGAAATCATGTATTCTCTAGAGGCCTTATTTTGGATTTATGAGTAAAATGGGCACAGAAGAATGATCTAGACTCCATAAAAGGCGGCTCTGTTTCTACCAATAGCGAGTTGTCGGATTTCATAATGAATTATTTGTGGAGATGTTGCCCTGCTCTTTGTTTTACTTCTCTAGTGTTACAATCACCTGGGTGCTTAAAGTATAGAGAGCAACAGGTTAAAAAAGACCTAATCCTCTGTATGTCTGCTCCTCTGTCTGCTACTCTGGTGTTAAACTGACTCTTTTTACACCCAGGTGTCAAACTTTGTGGCTGGCTGGCCCTTAAGTGCGCAGGTGGATCCAGGCCAGAGACGGTGAGGATGGGCGGTGGAGGCCAGCTGACAGAGCCAGGAGAGCCGGGCACTGGAGGATCTGGTCGAGTTTTCACATGGGAGGAGGTGCAGAGACACAGTCACAGGAACGATCAGTGGCTGGTTATCGATCGAAAGGTTTACAACGTCACTCAGTGGGCCAAGAGGCATCCAGGAGGCTTTCGGATCATCAGTCACTATGCTGGGGAGGATGCAACAGTAAGTATGCATTTGATCATCTGTAACTGATTTTGCATTATTTATGAGTAGATTACAAGCAGGATCTCCTATTTCTTTGTGTCTAGGAAGCATTTAAAGCTTTTCATCATGATGGCAAGTTTGTGCAAAAGTTTCTGAGGCCTCTGCAGATTGGAGAACTGGCTACCACAGAGCCCAGCCAGGACCACAACAAAAATGTAAGATGCATCTGAGATTTTTAGAGTGAAGCTTGTTTTTTTTTTTTTTTCATCCAGCAGCTTTGGTTTCAGTAGGTCACAGTGACACTCGTACCCAAACACCTGAGGACAAGGTGCATTTAACTGATTTATTTATGAGTCTTACAGTGTTCAGGTACATCACAGTTTGCAGTCACTCATGTTTCTTTAGCTCTTAGTTAACTCAATCTACTCTAATGATGTTTTCCTCTTCTTAATTCTCACACTTGCAACTCATAAAACTGTCTGTCACAGCTGTGGATCACTGTTTCCACTCTTTCCATTCTCTGCTCTCAGGCAGCAATCGTACAAGATTTCCACACTTTACGTGCACAAGCAGAGGACGACGGTCTGTTTCGAGTCCGGCCCATGTTCTTCTGCTTCTATCTGGGTCACATCCTGCTGCTGGAGGCCCTTGGATGGCTGACCGTCTGGGTCTGGGGGACCAGCTGGATGTTGACACTGCTGTGTTCATTCATTCTGGCCACTGCTCAGGTGACTGAAGCCTCAATTACTGTTGTTTCAATACTACACTGCTGCCCATACAGTTGGAATAATTTTTTTTTTTCAGACAAATTATTGTATTTATTCTATTAATACACATCAGTAAAAAGAAAAAAAGGATATGAAACGTACTAAAATCAAATATAAGGAAAAAATGCAAACCCTGTTGAGCACAGGGAATGTATACTCTGCTTGGGAGGGAGTTAAGTCCATCATGGGCATGCGGTCCAAACAGTGTCTCATCTCTCAGACCTCAAACTTGCAAATCATTTCAATATTTTTTTTTATAATCGTTTTAATTTTCATGATTTTAATAAAGAACTGTCAATATATAGAGATACCCCCCACACCAGCCAGGGCTACACATCAGCAGCAATTTAGTTTCTAAACTTTTCAGGGGAGTGAAGGAGAGAAAAAGTCCTTGTCCAGACAAGACTGACGGTCGTCTTCTGCCTAAAACTGTGCAGCCCAAATCTCAACCTGCAGCACTTACTTCTGGTCATGAAGATCTTTGAAAAAATTGTCCAAAATGAGATTATGGGTTTGATACAGGACAAACTGGATCCATTCCAGTTTGCTTGAGTGGGAGGGGCAATGTATGCACGCTCTTGAACATCATACAGAACCATCTAGTGTGAGGAATTTTGCACGTTTGCTTTTTATTGACTTTCCTCTGCTTTTAATTGAATATAAACTCTCATTTTATCAGAACAGCTCACCAACACCCTCAATATTGATTACAGCCTAGTATGTTGGCTGATGGACTTTTAACTGAAAGATCACAGAAAGTGAGAGTAAATCAGATGTTAAATCATCAGATGTTCTTTTATCTTCCAACAGTTCCCCCCCAAGGATCAGTTCTCTCACTACTATTATTTGTTTTATACACAAACAAGTGTCAGAGTCACAATCAGAGAAATATTTAGACCAAATTCTTAAGATTTACATATTACATATAAAATTTCCATCCATTTGAATTACTTAGATTCAATATAAACAGGCCGATAAACTTTATGTGCTGCATTTTTGTCAGTCAAATGTAAATGAAACAATTAAGAATGAGATTTATGTAATAATACCAATAAACCCAATGCGTTTTGACTAAATAATGACAGATTTATTTATTCCTCATTGATAAATCCAATTTGTTTCAGATACTTGAGGACGAGCGTATGTATTCAATATAAACTAATCCACTGTAGTTGAAAAGCTTAGAAAATGATTCATGCACTAAACCGCAAGTTTATGTACTTAAAAAAATAAACCCAATTCATTTAAAATTTTCACCAGATCTTTTGCTTTAGTTTTCATTTAGTCTGCACCTACAGTAATATGTACAGCAGTGGTTCCCACAGTGGGGTCAGGGGATGCTAACACAGGGGTGACAAGATCATTTTCAGAACACTCTTTATGTGACCTCTGGGTTCTTTGTATCTGATTAGTGAAGGATTATTGCATCTGTATTTTGAGGGAAGGAATTCAATTATATACAAAGTGCATAGGAAGAGCTTTTACTCTGTACAACAAAGATTTCCTTAATTCAGCATAAATAATAATTTTAAAGCAACAAACAGGTAAGACGTTGTTGGGCCTACAGGTTTGACTAATGGTGTCATATTATAATAAATGTTGTAAAACACACACATTAACCTGAGTAAACATTAACATAAACCCCCCTTAAACCCCTACACAGAAAACAGAACACAATGAGTAAAATGTCAAGTACCCATAATGCAGTGGGAGCGTGGAGTGCGGAGCATGGATGTACTGAAATCTTTATGTAACCCAGATGTGACCCACTTTAACTAAATGAATCTTGGTCGATCCAAAGCTCGTCATATTAAAACTATATTTACATGTTTTAACTGATTACATTTAATTGTTTTCACAATTAACAGATTTATGTAGATTTTAAGGAATTTGAATTAATAAATTCTAAAACTTTAATCATTTAAATGAAATCAAATAGATGGAAATACTTAAAAATAAACTATGCTATTATTCATTTTTCCTTATTGCATCAGAGGGACAGATTCATCATTAAGTTTGCAGATGATTCTGTAATTGTGTCCAGGAACACATTGTATGGTTGTACAGCAGGTGCAGGACAAACAGGCTGAAGAACTCATTCATACCTGTTTCCATTGGCCTTTTTAATACTATTACATAACACTCTGTTCCTCAATGTATGTTTTTTTTTAGTGTGTGTGGGTATTGTTGTTTTTTTTTTATAATGTTTGCCATACTGCTGACTGTAAAATGATTTGCTCTTCGGGGATAATAAGTACACCTTGACCTTGAGTAATGACCTTTGACCAGGTACAATGATTTCCTACTGAGTCCCAGGTACATTTTATCTGTCAAGGTTAAATCACGTTGTCACAATCATTTCATGAGAAGGGATAAAAATATTTTATTAACTTTATATGCAATAGTGTATAATATTGTTGATATTCTTAAATAAATCTCAATGTTTTTTGTTTGTTTTTTTGCCCTGTTTTCATCTCCAGATTCAGTCTTCATGGCTGCAACATGATTTTGGCCACAAGTCTGTCTTCAAGACGACTCACGGGAATCACATTATGCAGATGTTTATCATGGGCCACTTAAAGGTAATACATGCTTAAAAGATAGAACTCTTAAATACTAGATTTAGTATTATTATTTAATACAGAAACTAATAACTATTTTTCAGGGAGCGTCTACAAACTGGTGGAATCATCGTCATTTCCAGCATCATGCTAAACCCAATGTCTTCAGTAAAGACCCTGATGTCAACATGCTGCATGTCTTTGTGGTTGGTGCCGTTCAACCAGTGGAGGTCAGCAACAAAAAGCTGATATTTCAGGTTCATTAAATGGTCTGTAAACCTTTAACCCAGTCCTGCTCATCTGAACTCTGCTCTGTTACAGTATGGCATAAAGAAGATCAAACACATGCCCTATCATCACCAGCACCAGTACTTCTTTTTTGGTATGTTTTTCATAGAGCTATTCAGAAATAGTAAAGCCATTAAAATATTACACTAGTGATCCTTTTTGATGCTTTTTGCTGCAGTTGGAGCACCGTTGGTCCTTCCAGTTTACTTCCAACTTCAGATGATGCACTCTATGATTTACCGCCATCACTGGGTGGTAAGTTATCTTATCTTATCTTATCTTATCTTATCTTATCTTATCTTATCTTATCTTATCTTATCTTATCTTATCTTATCTTATCTCAATTAGGAAAAATATGGCTTAAGTACAGAGATAAGTCTCAGGTAATCATGTCTCCTGAAATGTAATGATTATATTTATCTTTACAGGAGCTACTTTTGGCCATGACTTTCTATCTCCGGTACTTCTGCTGTTATCTACCCCTGTATGGTCTGTTTGGCACTTTGGCACTCATCACTTTTGTCAGGTAAAAAAAATTGAAAGAGGGTTAACTGAAAAAAAATGAAATAAAAATTTGCAGCTAATTTAATAAAATACAAATGCTTGATATTTCCTCAACAGTGGATTTTAAGTGATTATGCATTTAAGATATAAGTTGATGCATTAAAGAAATATGAAATGCTGTATGACAGTTATACAACAGTCAAATGATGACAAACATGCCGTCATAGTTATACTTCATCAACAAATGATTTAGTAATTCCATAAGCTGGTGTTGTACTTTTGCAGGTTTCTGGAGAGTCACTGGTTTGTGTGGGTGACTCAGATGAATCATCTCCCGATGGACATAGATCATGAGGCACACCAGGACTGGCTGAGCATGCAGGTGCCTGTTTTACTTTAGTCTCAAAGTTAACTGCTGTGAATCTGAGTCACCTGTAGATGCTGCTGTTGTATTAACTCATCTGTACTTGTATGTTTTAGTTACACGCCACCTGTAATATTGAACAATCCTCATTCAACGACTGGTTTAGTGGACACCTCAACTTCCAAATTGAACACCAGTAAGTTAAATAATTTATTGTTTCTGAAACTCTGCATATTAGAGTTAATTCAGCTAAATTCAGCCAAATCTATGGCTGTCACAGTGATTACATTTTTCTGACCATTAAGAGTTATTTTTATACTTTTCCTGTTTATTTTAAGAGCTTGATTGTGCAAATGATTGGTTTTCCATTTAATTTTACTGCACACTAGATAGACATAGATTTTTACTGTTTTTATCTGTGTGAACTATATTTGAATCTCCCAGGATATATTCAATCTGTTATCTAATCATCGCCTTCTGTTCCTTCCTCCTGCTTAAGTTTGTTTCCCACAATGCCTCGCCACAACTACTATCTGGTGGCCCCACTGGTTCAGGCGTTGTGTGAGAAACATGGGATTCCTTACCAGGTAAAGACGATGAGGCGGGGCCTGGCTGATGTGTTACGGTAAGTGCGGAAAAATAATTGTAACGTTCACGTGTAACTCACTGTTAACTCAGCTGTTGATAATCTCATGTTATTTTTGTATTTTCGTCTTTTTCAGGTCACTGAAAAACTCAGGGGAGCTTTGGCTTGACGCATATCTTCATAAATGAATAATTCCTGCACTGTGCATGAGATGAATGTTTTTCTCTTTCTCTACAACATGAACTGATTTTATCTATTTGGTTTAACAAAACAATGAATAGATAATGATAATTTCTTATCATTGGTGTTAATATTGAGTATTGTGTAGTTTTTGGATGCTGTGAAACCTTTTTAAATTGCCTAACAGCATCATAAAATTGTGTTATTAGTACAACTGTGAAATTGATTGTGAGATTTATAAAGTGACAATTTTTTCTCCTTTTTCTATTGTGTGATACACTTTGAACAACAAAACATGAATACGTTTCCTGTGTAAAGGGTTACAATGTTCTACAATCATGATTTCTCTACTTTTAAACTCAAAACTGTCTTCTTTCACTGCAATTCTTTTTACATCTCGATACAATAAAGAAACCGTGCTGATTTTTTTCTGCTCCTGTCGAGTCATTAATCAAGTGGAAAAACAGAAGAAAAATGTACAAAAAAAGATATCAAACACTTACCAAGTTTATTTTTAATTCATGTCCTTTTTAAACACTGTGTCCCTTAATATTTACAATCCCTTTTCATACAAGGTCAACATACTCTCCGACATACAGTATGTTCATCATTATTCCTGCATGTCTTCGCAGTTAACACTGCAAAATACCATGCTGCAAAAAAAGTTATAATAATGACAGCATTTCACTATTGACAAGGACTTCATGCAGAATTATTATTATCTCAGTGGTGCAAGATTGCCAGAATGACCAAAATTAATAAAATTCTGATCAAAGTCACTGGGATTCTTTAATTACTGTCTATTGCTGATGTGATGCTAACTGTGATACTAAGCATGGTATTTCTGATAGCTGCGAGGAGGACACAGAGCATGTTCTTTTTTTCTTTTCTTTTTTTTATCGTCAATGGACCTGTAAACACTTTTATGAAAATAATTGGCTATATAAGAGAAAATGTGTTTTTTATATTCTGGCACAGATTTAAGTTGCAATAGCTGACATCTAGTTTTTACCAAGCCAGTTAGTAAACAGCTGCTATATTGACAGAGTATAAACATCAACTACACTGTATGTACTGTACATAACATCTGGTACATGCATGTTGTGCATACACATGCACAGACATACACACACACACACACTCATACACACCTTCCTGTACATATATTCATATGTTTCTCTTTTCATACATGTTAAAACAAGAAATTAGAATGAAACAATGACAATAAAAGCAAAAATTAGACAAAACACTGAATACATGAGGTGATATAAAATAAATATAAAATTAAAATTTGTACAACATCAATTACAGTGCACTACTGTAATTAACAGTAGTTTGATTTATGAAGTTGCTGCAGTTTGAAAGCAAGGATGAAAGAATGCGTCGGGAAGCGGCGTTCTAGTCGACACGTTCAGTCCTTGCTGCCAGAGTTGATCCTCTCTTGTCTCCGTCTCATGATTTCCTGCAGCTCTGAGTCCCCGTTGTTCTTCTATAAATTAAAAACGAGGACTCATCTTTAAACTCCTGTCTTTGCTATCAGATAGCCTGAAACTTTATTATCTATGCTTGCACTTAAAATATAAAATTTTCACATCATGCTCCCTTAGTGTCAATGTGACTGCAGTGTCAAAAAACACTCTTTAGAGTTCACCTTCACTGGAACAGAACGGTATTGTTTTGACTCATGTCTCCGTGTGTGAGAAGAATAATTCCCAAAAGATGCTTCAGTTTTTATGAAACTGGAAGTGACTCTTTGAAAACATTTAGTTCTTACTGC
Source organism: Ostorhinchus cyanosoma (assembly GCA_029814465.1). Classification (NCBI taxonomy): domain Eukaryota; kingdom Metazoa; phylum Chordata; class Actinopteri; order Kurtiformes; family Apogonidae; genus Ostorhinchus; species Ostorhinchus cyanosoma. Next base: position 15,899,047 of record JAPTYQ010000024.1, on the reverse strand, counting down.
ATCTGTCCTCAGTTATATGGGTGACACAGTGGTGTAGTGGTTAGCACTGCCTTTCTGTGGTGTGTTGGGCTGTGGGGGTTTCCAGGAGATCCCCCACTTTCCCCCACCTTTAAATACAGGTACGTATAGGTTAATCCACCTGTGGGTCCCCCTGACCACGGAGCTGATGGAGATCTGGAGTTGATCCCTGAGCATGTTCAATGGCGCTCGCTGCTCCTAATGTGTTAAGTGTTAATGCTAATGTTAAGTACCGTGTGTGTATTAGGATTTCTCTATGGGGATAGTAAAGCAATTTAACCTTCAAAAAAAGATGATATTCAAAAAGTAAACCGTTTGCTGTTAATACAAGAAACATATGTGGAGCTGAAGGCCCTTGTGTTTCAGTCAGCTTCATTTTTCAACAAGGCTTTCAATGTGAATTGTACTCCAGGAGCATGGAAAACATTCCAAGCTGAATATCTAAGATAAACACAGCTTTTATTGACTTATAACTGATCTAAATCTCAGCGCCGGTCTGAAAACGTGGCAGTTTGAGCTGTTGACGATCACTGGGAAACTTCAAGGTGTGTGTCTGTTTTCATGGCTTTGAGACAGATGGTTCTTTTGACCACATTGTTTGCATCCGCTCTCAGATGCATTTTTCATCACATAAAGTGTCTATTATAGCTGACAGCCGACACCAGCTCTTAACCTACATGTATTCATTCTGATATAGTTTTTTGTTTGCATGAATAAGCCACCTTGTTTAAGTGGTTTGTGTGCACACAGACAGATACGTGACTGACCTCCAGCTGTTCTCTCTGCACAGTGATCTGAGAAAAGACTCGACCGCCTTCATCTCCACACACTGCCTTCAGTTCTTCTTTGTTGAGGGAAAACAGCTGAGCTCCAGTCAGGATCCCCAAGCATTCAACCGTCCTGCACAATCATCACCATAAACACTTTATCCCTCTTTGATACGTACAAAAATAAATGTGGTATTTATTTCTAGCATTCTACAGGATTTATGTGTATCATTTAAATTAACAAAACTACATAAAAAAACAGTTCAAACCAAATGAAAAGTCACATTTTCAAGTGATTCTTAGAAGTGTTTCCAGGTTTTAATATTAACATGAGCTCAAAGGTGCAGAGTAGATGTTTTTTCTTGCAAAACTTACGGTTTTGAGAGACCTTTTGAGCTCAGCCAAGCAGTGACCTGCTCAGGATTTGAGTCATATGTGAGTGGTACTTGGGGGCCATTTCCACTTCGGTCCACACGAAATTTCTTGGTGTTGGGCTGAGTTTTGCTCTCAGTGATTTTCTTCAATAACTCGTCATTGACTTTCTCCATCTCTGCAGCACCGATACAGGAGCAGAAGCCATTAGGACAAAACTAAATACTTTTTAAAGTTGCTTCTAAAAGCATATTTTTTCATCAAAACTCACTTTGTCCAGGAGTCAGGGAACCAGGAGGTGACGGCCTGTAATGCTGCTGCTGCTACACACACACACACACACACACACACACACACACACGCACGCACGCACGCACATGCACACAAACACATGAACACACACACAGGTCATGAGAAAACAAACACAGCCAGCATTATTCCAAAAACAGGTTTGTCTTTCACCTCATTCTAGTTGATACATTTTTGCCCAGGAGCCAAAAGCAAAATATGTCTGTGAAACTATTTCGCACCAGGAAGAGC
>JAPTYQ010000024.1:15873938-15892323 GCA_029814465.1 Ostorhinchus cyanosoma | reverse complement strand
ATAAATAAATAAATAAATAGATAAATAAATAAAAACAGTACTAGGAATGTCACTGACAATAATACAAATACAAAATATTTGTCATACCTGCAAATTTAGAGTATCTAATCAACTATGGCTTCAGGGTAAGTCAACATTAAAGGTATCCTATGACACAGACAATGAACTGATGCTAATTTCACTGTTGACATTTGGAAAATTCTCTTTCAGATGATAATATCTCCTCTCCTCATGTATCCATTCACATACCTTGCAGACATCACATTTCCTGTCCTACTTACCAGCTCCAGAGGGCCAAAGAGGAAATGCACAAGCTCAGAAGCATTTGGATTCTGTATGTGTTTCTTCAGTTTGGCCTGCAGGGGGCGCAGTGAGAGACACAAGTGAGAGGGTGATACAGAAAGGGCAGCTAAATGGGGAAGGTTAGGAGCTGTGATATCTCACCAAGAGGTTGAAGGCCAGCTTCAGTTTCTGCAGGCTATCAATGAACTCTTCCTCAGAGGGGGGTTTGGCGCGCAGGGTCAGCATGCCCTCTGCAAAGAGCCAGAGCAGACCAGAAACAATGACCACACACAGACTCCTGGGTTACTACACAGCTTTACACAAATGACACAGGCTTCATTTTCTGGCTAGGGCTTAATGTCATATGTTATATTGGAAATTACATATATTCATATTTTTAAAATATTCATTAAAAGAACAAGTTCACCATAGCCAGAAAGTTACAGAAAAAAATTAGCGTAAATCAAGGTTTCTCAACCAAAAAGTCTTTTAGTTCTCATAAAATGTTTGACTTTTCTAGTTTTTATAAAATCAAATTAACTTAAACTTAAAGCTTCAATAACCAATATTTTTCACATTAGTGGGCACCTTTCAGCATATTATACATTAAGTGGCCTGAGAGGAAAGAAGACTTCTGTACCTTCACTTACAAAATCTGACCCAAGACGTGTTTTCATTTACTTACACAACTCTTTTATAGACTCACTTACACATTTACACCATTGAATCCCCGGCACAAGGAAGGTCATTGTACCGGGATGCTGACTTGTATGTGATAACAATAACTTTTGACTTTTTACTGCAGAAAAGGGGGAGTGAAAAGATGATTGACAGTGATAAGAACCAATCACTGTTTCTACTATATGGACTTTGTAGCTGATCAAAGAAGCAACATGGCAGCCCATCTAACACTGATATTTCCTCTCTTGATATCTGCAAAATGAAGCTTTAAGTTTTAAAAAAATATATAATATTATTATTATTATTATTATTTATTAATATCAATGAACCAGTCAGACAGCTATTCATCTTGTCTATGTTGTAAGTGACCCCAAAGTTGAGAAAGTGATTCTCTACATAGAGAGAATACATCACTCTGTCTGCGAAGTCAGGGACAACACATGTTTATCATATATTAGATTTTCATCATAACAAAAAAATGTGATAGTCCTTGACCAAGCACACAGAAAACATGTTTCATCTCACTGCACAAGGAACAATGTGTGAAAGTGTGTAAAAACACAGCATCACACCACTGCCACTGCTGGGCAGTACAGCATTACTCAGCATCATGTATTAGTAATATTATTACTTTACATAGTAACAACCATCTGTATTCACTTCAGTCCACAAATAAGACCAGTGTCTTAGTCTCTGTAAAAAACTGCATTGATTTGACTCATCTCATCTACTTTCTGTTTTTATCATCATGCAAAATTTAGCGTTAGTTTGCTTTGTCTGATTTTTGCAGTTTTTTTCCTTTTTCAGCCAATAACTGCCATAAAAACCTTTGTGTGATACATTAAACAGAATCACTACCAATTTTGTGGTTGTATTATGATTCTAATGACTCAAAAGAGCACTCTGAGGGAAGTAATAATATTACATCAGTGATACCATGTGAGTAATGGACATTGTATTAGTTAACAAGGAGACCCAAACAGGCCTTTACTACCACATATACATCTCTGGATTAGAGTCCCGGCCACAGGACACAAAGAGACACAAAGGCAGAGTGAGCAATATGAACATATTGTCACTGCAATCCTTCCACCACATCAGAAGAAAGGGAGACAGACCTGCTGGTCCTTTCTTCTTATTCTTCTTACTCTTGTTGCGCTGGTTGAGCTGAGAAAAGGCCTCTGCTGCCTTTTGCAGGCGCGCCACAAAGATCTCTATGTCATCCAGGGCACAGTTAAGGATTTGCTGAGAGACAAATGTTGTTGTTTAGTCCTCGAACATGAGCGTGTCATCATGAGACAGTGAATGAAACCGTGTAGCACCACGGCAGGTGTTAATGTGGAAAAAACCCTCACCACATCCTTCTCAATGCGCTGGGCCAGGTTTTCATGGGACTCAGTGTCATTTTGTCCAGACACTCGTCTATCTGTATTCAAATACAAGCATTTATAAGCACATTTACAACTTGACAATGTGTCACATTAAACCATTCACAAACATTTCCACACAGGATGTACAGTCACTAGAGCAACATGTGGTTAGTGGACCATACCACTCTACATGCAATGAAGGTGTGTTACACTGTGTACATAGTAAAGGGGTTCTGCCCCACTTATTGAGCTGTTCACGCCTCAAAAATCTGCTTCTTTTCTGAACTACTACGACTACATAATCTCTCAAAATGCTTGCTTTATTTACTTTGACCATAACTCATTGATTTTATCTTGAACTCTGACTGAGCATATGCATCATTTATACAGATTTTTCCTGTTTTTTTTTATTGATTTATTGGCTTTTGTTTTTGGTTGTTTCCTTTTGCTTATGTCTTGTAAAGCACTTTGGTCAGTTCATGTTGTTTCAGATGTGCTATAGAAATAAATGTGACTTGACTTGACTTACCCTGTTGTTGTGATGTGTTTGTAGCTGCCACACGTCCTTTCGGAGCAGGAGCAGGTGACGGGCCTTTAGGGGGGAGGATGGTTTCTCTGTGACGCTTCATTTTTTCCTGGTTCACCCTGAACAATACACCAACAAAACTTTAAATACCCCTCCATCAAATTTGCCAACCACTAAGACACCTTCTTAAATGTGTACTTAACTACAGAAACATTTAACAGTGTATTTGTGTCTGCATGCACATGTGCATTGAACAGCAGCAGAAAATGTTCTTACTTCAGTGTCTGAAGCCTCATTTTCTTCCCATGCTTGTTATCTCCAATGGCACTGTCAACATCTGCATGAACCATCTCAGCCTGGAGAAGAAGGGCAGCAAGTCAAAAACAAATCAAAAGCAGCTTTTACAAATGCAATCATGGTCCAGATTCACTGCTGATCATGTCAGTTTTCCTAACTTATACATTTCTTGCTGTAATCTTAAAATCTTCATAAAAGTGTATTGACAAATACTACACACATTATCGCCCATAAAGTTGGAATAATTTTGTTTTTATTCCTACATATACACATCAATAATCATCTTGGACCAGGTGTAATGATTACATACTGAGTCCTAGTTATAGTTTATCTGTAAAGAATAAATCACATTGTCACAATAATTTCATGAGAAGAGATACAAAAATATTTCATTTCAAATTTATGGGCAACAGTGTACATGCATGCTGGTAAAATTGTAAAATCCTGTTCTCATTTTTAATTTTAGGTTTACATTCAAGGTCTAACTGAAGTACCTATAACAGACAGACCTTTTTTACTCTGAGCATCTACTCCACAAAACTGGTTGCTACAAAAATAATGAAGCAACAAACCAAACTTTTACTAATTACAAGCATCAGAATGGTCATCTTTATAACATGAACATTTAATCTAACACCTTTCATTGGTAATTTAATATTGTTACCAAAGGTTTTGTCAAGTAGAAGCGGCTTTTCTAATGCTCACTTTAGAAATGCAAAATGACAAAATGGAATACGTACACATATGTATGGAATATGTATTGCTATACATATTCCATACGTATGTGTACATATGTATGTACTGGTGGAAAAAACTGCATCAATATTTCAAAGAAATGATCTGTTATACATATTTTTCTTCACATTTCATCTTGAATGTCACATAAAAAAATCTGAAAGTGCTGTGTTGTTATATGTAGGACATGATCCACCCACTTTAGTTAATGATTGCAAACTGAAGTGGACTGACCTTTTTCTTTAGACTCACAGCTACGAAGTATGAACAACAATCAGGTAGTGTCTTTTGAGTGACATCTATAATGTAACACTCTATCAAATATATAGGCCTGCTCTTATGAACTGTTTGTGAGCAAGGTAACAAAAAGTGCAAAAAGACTCACACGAACACTTCTACCAGCTCTGATATCTGACCTAACACACCTTAGATTTATGAATGACATAAAACAAATCCAACCGCGCACAGACAGTAACACATGCAAACTGAGCCACCTGTTTGTGGCTTTCCAGTCAAAACCCACCTCCACCTCATCGCAGTGGAAGAAGTGAATGTCGGGTTTGTGTTGCTCTTTGTCTTGACACACGAGTAGCAGCACTGAGGGGTAGCGTGTCTGATTCAGCACCGTCTGACACAGGTGGATGGTCGGGAGAGGAAAGTTCTCCAGTTCCTCCTGTGGAAGCACAACAGGATCAATGTAACATGGTAGAACATGGAGGTAGAAATGTGAAAGCCCACTGTTTCACTGAGAAAAAGAGGGGTATCTTCAAAATATATGAGAGAGACAGGAATATGTGAATAGGGACAAGAATGATCATGCATACACATACGTAAGCAGCTTCAAAATCTTCCAAATACATTTTTTGTTATACAAGGTATACAAGGTAAAAAAAATCAAAAAGTGTATTTATGTGTCAATAATAAAATGTCAGTATTGCAATGATGATATGACCTGCAATAAGTATAAAATAATGTGTATATCGCTCTAAAGTTTCTGTCTTCTGTCTTTCAACTATGTTTTTTCTGTTTTGTTTTATGGTACACTGTTAACAGTGGCTTCAAATATTAAATAGCCTCTGCTGAAATAAAGAAATTGTTTCACCTATTACTGAACTAACTACATAAAATTAAACACAATATTAATTTGATTTAGAAATAACTACAAAAAGTCTTATTTCCCATCATCCTTTTAAAATATGGACTTTTAAACTCAACAAATAATTTTTTGAAATAAAGTAAATAAATAAAATAATACTTGTAACACATAAGAATAATCAAATAAACATAGGTTATAATCATGTCTGTAGGTAAATAACATGTTTTGGCTTCTGTTATTTTTCTATCGCATTCTTACGCCTTGTCACACCAACAAACCTTGCAGACATGAACTGTTAGAGCACATGAGTAAAATATGTTTTCTTATTCTTTGCAATGTGTTTATTGGGATGATGAAAATATGCTAATACAGTCTATACCATAAAGTTCAAATGAAATTGTTTTCAGACACATTCCTCTTTTTATTTCTATTCATATACATCAGTAATCACCTTTGATAAAAATGTTTCATTTAAAGTTCATGGGCAACAGCACACACAGTGGCAAATCCTTAATTCAGAAGGTAACCGCTGTGACTATAACTAGAAATGTAATCCTCTAATGATGCAGTGATGATAAGGTGTGTTCAGGTGACGAGTAGTACCTGTGTGTCGCAGTCCAGCAGCCTGACCGACTTGTCGGTGACCTGCAGGAGCATCTCCTGGGTCCAGATCTTGTCTTTTGAATCAAGGAGGACAAGTTTCTTGATGGCATCGTCAACCGTTGCAATGGACTCTGTCTTGTCCATAATAAACGTGGAGAGATGCTGAGGAGAAGCAGCCACATATTAACCCAAGCCTGTATGGAAACTAGTAGAGGGAAGGTATGATTTGGAAAGTGTTTCACTATAATTAAAAGTATTAAAGAATTCTAGTAAAGTCTGCATTAAATACGTCTGTTAGCAGTTGTATATTTTGCTGTGACCATTTATTGTTTTATCATATTGCACTATTACCACAGTCATAGCTCTGCCAACGTGGCTGCACTGACAATTGGTGATAACATGTTTGATAGTGGGTAAAGGATGACATAAATACTATGAAAACACAGGGCATAGGTCAATACAATCAATTTCCCAGAGTACGTTTGTGAATTCATGTTCTTAATAATAAAATCCCAGGGCTGTTTACGTGGCTGTTTACTTTAATAAGAAATAAAGTGAATTTATCAAGATAATAATTACCCTTTATTTCTGGGGGGAAAAAACAATAAGTCATAACATAAATGTCATATTCTGTGCTTTTATCTTCTTTTCCTCATCAAGTTTACTGATGTTTTGAAATAATCTATACGACTATTTGTAAGAATATTTTTAAGAGTAAGATCGCTCATTTGTAATCTCAACTTGCATTTAGGTATTCTTGTATATTTTTGCCAGCTTTTTTCTTTTTTTCATAAAAGCAAACATGACCTGTACCACACTGTTGCCTGTAAAGTTGGACTTATGTAATTTTCAGAACATTTCCTCTTTTTATTCCTATTTATACACATCCGTAATCACCTTTGACCAGGAGTCGCAGCTACACTTTATCTATCATGAATAAATCACATTGTCACAATCATTTCATGAGAATACATAAAAGTATTTTATTCCAACCTCATGGGCAACAGTGTATTTTAGGTTGACTGATGGGATCACTATAAACTTACACACAGGTAAATAGGTAGCAGCAGAAAACAGTAAGGATAGAAAATTACATGAAAAAAAAAGGGTATTATTCTACACACATTTATATATTATATATATATAATTCAGTTAATGATAAAACAATGTATGATAAAATGATAATACATAGTATAGTATAGTGTTCTTGTAAAGCACTTTCTAATAGTATACCAATTAAGTTTATAATTATTATTTGTATTTGACTTATTTTCAGAGTAACATTTAGAGTTAACTACATCTCCCAGGCTTATCTATATAATCTGTTTGTCATTAAATAACATTCTATTTTTTCAAAACATTTTCTTAACTTCTAAAATACTGTTAATGCATAAAACTCACAAAACCCACAGAACTTGTAAATACAGCTCTTACCTCGACATGGTACTGTGACGTCTCATGCATAATAAAATTGGAGTTGGAGTATTTTTTCCTCTGTTCTGTTGATAAAAAAACAAAACTATAAAAAGTTAGCAAGGGAAAATCGTCCCATGACACCTTTGTATATACATATATATTCTACATTGTAAAAAGGCAGCAGTGGCACCGACCTGAGGTCCACATGTTGAACGTATCAGTGAACAGATGAAAGCAGACACTAATGTGCGAGCTAAAAAGACCAGCAGGGCAATAAGGAAGTGACAAAGACGTGTAATGTGTCTGCAGCATTTCATAGGACAACGGAGTGCATTTCATAGTATATTTAACAGCAAAGTTTAAAATAGTAGAGGAAAAGCTTTAGGGCACACAGAGTGTTTGTATTATTAAGTATTTGATATAATTTTACTCAAACTGCATCCTACCAGGGGGCATGTCAATGGTAACGTACCTATCTGAGAGGTTAATTATTAAATATCAAAACAAAGAGTCTCTGTTACTTGATTTGCCCTTTCTTACATCTTGGCGAGGCTGACATTAAAACTAACTTGATCCACGCAGAGATTTACTACCGGGTCAAAGAGATTTGGCAACATAATGCCGATTGTCACATGCAGCATTGTATTCTGCAAGAAAGTTTTAAATCACTGCAAACCTTTACTTTACATTTGTACTTTACTTGATTAGTAATAAGCAAACTATAAAATACTATAAATTCCTGTCAGGGCTTCCAATTATCTGTATCTAAATTATCCTTTTCAATCTATAAATGCAAAGATAATCAGTTTACTATATAATAATCTGAAGTCTTCACGTTTGAAAGCCATCCAAACACCTAAGCTTGTATAATGACTTAAAAAAAAAAATTAAATGCATGTTTTTGATCAACTAAAGATTACAATTTTGAAGCTTGAACTGAGCAAATTTTATATACATTTTTTTTAAACACGGTATAAGTTCAAAATAAAGTTTGATTGTACTGATATTAATCTTTACATCCAAATGCTGTGGCTCATTTTGTGACATCCCATTTTCAGAGCAGCACAATGTGTGCCAGTAGTTGAGACCATTGTTTTTAAACCGTTAAATGAGTGCGCCACTGTGCTCACTGACCTATTTACCAGGTGAATAGTCGGCAGGTAACAAGTACGGTTAAATGAGAACATGTCCCAATCAACTCCACTTCCAGTCCTCATATCAAGTCTCTCTCTGTCCCCAACATTTTGAAGCCACGCAGGTTTTGTATCTTGGCTTTTCCATATACGTATATGTACACATACAACACAAAGCCATTACTGTTTGTGTTACACTTTAGGATGTGTGTCGCAGTTCAACAGAACACTCCTTGTTTGATGTCCACTTATAGATGATTTATTATGTCCAAGACCATACAGTTTCCATTTTTTCATAGTTAATATCATCAAAAGATATTGAAGTGGATTATTTTGTACCAACGTAAGCATCATCACTGTCTAAATGATGCAGTGGTTTGTTTGTCCTTTTCCTGCCATTTCCTCTGAGTTGATTCCTTCCTGCTCAGCTCCCCACAGGTGAAACACAAGCGTCAGGTGCTGTTCTGAAAGTGGAGCTCTCTTCATGTCTTATTAATGACTGACTTTTATGCCAATCAATTCACAGTGCTGCGACAGCTTGCAATAAGAGCCACTTAGTAGGCAGATGGGCAGATCCTCAGGACTCTCCAGAGTCAATGACCAGTGATAAACATGGCTGCCTGGCAGATGATCAAACCCATACACGGCCCAGATCAATCAGACAACCCAACCTCCCAAATAACTGCTTCATCAGATTGCAAATGAGCTTGGATGTTTAACCTGGCATGACCCCACAGCTAAGAACAGCAGACAATGTCACAGTGAGCTACACATTTTAAACTATAAAACAGAAAAGGGCATAAAAACCTACATGACAAGTGCCGTCGCCCATATGACTCTAACAATAAGTAATTGTATTGGCAGCAGCTCATGACCTGTTGTTTGTCCCTCTCTCTGAGTGCAGGGCACCCTTTGGATACGGAAGTATGCTGCTCTGTTCATAAACATTTGACCATATGTCATCAGATAATATTACACCGACACAATAAGGAATCAGATTCATAGATAAACAGAGATGGTTATTAAATGAAATTATATTAAATACAGGAATACAGACATACATCACGTAACAGTCAAAAACAATTGAAGCCATGATGTCAATTTATGACATATAAACAGACTTTTACAACAGCGTAGCAGTTATCAAGTATTGCAACCTCCTGAATCAATCTCAGTCCAGAAATAGTTTACCTGACAGAGACATGCTCCTCAATGAGAAACCTTCCAACAGATTCAGAAAGCCACTGGATACTGTGAAGACCAAAGACGATGAGCCTAAAGTGACGCCTCTGCCCCGTCCTAAGGCTGCTGATAACAGATCAGGTGGGAGGACCTGTCCTACATTTGCATCACTTGCTGCTTCACTTATGAATGCTGTGGAGTTTTGCATAAATGTGTAGGAGCTGAGAGTTCCTCTATTTGTTTATTCATCAAGCAGGGGTCGTATATCTAACCAAAAATCTACAGCTGTCATGGATGATGAACTGCACTGTGTATTATAGAGACGCACTGAATAAGTGGTTCGTCTGTTTAATCAGCACTGGTTAGTCAAAATCAGCACCACCTTGTTTTTTTCATGGTTAGTTTTATGTTTAGTCTCAAATGCATTTATTTATTTATTTACATGTGTGTACTTACACATTTTTGTTTTAAAGTAAGTATAGCTTTTGCTACATTTACACCTTCTTGTAATATAGATGAAATGAAACAGATACTATTGGAAACAATGAGGCAAACGCCTCTATTCGTTGCCTGTCTGTATCCGTCCTTGAACCCATGCATCTCTGTCACATGAACCTTGCAGGAAGAAAACAAGACATCCTCCTTGACTACAAGCTGTTAGTTCAACATGGTTCCTGAATTACAGGTGACTTGTTGTCATTGCTAGCCGCTGTTAAATTCTGCATTTTACTACTAACTACATTCACTGTAGACACGCTATTATTTCAGCAATTTGCAACAATTAGTGAGTACAGTGGCATTATCAGCAACGCCAGTCATGTGATATGTGTTTCAGACATATTAGAGGATGGATTCTGTTGGGTTTCTGTGAGTTGGCTTGAGAGTCTGGTTTCAACCAGCTCTACATGGAACGTGTCATGAGATAACTTTTGTTATGATTGGTGCTATATAAATAACATTTTATTGACTGATTGATTGATGGAGAAAATGTCTGAAACTCTGATGTTTAGATAGATAAAATGAAAATGTATTGATTGTTGCCGGTTATGCAGTTTCTAAAGAAGACAGTTATTAATCAATTTCTGATAATACAGACAAAATAACTGGCTATACACTTCTAAGCTATTATTATTCCAGTCTTTAGAATTCCGCTGTTGTTTGATGTCTACTCTCGTGCCTCTCCATTTAGACGGGCAGGCTGCTATAATCCTGCAGCGAGGAGGTGGTGACCATCTGCCACACATGATGAGAGAAGCCAGTGAAACCCAGCATTACCTCATCACACATACAGTGGGATACTTCAAGGGATGGGCTCAGTCACAGTGTCTCCTGCGGATACTTGGATAACTTAAAGTGCAAAAATGTTTCACAGATGACAAGGTGCACAGTCAGATACTTTGGGAACATCTTGCATCGCTAGAATACCATCATCTGTTATTTGAGGTGGTTCTAAATTTAGAACAGCGCTGACATGCATAAAAAAGCAGCTTGAAATGTCATACTTCGATTTGAGTTTCTATCTGGAAGTCTGATATGCTGCACAATGTCCCTCTATGCTGTGGAAGGAGGTGCTGGCAGCAACCAGTGAGCTAATGTCTGAGGCAGCACAGGGTGGACCAGAGCTGAAATAGAGTGGTAGAGTCCACCTTTCCCTTTCCACTCTTCAATGGTGTCTTTATTTACAGTACCTGCAAGACATGGGCATCCCCACCCTGTTCCAACCACACATTAAAAACAGGCACACCCTGCTAATGTAACCTGCATTTCAGTCATACAAACACACCCTATCACAAGTATGTAGAAGCAAAAATATACTGTCGTGTCATGCCAGTGTTATTACAGTCTCAAATTGATGCACAACAAATATATTATATGAGCACAAGAAGAGACAGTCTAGACACACAAAAAGTTACTGCTCCATTTGGTTGCCCTGCCTCCCTCCCATGTCCCTCAGAACCTGACAGAGGTGTCAACAAGCTGAGCTGGATGGGGCCCCTCTGCAGGACCTTGGCCCCCTCTTATCAGTGTGTATTCTGGACAGAGGACTATGCTAATCCTCTGAGGCTGTGAAACTGAAGTAACATTCAGCAGAGTGAGTGCGCTGGATTTCCTGTTAAATTCATTTGCATAGTAAAATTAACTTTTGTTGTGATTTGATCTTGCAGCTCTATCCCCTTTAGCTTCTAATGAAAATGAAGGGTAAGGCTGGCATTGGTGCACATATTCTGTTCCACATAAGATGTCAAAATGGATGAAATGTACAGGACTTTTTAAATAAGGTAAACACCGTTGTTATCAGTAACACAGAGGAAGTATTTGTGGCATCTGGGAAGTGTGTGGCACTGATTCAAGATAGTAATTTATGATATAATGAAGGATAATGATACACTGTGTAGCAGTTTTGCATTAATGTTATTTTTATAGTTTCTAGTAACAGACCTCCGTAGAGGAGGATAAAGACATTTTGGCTCCATAGGGGATACTCCTACTAAAAGCAGAATTAATTGTTATTGGTTCTGTATATAAATATTAGTTTGTAAGAACAGAATTAATGACATTCTTCATAACTATTTGGTAATATTTAATAAGTAAGCCTGCACAGTCTCCTAAAATACATGCTTGAAATAACTTGTTGATTCATGCCACAATAATTACAGGTAGAGTTACATTTGAAGGGCATGTAAAGGCAACGTCCTGAAAACAGGCCAACAATAAAATATACTCACAACACCAACAGTGAATGTCCTCTAGACACTTCCACACAGTCACTTACCGTAGAGGGCCTTGGCGCTGAGCTTGCTGTCCGATCTGCCCACTCCACTGCAATGACAAGAAGGGGAGATGGGGTTACGCTGTGCTCCCTTCATCTTCTCCCCTTCACCTCTGGATGTCAGTGTTACAAACCCCCTGAAATTCTCACACTGTCGTTTGTCATCAACGCGAGTGCACAAAAACAAAAGTGATCTACAGAGAATTTGCGAGCAGCCTGGCAAGGACAGGGTGAGATTAGCCTGAGATTCTGAACATATGGACAAACCAGGGAGAGCGAGGGAGAGTGGAAAAGGGAGAGGGGGAGGCGGACGTAGGTGTGGGGCCTGGAGAGAGGCTGGAGCCAGGAACCCAGGCAAAGCAAACAATTTTCAACAGAGCTGCTCTGTGCCCAAGGTCTCTGACCCACACCACCTTCCACATACTGGGTTAGTGATTCTGTCGCCTGTGTGACAGCAACTAAGGACACAATTTACTAACACATAGAAAGATAAATATGTGAGTGGACACTTACTTGGATTGCCTCGAAAGAGGTCCCAGGACACTCATGGTTTACGACATCCACCTGAAAAAAGACAAAAACAGGAGAGTTGCTAAAGGAAAAACAGCCACCATCTTTAAAACTCTAAGCTCTGATATACAGTCCACTGAGTTTAGACATAAACAGATGCAGGTGAGTAGAAACAGTATAGTAGTGAAGGCGTAGCCAGCCTGTTCTTCCACTGTGGAGAGCCAGGTGTTGGGCCTGTATGTCTGCTAGTCTCAAGAGGACTGATCTGGGACAATGGCAGACAGCAGGCTGATATGCACTGTGTAATTAGATCCATTCAGTTGATGACTATATCTGTAGCTGCAATTAATTAATTTGGCTGGACTTTACACTCAGCCATTATAACTATTTGATAATTACTGTGGCATCAAAGAAGACAAAGCATTGCAAAAGTGAAATGCAGCTAAATCTGAGCGGGAAAGCAGAGATGAAACGCTCCCACATCTTTATTCTAAGCTGAAAAACTTGTCAGTCAAGGCATGCACAGATGAGGTTATGTAACACTAAACATACTGTATCAGTACATGCTCAGTTGTGGACTATAATGAGCTCTTACACAACAGAGGGGGCTTTTGTTAGGTTCGTTTTACAGTGACTTATGGAATTTCACTGCTGTGGTCAAATGAAATAATTGATACGTGACAAGTTAAAAGCTAAAGAGTATTATATTTAACGTTTGTAAGCCTAATCACCTTTCACCTTATGTGACTGAGACGCAAAGGAGCCATGTATCTCTTTAACCAAGCCGTTCAGTGTGTATTATTAATTGGAACGCTAAGGATCCTGTATCACCACCAAGCATTTTAAGTGTTCTGCAAAAACAAACCAGTAGAAGGTAAAAAACAACCAAGTGTCATGCTGTTGTGTTGGGCAAGTTTCTCACAAAAGCTGTGATTTTTTTCCCTTTAGCTAAGATTTACCACTTCTACATGACAGTATTATGACAGTCATTTCCGTACACCCTGCCTCACCTCCTTTAAGGTGTGTAAAACAGTTTTACACAAAGCAGTTTTACTAAAACTGCAGTCATAAACATAATAGGTCTCAGCATATAAGCTGAGATCTTCTGAAACATTAAGAGGCTGGACAATCACTACAACTTTCACAGCCAGGGCTGAATTTAATACCAGGCTGCATTAGTTCTCATTTGTTCAAACCGGGGTATACTGTATGTAACTTAATACCACCTACTATAATTATCAGCTCCAACTAAATCTTATAGAGAAATGCAAATGAGGAAAAAACAGTATTTACTTAAGTCCAGTCAATCTGCACAAAAGGTAGACTTCCTCTTTCTGTTCTTATCTGCCTGGTCATCTTCTCTCCATGTGCTATTGTTCACGGTTTTGGCTATGATCCAGGTTTCAGGAGGGAGGTGAAGCCACAGTAGGACAGGCGTGGTGTCATGTGTTTGTCAGCCTCATGGCAATAGGCCCTATGCACACCTCTTCCAACTCAGGCTCAGGTGCATATTGTTCAGTAAAGACAACTCCCATTTTAGTGATAATTATATAGTATTAGAGTCATAACAGCACAATAAAGAAGCAGAAATTGAAGGATGCTTATCTTGGGCTTTCTTTAAGTTCTAACTCTCTCCTTTTTCAGAATTACTGATAAGATCCATGTGTTTTGGTTTTCTCATAGCGGAATGAGGTTAGACAAGTGTTATATACACTGTGTTTTCTGTGACAACAAATCACTTCAGTGGAATGAAAGCAGCATTGATTACTTCAGTGCATGATCTCATATTCAGTCACAAAGTATCATGCATATGTTCTTTGTTGTTGCTTTTTCACATGGTGAAACTCCGCAGCTTGTCTAACATACCATAAAAATGAGAGAATCATGAGAAGAGAAGTCTTTCTGAGCTTGTGCACAGTCTCACTGACCTGACACCTGTAGATGAATACAACGACAGATGGGGTGAATTCCCACAGCAGCTACAGCACAAAACTGTCTAGAGTGGCTGACTGAAAACCATGTGCTCTAAGCAACACATGAGGCACTTTACAAACCTTACCAAAGAATAAGAAATGCAGACAACAAATTACTCCTACTATAAGCACATTCAGCATTTATGTTGCATAAGCTCATTAGTATTTCCCTTTTTTCTTCCACTAAATCTTACATGCTCTGCTGTTAGATATAAGGTGACATAAATAATGGATTAAATATATCTGATAAGCGTCACTTTTCTGTATTATCACATTACTTTCATTCTGTAATACAAAAATAATAAAGATTTGTAGGTGTTGCTTACATAATGCCAGAAAACTGTGAGTTTTTTCTCTGAGTAATCTGGACTTCGCCCTGAGCTCTGAGTAAGCAATTCTGTAGGAGATAATGGTTATCTGATTTGATGTGTATGTCATGCATTTCAGTCGTACGCCTGATTCACATTGCACTGTTATGACAGCTGCCATATCACAGGTTTATATTGAATTTACAGGTGCAGTCTGGAGTAATGTGCATGTTACTTGTGTCTAAATCAGGGCACAGTGTCCTGAGAGCCAACACAAAAAGAAATCAGGTCAGATTTCACCTGCAAGTTCCCTGTTTGTTAATACAAATTTAATCTCACCCTCCTAACACACTCACACAAACTCTTACTAAATTGACAGTGCTCTAACCACTTCTTACATATGCTGACAGTTGTTGATGTATTGAGCATGAGGTTGCTCCTAAAACTCTAGACCACAAATGAAAGCACAGAGGTAAATGATCTAATTGAGGTTATGGGTGACACAAGATGCAGTAACATGTACTTATCTGCACTTTCAACTTCAAAACCAGATATTACCCTGCAAGGAATGACACCAAAGGATGATGCTATGTCACTTCTCCATCTATGACTCATCAGTGTATATTTTAATACTAATACTACTACTACTACTACTACTAATAATAATAATAATAATAATAATAATAATAAACTTCTGCCTCTACTCCTGCATGTTCTAGTGATGAGTTGAATACAGAGGGTCAATTTCAGTGTTTTTTAGTTTTGTTTTCATGGACAATCCCAGTTAATTAGCTGCATCAATAACAGTAAAAAAGGCAGCTTTAGCCAACATGGCTAATATCCTGTTGTAGTCTCAGGCCTGACAACAACAGGCACCCTCAAAAACAATATACTGTGTGTGCTGCATGTTCATAAATAAATTGCATACCGACCAAAAAAATAAATTATTACTATTCTTGATCACAAATATTAATATTGTGCCATTAATATCAATATAGCCTTGAAAACATTTACTAATTTCATTGTAACACCAACACACTTCATCCTCAGTATCAACAAACACTTATAGGAACTGTTTACCTGAGATTGTGTTCAGCTTGAAAACAAAGGTGGGAACACTCAAATAAGTTACACACCCACGTTAATAGTTTATAAGCATTATGTAAACGGCCATTAATGGTTTATAACCCATTGTAATAACTGTGTTTTAAGTACTTGCTAATTGACTGTTTATCAGTAAGAAGTGTTTGCACACAGGTATGAGGTGTTATGGTGTAAAAGAAAAGGAAAAGGAAAAGAAAAACACACTAAAGACATAAGTTAGAATAACTCACAATCGTATTTTCCGGACGGGATGCTCAAGGTTGTAAACGTGGGTCAGATCGTGGAGCATCAGCCTGTCATCAGTCTGCGGCCGATCAGGACAATAAACTCCGCTAAAAGAATCATACAATAATCAAAGTGTGGATATTTGTGCGCCTGGCTCAGAAAGAGAATCGATCAATCCCCCAAATCTGTAAACTGTCCAACACAGACCAAAAGTGTTTGTTTCTGGTTTCCAGACACAGGCACCGAGGAGGCAACGCGCAGGTGAGCAGATGATAGGTGAGTCTACAGGTAACTCAGTCTGCAGGGGGCGGAGCTTCACCAACACTCCACCACCACGGAGACTTCTCGCGTCTGGCCCACGCCACGGTGAGAGTCCAAACACATACACCTGCGCACACACACTTACACATATGCATGCATCTCAGACACGTCATCCACCTGGTGTGTGTGAGGTGAGCAAAACCCCTAAAGTGATGCAGCCTGATTTGCAAACACAGACTAATGCTCGTGCCACAGTCAAATATCCAGATTATCTCATCACCAGGAAGTATGTCCTGTAGATCACCTAAAAATAATGCAAAGCATACTTTATTTATACCAATAAAGGGTTTTTCAAAAATTCTGTGTATAAGCTTAACATATTAGTCCCCCAGAGACAGATTCATCTATTTCCACAGGTTTCACTTTGTGCAGCTTAGTAGTGAGTGGTTTAAAGTAGATGAACTCAACTGGGGGAAAGAAAGAAGAGCAGCGGTGTGGAACACTGCCCAGGTCTCAGTGACACAGGCTGCTAAGAATGACCACCCTTTGTCCAGCTGCAAAGAAAACCATTAGGATAATGCAGGTGCCCACTTCTTGGTGTATTGCTGTTTAAGAACAGTAAAACAACTTCAATGTCTCAACAAAAAGAAAGAGCAACAATTTGTCTAAAGAGGAGAAAACCATGGAGTGTTATCTGCACATGACTGGACCAGCAGAAACTGGTAAATATTCATGTTCCAGTGTTTGCTTGTTTGCCTGTTACTCAAGCATAGCTACTCTGAAATGTGATTTGTTGTGAAACTGGTTACTGTGGATACCTTTCTAATGGGTTTGATCATTAACTGAAGCTGTCACTGCTGAGAAGTCACCTATTTGAAGACTGTGGGGACGTTTGTAGATTGTTAACACTGAACCATTTCTGAGCTCTTCACCTGAATAATAATCAATGGAGGAAAAAAACATATACCTTTGATGATCTTGCATTAAAATGTGCAGTGTGAAGAAGAAGTACAACGATTTTTAATATGGAATGTCATTTATAGGTGACATTTAAGATAAATGTCAGGTATAAATGAACTGTTTATTTTTTGTAAATTCAAGTGTGACCACACAGAGTCTTTAATCCATTTTACACATATCAAGAATGTCTCAAGTACTAAAATCAATGTTGTCACTATTTTTTTCCAAAACAATTCTGCCCTCTACTGGAGAAAATGCAAAAATTATGACACTGTACAAAAATAATAAATATAAAAATATGGACTGAAAAATGTGTTTTGAAATGTACATATTACAAAAAGATACTGATAGGAACATGTCACAGTTAAACACACAAAAAAGCTTGACTTCAGCAAAGAAAATTCCTTGTTATCTGTGTTGCTCTGATAAACTGTTGCTTTAAGAAACACCAGATTATTTTTAAATTATAACTCTAAATCTGTTTTTGCAGTCCTTATAAACAGTATTTACAAGCATTTGAACTGTCCTGAGGCAAGTTCGTTTATGACTCCTGGTCGTAGTAAGAAAGTGCAGGAACGTTGGGAATCCCAGCGGTAGCATCCAGTCGGCCTCTTCATGAATAGACACTGAAGTACAAAAGGACAGCAATATAAATATCTGTTATTAGATTACACTGTAACTTAATAAAAAAAATTAAAGACATGAAATATGAAACTGTTTTAATTGAACCCTCAAAGACCTAAACAGCTGCTGGTGACCAATAGCATTTGCTGATCTAAAATGTTTAAAAATGATAGTGTTAAAATGAACCACAAATCCTATCAATACATTTAAATAATTCAGGTGAAATGAATAAATCAGTGTTTCAGCTTTTCAGAGACATCAGATATGAACTATTTTGATGTTTAGAGACTCCACAGTGAACATGGGAACACTATCATGTTCTGCAACAC
>JAPTYQ010000024.1:15826172-15847946 GCA_029814465.1 Ostorhinchus cyanosoma | reverse complement strand
TTGTGTTGGAATGTCTTTGGGAAGGGTTGACAGTGCCATGCTCAATATAGTCACAATTTAAATCACAATTAACATTAAAAAATCTAAAAATAGTATTCATGTTTTACCAAAAGTAGTTACTTTAAATATGCAATTTATGAATATTTTGGCCTTTAGCATTACAATTCCAGTTTACAATGATTTGATGCCTTTATGAATTTCTGGGAAACATTACATTTTTATCATCTTTGTTTCTGGAATCGACAGTGATTCCAGCAAAACTGAGTAGCCTAATGGAGAGTTTTAGTTGTATGAGGAAATTTTTAGCAGTAGCTAAAAAGATTAAAGTTGTGGCTATGCATATATTAAAACTTTATAAGTAGGACCGATGACAGATTTAGTTACCCCTGGTACCACACTCCCCGTAAGAATTTGTAAAATGTTGAAAACAATATGACATTACTTGCTGGAATCCAAACCCAGTGTCCTGCATCATAGACCAGAGGATTTATTTGCCCACATGTACATTGGAGGGCAAATTTATGCGCCCACTTTGGAGGGGAGTCTACTGCACAAACGCCATTTATGACAAAAGTCTATATGGTAAAGGGAGTTAAATCTAAACTAGACTAAAGTCTAATCATGAGGAGACAACCGTCTATTCAAGCAGTATTTGGGTCTCCATGAAAAACAAACAGACCGTCACAGAAGATATGTAATGTATTATTATACAGTGCTTTGTTTCCAAAAGTGGTCAAAAGGTTAAATTATATTCATTTTATTTGTGTATGATAATTAAAAAACAGATCTGTGTGATTTGAAAAATGTATAATGTTAATTTTGTTTTGCTTTGCCACCGGAGCTCTAACCCCGGACCCCACCATTCCCCTGCGAGCCTCCCATCCATTTTTTTCTGGATCCGCCTCTGCATACGACCTATAAAATGATCATGGTAAACGATGGCATAAACTACTACAGTTACAACTATTCAGCTTGTCCTTTAGATGGTGCCAAAGATGCACTTTAAATATGTGCATTTTTAGGCCTCAGTTTAATCTGCCAGGTAAATGTGTGTACTCTGTATGTCCCCTTGTGCACCCAAACTCTGTTAATAAATCAAGATCTTTCTGTTACATTATATCTATTTATTTGGTTAGATTTAGGGAGCGTGAAGAGGGTTGTAAAAGTATCCAGCGAGAGCAGGAGCCTGAAAGGCTAAACTGAGGGTAGGTAATGAGTGGTCGTCACTACGTACGTCACGAAACACTCAGGAAGTGTTAGTCAGTACGTGGCCTTTTTATCTTGGTCTACAGAAGTGGGAGCTGTGCTTCATACAAAATGGTAAAGTTACTGTTTATTTGTCGTTAAAATCCAAAAACTATAAATAGTGTTGTAGTATTTTCGCTATGCACTGTAAAACCTTCACTTTTATCCATATAATCTTCTGTGTTGCCTGTAGTTCTGCAGTTAGCAGAGCATCGTTGACGTTAGCCTGTGTTGACAAGCTCACTCATTTAATAATTTTAATCTAAAATGACTGTAGCTAGATTCAATGTATTAAAAGCAATCTAGTCGCTCTGAAAGAAAGGGTTTCATACTACATTTACAGTCCTTTTCTCTTTTCTCTTTGTAACTACAGGAACTCGAGGCTATGACCAGATACACCAGCCCGGTGAACCCGGCTGTGTTCCCACATCTTACGGTAGTCCTGCTGGCCATCGGCATGTTCTTCACCGCCTGGTTCTTCGTGTATCCTTTCAAATTTATGCGTATGAGAAAATGGGTCATAGCTAAGACTAATATTCTAGAATAGGTATTGTCATAATTATTGTTCGTGAAAGACTGCACTCTTTCTTGTTGTGGCCTATATTCATTCATTCGGTTTATATTACTGTTGGTGAGAGACAAGAATTTAAGTTGTCTATCTACTGTTTCCCCCGGGGAAGTATTAGCTCCCACATTTTAGTGTGTTATTAAGTTAAAGGAGAAATGTAGATCCGTTACTCACCTGTCTATATGACTGAATATTATAGACATGTGACAAAATAAAAGAAAAACCTGAATGAAGGGGTGTGGTCTCTTAGGATAACAATGCTCTATCCACAGGGCACAAGGAATAAGATATGTACTGTGCAATACCAGATATTAACATAACTGAACAACTGTGGAAGATTTTGATGAGTGGGTTCCTCATCAAAGTATCAAATGACAGAATAGATTTGATGAATGATGGTCATTCAGCTTTCCATTAGAGGTTGCCCAAGACCTTGCTTAGACACTTATGTTACCCTTTTCCTTTCATTTCTCTGTATAGTGTCATAAGCTTTAAGTGTGAAAGAACCGACTGACAAAATTATATAGAAAATACTGGAAAGAACCTGTCCTAAGGATGGAAGCAGGAATTCAATACAATATTGACTAAAATCCAGAGAGATATTCTGTCCTGAGAGCACAGCTACCGTAACCATGTTTTAGTGTCTTCAGCTACATATAAACCTAATTTTACAGATTGCTACAAGGAAGCCTTTTTGTAAATCAAACTCACATTACTGACATACAAAGCAGCATCTCTTTTATTACCCTGCCCCTCGAAGGAGAGGCAGGAAGCATTGTTTTTGGTTCAGTTTGTTTGTTTTTTTGTTTAACACTGTAGCAGCAAAACTATGGGCTGACCATACCAAATTGAGTTTATAGATTGCCCGTGACCCAGAATAGATGTGATTACATTTTGGGAAAAGAAGGCCAAAGTCCACATGTTTTATGATTTTTTCAAATCTTCTTTTCACCCCATTTACTTATAATGGGTGAAATTTCAAATATCTGTAGCAACAAAACTATTGGTTGAATTCCCACCAAATTGGGTTTATAGAATACCAATGACCCAGAATAGATGTCATTACATTTACTTATAATGGGCGAAACTTCAAATGTCAAGAAAAACATCAATTTTGTTTCAATTTACTTCAAACTTGCTACATATATAGAGGCAACTGACATGCTGACATCACCACACGCATTGACGTAATGACATCAGCTGGATCGATGCCAAAATAAGCTACAATACGTGTAAGGGGTGGGGTTTGTTGTGCCTGGCAC
The DNA here is from genome assembly GCA_029814465.1 of Ostorhinchus cyanosoma. NCBI lineage: Eukaryota > Metazoa > Chordata > Actinopteri > Kurtiformes > Apogonidae > Ostorhinchus > Ostorhinchus cyanosoma. The sequence continues at coordinate 15,844,871 of JAPTYQ010000024.1, read as the reverse complement.
CTCTTGTCCAAGTTGGTAATAGTTACGTAAGCCTTTAAGTATAATGCGTAATTTAACTAATTACACTTGACATTATAAGTAAAAGAGTGATGTTAAATTTAAAATTGGAGTTCTAGGAAGGATTTTTAGGTTTTAGAGTACAGATTTTGGCTCTTACACCTTTATAGATGAGTTAGTCCTTAATTGTCTGTCAGCTATGAGGTCACTTCAACCAAATACACCAGAGATGTCTACAAAGAGCTGCTGATCTCCCTTGTGGCTTCACTTTTCATGGGTTTTGGTGTGCTATTCCTTCTTCTCTGGGTTGGCATCTATGTATGAAGGTAAATTTAAAATATATTAAGCTTTTGAAAGTGTAAATACTGAAACTTTTTATTTGACATTGTTCCTTCTTTTTTCATATAGTTTTGGGATTCAGGTGACTGACACATGACACGACACATTCCAGTAGAACGGATAACATCACTCAAGGAACTGGATTTCAAGATATGATTGGACTGCACTGACATGATTTTGGGATCATATGGACTGTTTTTTTCTTTTCACAAGTAAAGAATAATTTGTACAACTTGGTGTCTTTTTTGTTTGTTTAGTAGTTACTGTAATTCAGTTATTTTCATGTCTTTAATACCAGTATCAATCAATGAACCTTTCATTACTAATCTGATAGTGATAAACTGTTAAGTACACAACAGCTTCACACGTATATTGCTTAAAAATAGTTACTTAAAAACACACTTGAGCTGTATTTGTAGTGTTTACTAGTACCTAAAACCTCAATCCCTGATTAATCTTTGTTAAAAATAGAGCAGTCTGTTTCACCTTGCCTAAAGGATAATACTCACTACCTGAGTGATGAAGGATTACACAAGGATTACAGAAGGATTATTTAATAAAAACCGTGTGAACACACTTCAAAGATCCTCACAGAAAGACAAGTGATTACAATGAATGTCAAATTTGGCTTGGAAAAAACATGTAAACAACACATACTAATCTGATAAGGCAAAATAAGAAACAGATTTCTTCCTTTGCTGACAATAAAAATACACATTTTTAACTATCCTATACTGTACAAAATATTCTACATAAAAATATGTAAAAATGAACTGTCAATACCTGACTCTTAAACACTAGTCATTTTTAGACTTGACATTTGTGACATGTTGAATTGTTGTGTTGTGCAACTCAAATTGATTTACAAAGGCCACATAAATTAACAGACTCAACCCTAAATAATACAATACCACACATGCCATCGGTGGCTGACTTGTGTGCCCTGTAAACTATTTAATAGTGTCTGCTCCTTGCTTGGTGATGGAGAGCCAGTAACCACCAGTCTTGTCTTCACCCTCGCTACCCGTTACTGGGTTGATGTGTATCTACAAAGTGTACGATATCATTAGCTTCTGTTAAGTGTGATAGTGTCAAAAAAATAAGTAAATACGTAGTCCAAAATCCTGAATAGGGGTTTTCTAGTGAGATCAGTCTGTCCTTTGTTTACTGCCGAGCTCTAGAGAAGGCATCACGCAGCCACAGAGAGTCTTCATACAGCCTTGGGTCTCCCATATATTCTGCTGTCCGTTTGTATAAGTAGTAATATAATACTGCCGCTGTTGATAGAAAAAAAAAACAGGTCTTCAGTAATGATAGACAATACAGTATTTCAAATAAGTGGATTGTTATGGAACCTTAACATCTAGTAATCAACTATTTACCTGTTCTCTGGAAAACAAAGAGAGCTTGAAGGCCATCTGTCCAAACAAAACGGTCTGACTGAATCCATCTTAGATTCTGCAATATATATGTAAGATCCAAATTGTTTGAGTCAACATCAACAGTATGCATTTTCCGTTCAAGGACGACAGTATTTAAATGATGGGTTTGAATTGTATTGAGCTGATATGGAGGTTTTTGTTGGAGCTACAAAACATACCAACACCCAGCAGTGGAAGCAGATGCTCAGAGTCAGGTACAGTGCTGAAAAGATCAACAGAGCCCTGAATCTTTCCAGCAGCAGTGACACTAGGCCAACCTGGAACACGTATGTGTTGAACATCATCAGCAGGATGATAATCACGCTGAACAAGATGGCAATGTCCTGGATGCTGCACAGAAAGATGTCACTGGTTTATTTCTAGTATTGTTTTATGATGCAGTAAAGAGTAACACCAAATAATTTCAATTTACCTCTTAAAGGATTTGAAACACTTATTTGAATCATTATTCAAGTAATGTCTGAAGGAGTATCATTTTCTGACCATAAAATATGTGAATCTCTGAGAACTAGCTACTCTGTGTGTTTGGCTTCAACAAATAGTTTTTGTCGATCCAAATTCTGAAATGCTTAATAAATATATTTTGACCAATCACTTGATAATTTACAAGTTTTTATGATATTAAGAATATGTTAAAAAATCTGATTTATAATCATGTGACATGAAATATATACTATTAAGTAAAGTAAACAAAACAGATTTAAGATGAAAGCTGAGTAGTAAAATCTGTGATACAAATAAAAATGGAAGAGTGAGAAACTGATAAATCAATGTATCTTCTCAATGTATAATTTACTGACTTACATGAAAAGCACTAGTTGGATGACAGGTGCTCCTCTTAGAAGTTCACTGAAGGAGTTCACAAAAAGGTCATAACTCAGCAGTGATAGCTGGATCAACAACACAAGAGAGTAATTGCCGGTCTGGAGCATCTTCGCAGGCTGATCTTGCAAACAAACAAGCTCTAAAGTTCTTGGTTTCTTCTCTAGTTCCTTATATTAACTCAACACAGGAACCTGATGGTGGTTTTCAGGTCCTACATACTTCAGTGCAGTCCAAGGCAGTCATCAAGGAGTAGGCAGTAGTAGTGAATCCACAACTGGTTCCTTTTACTTAAGATCATCTTCACGATATGTGAAACCCCTGTCAAGTAACAGCATGCTAGATTATTAGTTGTCCTCAGTGAAAACGAGTCTTGATGATGGTAACAGGTAGTCCAAGATGTGTTTGATGTTCTTAGAAGGTGCATGATGAAATCTTCATTGTGTAAAATCTCCTTCTCTTCTTATATTCTGTTACAGAAGACAGGGAGGAGCTGTGAAACAACAGTTAATTAAATTATTTAGAAGGGTTTTTTTTTTCTTTTTTACCTTGTAAAAAGATTTGTTCAGATCTTCCCTCCATATCTGGCAGAGATCAGGCAAATACCTACTACTTAGAAACATGTAGCAGGTTAGACTACTTGAGATACCTAAATTACTAGTGAACGAATCTACACTTTCTGAAAAAGTCCAATTTTGAAAAGGTCACGGCTTGGATTAAGGACAAATCTCACTTCAGATCATCCAACATCCAACATCTCTGTTTGGTTGTGTTCTCTCTTTCTCTACATCTATTCTTCTGGTCTGGCTGTGACGGTAGCCCGTTCTTTAGCCGTGAGATAATCTTGGAGACGGATAATACAGTAACTGTTTCACAATCTTATTTCCACTACTAATCACTCAGGTGGCACAGGGACAGCGGATTTCACTTTCAAGGAATTCCGTCCAGATAGTTGGCGGGCACGTTTGTTTTGTAAACCATCAGCACAGCAGTAACAGCTTCTAACACTCATTATAAATTTTTTTTTTATCGATATATGTGTGTTAAGAAATAAAAAACACTTACCTAGAGTCAAGAAGGAACCGTAAATCGCTCAAATTGTCACTTTTCCCACCCGAAGACAAAGCTTCTTTCCACAATAAATCGCGACCACCACAGCTTTTCAGCGGTAACCGTGATGTATTTCCGTAAATTCCATGGTAACGGCAAAATTATACCGTAAAACAACTTATACGCAATCACTGAACATTTTATAAAAACAGCAGCAACTTCATAAAAACACAGTTTCTTGTTAAGTCTTGAGTTTGCAATAAAAGGCTCATAAAATTGTTATATTTGCTTCCGGAAAATAAAAATAATTAAATAAAATTGGGGGGAGGGGGGAGGAAGGTCAAATTGAAGACTACACTATGCATTACGGTAGAAGTCGACAGCACGGTGCTTACTGCCACCTAAAGGCCAGTGACGGTACTTCTGCCTGGATTCCCTCGAGCTGATCAAAGGTAGTGGTCACCTGCGACCAGTGCACCGGAGGTAAGTCTTCTAAGTTACTACAAGTTGGCTAAATTAACACATTAAACAGTAACGAGGGTCATTTAGAAAATAAATACAGTGTAGGTATTTTAAGTTTTCTCTTTTATGTAGGACGACAGCGAATTAACTGGTGTGAATGTGTCGGTATTTCTCAGTTTTAATAATAAATGTACACTGCATCATTCTGTGGGTTTTGGGTACCTCTGCCAACAGTATTCATGTGTTACTGTTTTCCCAGTTACATTTGAGTGTAATTTATAACTTATTATTACTATGTACATGCTGTGTTTTCAAGCAATGTATTTTCAACAACGTCAGCCTGCTTTTGGTCTTTTTATCGCCCTTATTCGTCATAAGAATGCGGGTCTGTTTTGTTGACTTCATGTTGTAAACTCACACTTTCACTAAATATTTTTCACCTGATACCACACACCGACCTTGCACAGTGTGTAAGGTGTGTAAGTTTATTTGACCTTTGGCGTGGCTTGTTGGCAAATTCGCTTGGTGTGAAACACAGAATCCTCAGCTTGTAGTGTTTACATAAGTCTCTTATCTGTGCGTTTCTCATGTGTTATAAGGAAGTTTTAAAATCATTGATCATCAACATGATTTATCAGACATTATCAGTGCATTCTTTAAGTCAGTTACACAGATCGTGTGAAATAGAGCATGGCTGGAGAGATAGGAAGCACAGGGAATTCACATACTTTCACATAACAATTACATGTTCATTCAATGTGTGCTTTAACATGAGCTCCCAAAAAACATAAAAATTCGTTTTTAAAATGAAATGTTTTATTATTTTTTGCTGCTCTGAGAAATAAAACGGGTAATAATCATAAATCACTCTTTTATGAGTGTTAATGGAAATGCTGTGGCATGTTTTCCCATAGTTCTTAGAGTAAAATTTGTGTGCAATTGTGGTAGTTCTGACAATGCAAACAAGTGCAAATGTTTTATTTGCATCTCCTCTCTCCTGGCTTTCTGCCCTCGCCTCCACTTACGCAGTAACTTTCCTCACATGATGCCATCCTGTTTTCTACCCTGTCCACATCCTGGTCCATGATCACAGACACTACAGCAGCACAGCAGTTGAAGTCATCCCCACTCTGAATAAACACTGAAGAGCAATGTGTGAAATAACATGTTGATGTTTAACTTTAGCTGAAGAACAATTATGTTTTGGACACGACAGTATGAAATATTTTTTCTCTTTAATACGCCACCATTGGTCTAATAATTATAGGATTCTCCAGAAAGTTATAAAAGTGTAGACAAGTCTGACACTTGATCAGAGCAGCTGTAGATAATGTGTACAGTCACAGCTTAGTTTGGTTTGCACTTTGTTTGACAAGGGAGGACCTGTAGGGCCTTGTTCTCAAAATATCTTACAACACTAGTGGAGAAGACCTAGTGTCTTTTCATTCATTCTTGTCATAATTCTGAAAAGGCAAGTTAATGTTTCTGAGGATGTTTCAGAAAAATTAAAACTTGTCAAAGTAAAATAAAATGTTTATTACCAACACTTTTGACCTGCCAATATACAGTATATTTCTTCATTGCTGATTTTCAGTTACTGAGGAGAGCGATTACTGATATTGGGAGCCAGTATACATTTTTGATGAAATGATAAATCCTGGTGTTAGTTTCAACAATTTCAACACAGAATTTTGTTGGAAAAATTGTACAACTAAATAAGTGGGGGGTTTTTTGTCACTAAAGTGTTGATAAGCCTTTACATGTGATGTGTAATCAATCATATGGTGACTACAGAGCCAAATTAGTGCATTTATAAAACATTTTATCATAGCAAAAAATGCACATACAGATTATTGTAAAATTGTAAATATTACAATAGTCAATAATCAGTAAACCTATGGAAACAAAAAAAAGCTACACATAAAGTTGGTACTTAATGAAAAGTATGTATTCTAATTATTCACATCCCTTTTCAGTGATGTCAAAGTGGCTGAATGATGGGGAAGTCTTGGTGGGGCAGGGTAGTGGTGAAGCTGTGCTGCTGAGCCCCAGATTACGGACTCTGCAGCACGGGAGTCCAAGATCAAGTCAGTTGCGAAGTCCACTGGCTTCCCCCAGTACCAGAGAGTCAGTGGCAGGAAGTCCACAGGCAGAAGTCATGGGTAAAGCCAAGGAGCTGTTTGAGTTGTGTGACAAAGAGGGCAAAGGGTTCATCACAAAGAGGGATATGCAGGTAAGCAACAGAGAGATAATTACACATTATTTTAGAGTCATTGCATATTAAACCCTTCATCTTATTGTCCACACTCTGATCAGAGGCTACAAGCAGAGGTACCGCTATCGCCTGAACAACTGGAGACGGTGTTTGAAAGTCTTGATCGAGAGAGCATTGGGTTCCTCACACCTGCTGAGTTCAACACAGGACTTGGTGAGTTTGTTTTTCTGATTATTAAAGAGCACAACATATTCTGTAAGGAATACTACTGTTCATTCACAAAAATATCACTGTTCTCTCCTTGTGGTACAGGAGAGTTGGTGGGACTAGATGAAACGATGGAGCAAAGTCACAATGAGGAAGAAGACAATAATGACCAGGTGGAGTGGTTCCAGGACCCTGCAGCAAACCGATTTGTTAACATTCTGATGGAGCTGGGTGCGGACAAACTCTTTAAAGAGTACGTTCTCTCAGGTTCATCCCATTCAAATGGTGTCACCTTTGTCTTGGTTTTCTGGCAGAGGAAGTACATATTGTGAAGTATTACTGAGCGTGGACCCTCTGGTGATTTTTACATTATTCCCATTTAGTGAACAAAGCATTTACATTAGCCTACATATCATATTACAATCTGTGCATGTTTAATAGAGCCTGAAGGAAGGCTGTGATGAGGCATGTTAGGAAAGTAAAAGTAAGTGGTGAAAGCATTAACATATACTTCACAATCTTTTTAACCCATTAAATATTTAGTGATTTATTTAGTGATTATATGTATTTATGCTTATGTCTTCATGGGTCTTCCAGTGATTGTGACCCATACACTAAAGTTGTACTGTATGTCTAACAGTTGTGTGTTATGTCATGGTTTGTTTTAGCCAGCAGGAGCTCTGTACTCTGTGGTGTGACCTCCAAACGGACAGACCAGAGCTGCTGAATGTCCTGGAGGGTGTCCTGGTCCACGCAGTGTCCCACTTACAGGACTCGATCCGAGACAGAGACAGTCTGGAACAGGCTCTGCGCAGGTGTCTGCCCCCCCCCCCTCCGATCATCCTCTAGAGCTCTAACCCAAAATATATATTCTGTTTGTTTTTGTTTCTTCATCTGTCAGGATTCAGGTAACTATGATTTGTTCTGTTTCAGACGAGAGCTTGAACATGATCGGATTGTTCGATCCGTATATGAAGAAATGGAAACGCAAGTCAAAGAGGAGAGAGAGAAATACTTAGCTCAGGTACTAGTTTTTACTTTATGGGTGTTTATGGTAGGTCAGGCAGGCAGATTCATTCAAAATTTCACCCCATTAATGTCTTTTAGAGCTGAACCAGTGTTTATTACTTTCCTTTGTGCTGTTCTCCCCACATTGCTCCTATTTATCAGCCTAGTATAGATTTAAAATCATCTCCTTTTATCTCCTCAGCCTCCTCCTGCAGGAGTGAAGTTGTTTTCTTTTAATGTCAGACTATGCTGTGGGTTTTGCGATCTCTGGGGTTGCCTGGCTGTGTCATACTTACTCTAGTCACAATCACATATGATGCACTCCTTACATATAAGTGTCGTGCCTGAACTAATCTGACCTTCTTTGCAATTAATCAAATGTAATCATCATAATGGTATTTAACAAATGTATTATGAAATCAAAGGACAGTATTAGACAGAAGCACAAAGGGCAACAACTTAAAGAAGAGCTACAGATCCGTGAGCAAGAGTTGGAGAACATGCTGACCAAACAGAAAGAGGTGGGTTTCCATGTAGTTCAATTGTAATTCATGAATGGTGTCATAGTTTAATGAGAAAGACAACAGTACTTGTCTTTGTTTAAGCTGGAGAGCAAAATCCACCAGCTGAGTCACGAACAGGCAAACATCAAGCAGCAGAATCAGCAGTTGCGGAGCCTCAACGTCCAGTTACAGGAGCAGGTGGAGAGCAGCAAAGAGCAGCTGCAGGCGGCTCTGGGTCAGCTCAGTCTGCTGCAGCTCAGTGCTGCCCAGGAACAAATGGCCAGACAGAGGTGAGGGGCAAAAACCCTGGCAGCTGAACACTGTCACAATGTCTGTTCTGAAAACACTGCCTTTCCACAAAGTATGACATGAATTATTTATTTCCAAGTATCATAATGAATTTAAGTACAGATTTTATTAAAACGTTGGGTATGAGCATATGGGAATCATATGATCTGTCTGTTTCATTCCCATCAGAGTAGCTGCAGGCAATTCTCTTCTTTTAATCATGAGCAAGTTTAACCCAAGCCATTGTAAAATTTGTTTAAATCAGTTTTTTCACAACTTGAACATATCATTCATGACTGATATTTTTTGTTGACTGTTTATTACCAAATGTTTAGTACACAGTGGATGCACTTTTTAGTATTTACAGAAACAGGAGGATGAGTCTGGGGCTGACTCAATGTAAACTACTTTGCACATTTTCCTTGTAATGAAGGAATATGTCGCCCAGTACATTGACATCAATAAAGGGCCACAATACAGTGGAATTATCTGTATTAGACCTGGGTGACCCAGACACTATTCAGCTGGATTCAGTTATTCTTTTTAATCTTTAAATGACTGTTTATTGACAACCAGAACTATATGGGACCTCAGCTTGTGTCAATTTCTTTGTTTGCTTCACTGCAGGAATGTGATGAAAGTGTCAAGAAACATGCAGAAAGAGAAGGATAGTCTCTTAAGACAGCTGGAGTTATTGAGGTACGTCTTAACAGTAGAGGAAAAGTTCTGCATTTGGATAAAATTTGTACTTAAATACAGTGGTATGAAAAAGTTTAGACATCCCTCTGAGGCTGCATATTCATTTACTCCATCTTCACAGAAAATAATCACAGTGACATGCCATTCATCTTCTAATAAAAGCTGAGATTTTTAGTGCAGCAGTATTAAGTTGTGTGAAATGAAATCAGACGTGGAAAAAAAGGCTTTGCAAAAATTTGGGCACCCTTGTCATTTTGTTGTTTCAAATACCTGTAACTACTTAGCACTGATTAATTAGAACACAAAATTGTTTTTGTGAGCTTGTTAGGTCTTGAACTTTATGGACGGGTGCATCCAGTCATGAGAAAAGGTAGTTAAGGTAGCCAGTTGCAAGTTTTTCTTCTCTTTGACTGTGCTCTGAAGAGTGGCAACATGGGAGCATCAAAACAACTCTCAAATTACCTCAAAACAAAGACTGTTCAATATAATGGTTTAGGGGAAGGCTACAAAAAGCTATCTTGAAGATTTCAGCTGTCAGGTTCCACTGTGAGGAACATGGTTGGGAAATGGATGACCACAGGCACAGTTCTTGGTAAGGCGAAGAAAAATATCGGAGAGGCAAAGGCGAAGACAACCCACAGACGACCTCCAAAGACGTACAACATCATCCTGCTGCAGATGATGACACTGTGCATTCAACAATTCAGTGCACTTTGCACAAGGAGAAGCTGGACAGGAGAGTGATGTGGAAGAAGTCTTTTCTGCACTTGAGGTATGCAAAAGCACATTTGGACAAGCCAGCTTCATTTTGGAATAGAATGTTGTGGACTGATAAAACAAACTTTAGAGTTACATGGTGGTGAAAGAACACAGCATTCCAAGAAAAATATTTGCTTCCAACAGCAAAATGTGGTGGAAGTTCCAGGTCTGGGAATCTTGTTAAAGTTGAGGATCACATGGATTCCACTCAAAATCAGCAGATTCTTGAGAATAATGTTCAAGAATCAGTCACGAAGTTGAAGTTACGCCAGGGCTGGATATTTAAACAAGACAATGACCCAAAACAATGCTCAAAATCTACTCAGGCTTTCATGCAGAGGAACAAGTACAATGTTCTGGAATGGCCATCCCAGTCCCCAGACGTGCATATCATTGAAAATCTACGGGATGCTTTGACACAGGCTGTCCATGCTCGGCAACCATCAAAACTAACTGAAATGGAGATGTTTTGTAAGGAGGAACGGTCCAAAATACCTTCATCCAGAATCCAGACACTCATTAGAGGCTATAAGAAGTGCCTAGAAGCTGTTATTTTTGAGAAAGGAGACTCTACTAAATATTGATGTAATTTTTCTCTTGGGGTCCCCAAATTTATGCACCCCATCTAATTTTCTTTTGATGCATATTGCACATTTTCTGTTCATCCAATAAACCTAATTTTACTGCTGAATTATTACTGTCCTTTAGTTATTTGATAGATCAAAATGAAATTGCTGATCCGAACACCTAATAATTTCTAAATGAAAATAATAGAAAGTGCCAGGGTTGCTCATACTTTTTCATACCACTGTAGCAATGAATATCTTTTTTATATGTAGTTTTTCATGAATTGATTCAAATTGCAAACCAATGATGAATATGTGCAAATGAAGTCCTTTCTTTCTGTCAGGGACATGAACAAACGGCTTCGAGATGAAAAAGATGCCCAGCAGTCTCAGAAGGGGGTTAGTCATAGACAGTCTACACTTCCACCTCCTCTGCCATTAACTTATTACCTCAATGAAGACCTTTGTACACCATGGACACAGCAGATTTATCCGCCTTAAGCTAAGTCCCAGGGCGATGTCATGCTCTATTTCTTCCTCTGGACACTGGTTATTCGTGCAGGCTGCTGTTAGTGTTATTGATGATGGTTATTGATTGAACTTGTGTTAATGTCATTGACACATGATTTACTTGTCAGCATGTATGTTTTGTGAGCATGTGGTCAGTTAACAGAAGGACTGAAGATTATCGTGTACTGTACCAACAGAAGAGTGTTATGTTTATAAGTTATATTGTATATAGTTGTATTTATGCATAAGCTTCCTTAATACTTAAGTGTGTACCAGATCAATGGTGCATTCATTAATTAGTTTTTTATCAGGTCTTGCATTAGGTGCCTTAAATCTGCATCGCTTGAGATAATGAACACACAGTAATTATAGCTTTATTTCTTTAATTTGAGCTTTCATGGAACAAGCTTGATAAAATATTTGTTTCTGAGCAACACATGTTGGTTTTTCACATCACATGATTTTTATGTTAAGTGTATTGCTGATAAATGGATATGATGTTAAATTACTTTGCAGCAGAATAAATGTCACCATTTGACTGGTTTCTTGCTTTTCAATTGTACAGATTAAAGCAAACAGAATTACTACCGAGAGAACAATGTGGATTCATGTTATTTTTTTTAAACCAATGCACCCAAGTACCTACTATGAAAATCTTAATGCTCCCTGTTTCTTCTGCCTCACTTTCCACAAACACCATTTAGAGTCGAAATGAGACAAAGAGTTTGCAGAAGAAAGGGTCTATCATAGGTAACTACTTACAACAAGACAAGCCATTGAAAAGGTTTGTATGACCAGTCACTTTCATCATGTCTGTAATAATATGACAGATTCCCGAAGGAAGAAACTAATTTTGTGTATTTATTGGTTCTAAGACAGCTGAGCTTAACCCCAGAGTTGGAACTGGAGACAGAGACAGAGGTGACAAATTCCTCCAAGAGACACCAGCCTTCATATAAAGTCAGATCTGAGAAAGTTGATCAGGCACTAACTCAGGTAGGGAAAATATCAACTCTACAGAAACAGACAAATTGCTCCCCAAATCATCCTGTCTTATATAATTTCAAATGTTTGGGGCAATAACTAAAAAGCACTTTAGATTCAACAAGTGGTGCCAGGCACAGCAAATCCCGCCCCTTGCACATATTGTAGTTTATTTTGGCATCGCTCCAGCTGATGTCATCATGTCTGTGTTTGCTGATGTCAGCATATCAATATTCATTGGAAATTTTTACTTTGACCTACTTTTCCCAAAATGTAACCACATCTATTCTGGGCCATTGGCAATCTATAAACCTAATTTGGTGTGAATTAAACCTGCTAGAGTGTTAACAAACACACAAACCAAACTGAAAACAATACCCCTTTTCTCCAGTTTTTTTTTTTTTTTTTTTGTTTTGGGGGGGGGGAATTAAACTTACAAAGTAGAAAATCAAGCAGCACTAATTATGTCCAAAGCAAAGAATTAGTAGTTACAAGCTAATACTCAAAAAACATTTGGAAAAAGTGAAGGACTTCGTTTAAAATGGTTGCGTTTCCTAAACAGTTGATGCAATATTTTTTTTATTAAACCTCTTTTTACTAAACTTCTTGAATTAAAACTAAATGTCCATCTTGATGATTTCATTTCAAATCCAGTAGGGGTTGTGTACAGAGACAGAATTACCAAATCTTTGTCCAAATATATAACTGCACATATGCATGTGTGTGTGTATGCATATATAGATATATGTATCTACATACACACACACACACACACACACACACACACACACACGCTTAATAACTCATGGAAGAATGTTGGGACTAAATAAGTGCTTATTACTACCCACTCCCTTTTTAATATTTTGAGAGTACATTTGTTGCTTTCCATTTGTGTGAAATTTCTTTATTGATTGAGTTCTCCTTCTTACATGTTCACAATTAATTACTGACTGTTCAATTGTAGATGCAGAAACTAGAAAACAATACAGATAATGTAGAAAATGAACTGCTGCACAGTAACAGAGGATGATTTGCACAAATAAGGGGCAGAGAGCTTAAAACAGAAATAAAGCAAGATCTATATGTAAATTTTGGTCCTTTTTACCATTTTAGAGCAAAGCTGTCAGTCAGAGTGTGTTTAAGGTGGTATTCCTGGGTAACTCAGGAGTTGGTAAAAGCTCCTTCATCCAGCACTACTGCACAGGCCGCTTCTTCAATAAAATGAATGCTACTGCGGGTAAGTACTTGGTTTAACCACTTTTTGTTGCGATGATCAAAATACTATCTGGTCATTAAAGGGTATCATATGAAACCAGAGTTCTTTTCTCACAGGTATAGATTTTCAGATGAAGACTTTAACTCTGGGCTCCACCACCATCACTCTGCAGCTCTGGGACACGGCAGGGCAGGAGAGGTCAGACAGAGCAAACCCTCTTCCAATATTTACCACCTTTCTTTGTGGACTTACAAATATCCCAGGTTATTGTGTAGAGTGACACGTTTTCTTATACCTTTTCCCAATTCCTGTTCAGGTTTCGAAGCATCACTGAGCAGTACTACCGTAAGGCTGACGGCATCCTTGCCATGTACGACATAACTCAACCCCTCTCCTTCACCGCAGTGAGAAGCTGGATAGATACTGTGAAGGTGAGAAGGCAGAGTTGAACAATGCATGTTCTAAATACACATGCACAATATTCATAATACAGCTCAATAGTCTTATTTACTAACATGAATTCCAATTTGGTGATAAGACCTGATTTATCCCCTTTTTTTTGTTCTTATCATATGTTAACACAGACAAAGTAATCACATACTTAAGTGTCAAGATGTGTTTACCTAGTTTTAACACTGACATTAATAAGTGTGTACTCTAACTTGTTGTGCCCCCACCCCAGGAGAAGATGTGTGAAGGTGCAGTGCTAATGCTTCTGGGTAACAAGCTAGATCTCACAGACAGTGACAACAGAAAAGTGACAACAAGGGATGGTCAGAAACTGGCAATGGTGAGGCTCATTTGAAGATTCAAACTACCTTCTGCAGTAATTTGTTCACATTATCAGAAATAAGAAAGATAACCGGGTTTTAAACTATGTTAAGAATATCTGTATATTTCATCTTTTTGGTTCATACAGCAGCACCAGGCTGTGTTTTATGAGTGCAGCGCCAAGACTGGACATAACATGGGGAAGTCGATGACTCATTTGGCTGAGTATGTCATGCATATCATCTACATAATGTATCTGCAGAGATTTTGCAGTGCTAGAAGTAAAGTGTACATAGTCATCTGGAAAGGGAGTGAAGTTCCTCATATAAATTTTTATGACAAGGGGAAATGCAGCCAAATCAGTTGTTTCAATTCCACTTTTATGATAGGCTTACAGTATGTGTTGCTTTCGATGCAAAATGATTGACTCGCCTTTTCTTACTTGTAGGTTGTTAGTTGCCCAGAACACCCGACAATGTGGAGACGCACTTTTACTGACAGAGGACCCTCCTAAAAGCAACTGCTGTACATAACCATAAGAGGGCTCATGTTCTGTTTACCTGACATGGTTGACTAATGTTACATTTTGGTTGTTGCAACAGCTGGAGATTTATTGGAAATGCCAACAACAGAAGGATTCATCGGGTCAAAACACAAACAGTGCCATTTTACTATGAACAAGTTTACCACACTCTGTCTGTCATGTGTTATGGATTGTTTAATACAACCAATAAATATATTTTTGATTATTTTGTGTCATTGTATTTTTCAATAAGCATGATAAGCCAGCTGGGGGCAGCCATGCACTTTATATAGCATTCAGAGGGGTGAGACAAACTACTCTGCCAAAAGAGGACAGGCGCTTAGACGATCCAGTCTGAGTGTCAACCGAGAACTTACACTGTTGCACCTAACCTTCACCGACAGCAGCACATTGACACTGGGGTTAGCGGGAGATTGGAAGACGTTACCCTGATAATCTGCATCCTTTGGGGCCCACCATCTAAAATCAGGTAGGAGTATTTCAGTCTCAGCGGAAAGGGAGCGGAGTTTTTCCATGACACAATAGTTTAAAAATAACTCTGAATGTGACTTCTTTGAGAGATTCTTTTTTCTCATAATCACATTTACTCATATTCTATTTTATATCATGAATAAAGTACAGGATCGCATATTCCATCAATGCTCTTATAGAGTTTTCACATTTATTTCTTTGTAAAGGGAGATGTTCAGTGCTAATGTTATATGTGACTATAAGTATCATGTTTTATTATACCCACAGTTAACTTTTCTTTAAATAGAAGCTGAAGGCAGCTCAGTTTAGGATATACATGTTGACTAATTCATAAAGTAAGAATTAAAAGTGAACAGTGAATCACTTGAGTGTGAGAAGATCAGGTTGAGTTACTGGGTGGGTGACACATACAGTATATCTGTCGGCTGCTTGGCATGTGACACGTGTAGTCAAGTATGTTTTCCCCACAACAGGTTTGATTTAATCAGTGAATTCTAACTTTTCTGCAGCTGTGAAATGCACTTGATTTTATTTCATGTTCAACACATTTGTTTTGCATGGCATTAATCCATATAAAAAGCATATCCCTTGTGTCAAACTGGATTGGAACTTATGTATGAGCTCCAGCCAGTAAATGATATTTTCACACTAAAGGTGGAACTAAACTGCTTCACACTAAAAGAGGAAATTCCCTCAACTGAGTAGTCTCAATCAGAGAGATAACTCATAGGCTTTAGTTTTATCATGCAAGCACACAACAATGATGAAAATCTCAAGAAAACACTGTTAAAAGGTGCAACTTTCTCTCAAAGCACCTAAAGTTCATTTTACAGACAGATTCAGCTGTGCAATTTAATCTTCTCACAGAGACTAATTTAAGCTTTTGATGCTCTCTCTATTTTTACATCAACATACAGAGTAATCATGTGTCTTTTTTTTTTATTTTTTTCAGAATGGAAGCCCGAGGTGAAAAAACACACACCTGTGGGACAATTTGCCTGAAATATCTACTCTTCTTATTTAATGTTCTTTTCTGGGTAAGTTAAAATGTCATGTTTTCATTTCTCTGCTAAATATTGGACCAATTACAGTCACAGAAAAAAATATTAGACCATCAAATGTCATCAAAAACAATAGTTATGCATTCAAGTACTAACTCCTGTGTGTATTGTGACTAAAACAGACAGAAAAGAAAACATGGAATGATTAAAAGCACTGTTTTTGTCAGTACAATCCCATTGCTATTGATATAAGAACTTAAGGGATTTTGGTTATCACCAAGAAAACAAGGAAAATGGATAGATATTAGCTCTGAAATTAAACTCTTATGAGCTATTTTTGTCATTATCATTATAGTTGTCCAAACAAATTCAGCTTTAGTTGTACCAGGCATTAAAATGAACAAGAAATGGAAGAAAATAAGGGGTGGTCTAATAATTTTTTCCATGACTGTATTAACACCATTAGTGGGATGTATCAATTTTTATCATTACTTTAAATATTTACTTTCCATTTGCACTAACAACACAGCTTGCATTGTCTCATTGTATTAAAACACCTATTTTCCCCCTATCTACTATAAATCCAAATAATACTGTGAGTCTGTTTTACAGTTTCGATAAATGTAATTCAGTGTCATATATTGTATGCACTGGCATTCTGAATCCATGATTTATATTTATCAGAGAAATGTGACAAACATATCTCGCTGCCTGTCTTCTGAAGCTTAAGAATGAGGCGTTGTCATGGTTGCATCACTCTTGCTTTTTAGGAGTGACATTATAACTGATATGAATTATGAGCTCCATTCCTGAGCATCTGGTTTGAGTTGAGCAGATAACGGTTTGTTCTGTCAGCTGGCAGGAGGAGCCGTACTGGCAGTGGGAGTCTGGACTCTGGTGGAGAAGAGCGACTACATCAGTTTACTCAACTCCAGCCTCTATTCGGCTTCAGCTTACATCCTGATAGTTGCTGGAGTCATTGTGATAATGACGGGAATAATTGGATGCTGTGCCACTCTGAAGGAGATAAAGAGCCTGTTGATTGTGGTAATATGCTTCTGTCACACAAAACGCTTATTCGTTTAGAGAAAATAAAGTTTTAATCCACGTCATGCAAATGAGGAAAGTCCTGTTTGTGTTCATACAACCCGGTCTAAATGTACACATATTCTAAGTTAATCCCCGCTGACCTTCTGTCTCGTCTTCCTGCATTTAGTGCAGCATGTTATGTCAGCATGGCATGACTGTCAGGTGTAACAGACAAAGTCACGCAGAGTGTGTCTTTAAGAGTTTAGATTTAGAGTAGAGCTCATGCCAGAGGAATGAGGGGCATCACAAGCTGGTGCCTGGACTTATGTGTGTTTGAGAGAGAGAGAGAGACAGACAGACGGACAGACGGAGCATGAGAATTTAATACAGAAGCACAAACTGCACAAGCTCTGTGACGTTATGTCTATTTCAATATCCGCCGTGACCTTTGTTATGAATAACAAGACGTGAATAATAATGAATGGCATGAATAATAAAGTGCATCAGTTGTTCTCTAGAGCATATTGTTCTTTGGGCTTATTCAGTTCATTCTTATTTAGGATATTTAAGTCATATTTTGTATCAAATCTTGTTGTATATTTGCAGCTTTTCTTATTTGCTGTGTTGTTCATTTTCCCTTTCTTCTTTCTAGTACTTGATCCTGTTACTCTGTATTTTCCTGCTGGAAATAATAGCTGGTGTGATGGCCTACATTAACTACCAAGAGGTGAAAGATTTTCTTTCAGTTTACTTGTGTTTGCATGTAATTACAGACAGATAATTCTCCCATATGGTGCAGTTATTGTATGTAAACAATGACAGTATTATTATCATCTGATCTGTTGACTGTTCTGTTGTTGGTATATTTATTAGCTACAATATTTTTTACATTTTTCTTATCAATTATAAATCACATCTTTATGTATGTTGATTTAATTACTTTCAGTGTTTATTTGTGTCATGACCTCGCTTTGTGTATTTCAGCCCCACCTCTTTGTTTAATTCACCACCTCTAAAGTTTGTTGATCATGAAACAGAATCCTAAACTAGCACAGCTGCTGTACTTTCAGTTGTGAAATCCTCTCTTCATGCCTCTCTGTGCATGTTCTTCATTTGTCTTGTTTTTCCATCTTTCTCACACCTCTCTTTCTCCCCCCTTTTCTCGCTCCAGTGTTTCCCTTTCTGCTACCAGGTAATCTGCTGCCACATGTGTCTGTTTTATATCAAACTGTTTCTCAAACAGGGTGATATAAGATGGCTTATTTTCAATCTGTGCACATTATCAGTCAAGCAACAAATCAATTCTATTTCAAATTAATTTAAAGATTGCTCGTGTGGAACAGGGAGTGCAGACAGAGGAGCCAAGTTCATATGTTTTGAGTTATGTAGGTATTGGACAGGTACAGTGGAATTTTACAGAGAAGGTTAAAAAAAACTTTATTAAAAGAATGTATTAACCCATAAAGATCCAAACAGCGACTGGTGTCTATAATCATCTACTCATCTGAAATGTGTAATAACTTCTAAACCACAAAAATTATTAATTAATGTAAATACTTGGTGTAAAATGCAGTTTCTAATTTTTTTTTCATGGTTATCAGATATGACCCATTTGGATGTTCAGAGGCTCCATAGTGAATGTGGAAATGTTATCTTCTACAACAATAATTCACCAATTAAACCCGTGGAGCCTGATAAAAGACAGAGAATGAAGAAATGTTTATGTTCAGTTAATGATATATTTTGCTGAAAAAGTCACTTTTTATTCAGTTTTTTCTTTTTCTCATATAATAACCCCGAACTTTAATCTGAGTTT
>JAPTYQ010000024.1:15797053-15809685 GCA_029814465.1 Ostorhinchus cyanosoma | reverse complement strand
TTCTGTGCTAACGTTGGGACAGCTTTGCCTGTTTTGCAATAGGCAATATTGTCTCAGTCATCACATACCAGAGGTAAAAGAAGAGTAAACAGTCTGGATTGTGTTGTTTATTTGGTCATATTATACAGTTATACTTTATTTATAGCTAGATGTAAGGATTTGCTTTGAGGTTTAATACTTTGTCCAAAAATTTTATGATTTTTTTTTATGCTTTTTTTAGGTTCACGGCTGTGGAGATAAAGCCAAATCTCATGCTCGGATGAGAATAAGTAAAGAGGGCGTCCTTTATGCTGGCAGCGGGAAGAAGGACAAGTCCATGGACCCCAATAAGAAAGCTTATCTGCAGAGGAGACTGGACTCTAAACTTAAAGACATGGCATCACAGAGGAAATCCAAAAACAAGGAGAAGGACGGTCAATAATACTAAATTACCTTTAATGTTAAATTCCCTCAAGTTGAAAATGTTTATTGTCATGTCTGAAGGGAAAAAAACACATTTGATTTTTTTCATGAACATTAGATCATTATTATCTTAATACTTAATTTAATTTGTAAAGTGTGGATTAAATGATGTTGCTTTCGATCAGTAAACTCCTACTTTGATGGAAAACCCTGTGTGTTTACTCTGTGTGAGTTTATTCTACGTCCACTCTCACTGTTTGAGGACAGATTTTCAGCGGAATGGATTTTCTCCTGTCCTCACACAGCCCAGGGGAAAAGTAAGGGAAAATTCTCTCAGTGAATCTGTCTTTGAATGTGTATATTGTTGTTGAATCGACAGTATTGATGAACACCACCTTTCCTTTGTCATAATTCAGCTCCACAGTTATCTTCTCTGGCTTCTGCTTCAACACCAGTTTGATGCGAGACGAGGTCTGAGCCCAATATGAGTCTCCGTCGCACAAGCCGATCACCCAGAAACCTTCATTGGGGTTGAGGAAGACCGTACTCTTCCTTTTGATGGACTCTTGAGCTGCTCCGATGTACCAGTCTCTGCCTTGTCCAACCTCTACGGTCCAGCTGTGTTTTCCAGATGAGAAGCCGGTCGCTCCGAGCACACACACACTGTTGGTGCAGCGTTCATGGTTGTCTGGTAGGAGCTTCTTACTGCTGTATTGCACACAGGTCAACTCTTCAGAGAACCTCAGGTTGGAGTGGGCTGTGTTTGGATCCAGGGTGATGGGAGCTAAAAGTGAAAGAGTTCAGTACAGTCTCAGCGCTCTATAAGAAACCTGAACTTTGATTTTTTTTTTCTGCTTACTTACCACAATTGAGGATTTTTTCCATGTTCTTCCAAACTCCAAACTTGAGTAACCCCAAATGCTTTGCAGAGTTGATCAGAATATCTCTAATACACTCTGGATCTTGAATGTTGCATTTAGTCCTGCAATGTATTAATATGATTAGACCATTGACTAATGGAGACAACAGTTCCTACTATTTTAGACTGATAGTGGCTTATGCATACCTTTTCTTTGTCTGCTTGTAGTCCTAGTTCAAGAATGATTGGGGAAAATGAAAGATTTCATTAATGAAATATTTGGTGAAAGAAAAAGTTATTTTTTGTTTAAAAGCATGAACATACGTGTAAAAATGTTATATCATTTTCTCTGAGGCTCTTCTCAATATCACCGATGATCAAGGAAAGTTTATTAATCTGGTCCTCAATGTGTCTTAGTTTATCGCACATCACCCGGGTCTTCGTTTCCTTTTCTTGTTTCAGTAAATTCAGCCTCCTGTTTTCCTCCTCCTTAAGAAACTGTCGTAACTTCTCGAACTCTTCCTTAATTGCCTTCTCATCCTGATTTGCTTGGGTCTGTAATAATGAGGAAGTGGGGTTTAATACCAGTATAGAGTAGGAATGTTTCTATGAAGTGGTGAGTCATGTTTCTCTTCAGACCAGAAGTACATTTAAAAATGAACCGGCTTTGTTTCTTCACCTCAGTAAATACTGAGCTGTATTAATGATATAAAGAGTTGATCTACAGACTTTTACCTGTATGAAGGTTTTGGTTTGTTCCCACTCCACTTTTGCCTTGTTCAGTACTTTGAGCTTTTTCTTCAAGGGCTCCAACTTTGCTGAAATTTCTCCCTAAAATGTTCACAGTTGAAGTTAAAAACATCAAATTACACTTAAAACACAATAATTTTTTTTTGCATGTTCTTAATTTCAGTTTTTTCAATTAAATGAATTACATACATTTATCCTTTTCGTCCAATACATTATACTTGCATTATTTTCTGTCTCCTTGCTCCTACTGGCTCACCAAATTGTTCAGAAAATCAAACTGATACTTCTTACTATATATTTTACTACATCAGACTAAGCCAGTCCAATGCCCTCCCATATTTTGCTTGCTTTTACAAATACCTGGTTTTTTTAGTGTTGTAGAATGTGTGAAAGTTATTTTTCTGTTTCTATTTTTACTCTACCTTTTTCTGTTGGGCTGCCTCTTCTACCGGGCAGCACTGATGAACCTTATGGTATTTTGATGTTTGGCAGACCAGGCAGATGGGTTCTTCATCATTCTGACAAAAAATTCTCAGCTTCTCATTGTGTAAAACACAGACATCTGTGTTCTTCGTGGTCTTTAGTACTTGATATTCCTCTGCAGCTAATTTTAGTGCCAAATTGATAGGAGGCCTCCCAGGAACAGACACAGTGCCACACACCGGACATTCCCGACATCCTTTCCATTCCCAGAATTTCTGCAAACAAACTCGACAAATATTATGCCCGCATTTTAAAAGAACAGGAAGGTTGTAAATCTCACTGCACTGAGGACAAAATAGGTCCTGTTCGCAGAGTGGAGTTGTCGCTGCCATCGGACTGAGAGAGACTTTACAGAAACAGGTTCCTGTTTTTCTGGTATATAAACTGTAGGCGGTACAAGTTAGAATGCTTGATAAACTAGTAAGACTGGTTAAAGACACAACTGGTAGATATTTGTTTAAGTCTGTCACCTGTCATTGCCAAGTCATGGTCACTGTCATTGACAGTCACTTTCAGCTTTAACCCATAAAGTCCCAAACCTCCACTGGCGACCAAAAGTATCTACCGATGTTAACTGTCTAATACCTGTTGATCCACTAATTCTATCGATAGATGTAAATAATTGGTGAAAATGATGTTTGTCATCTTCTCATGGTCATCAGATTTGACCCATTTGGACATTCAGATGCTTCGTAGTGAACGTGGAAACACTGTCATCTTCTACAGTGGTTCTCAAACTTTTTACAGTGGATTACCCCCTGAAATATACTTTTTATCCAAGTACCCCCAACTCTCGCTTCAGCATTTTTGATTGGAAAAAATTTGGCAAAATGTGTTCCGGTACCAAAGGTTTCAAAACTTTGTGAACAAACAACATATATTTAACTGTAATATATAAAAAGTAACACATTTCCTCAATAAAAAAAAAAATCAACTTTGGGAACCCCTGTTCAACAACATTGATTCACCAGTAAAACCCATGGAGTTAGATCAATGACAGTAGATTGAGTCTCTGGGTAGATGTTAGCTAATGATATGTTTTGTTGAAAAAGTCACTTTTTATTCAGTTTTCCGATTTTACATAATATATTTTGAATTTACTCTGACCTTTAATGAACATCTAGATTAAATATAGGAAACTAAGTGTAGGAAAATACATGATTTATAGTGAAAAACCCAAAATACATAGGATAATATAATAAATGCTGATAAATCACTTAAGAAAGGTTAAATGGAGAGGAAAATTCACTTGGGAATTGACTCAAAAGTAGCACTGGGTCTTTAAGGGTTTAATTGGAAAAGTATGAGGTTCTGAAAATGTGAAAACACAAAATGGAAACAATTCAATTTCATTGCACTTTATTTCTATATTGAAATGTATTTATATTCAACACAGTAACATGTTTTGACTCTGGTGCATACAATGCATTTTAATCAGTCTCTACATGATTAAATTCATGGTTATATCAACAGGATGACTAGAAAAACATTACATGGTATTTAAATGTGTAGTTTTACTGCATTAATCCTCTGAGGAGGGCAAAAGGTTGAGGCATTTCAGAGGTAGTTAAAACTGTTAGAGATAAGCGGCTGCACTGTCAGATATGGCAAACAGAACTGAGGATAAAATGTCTAAACACTTAAGATAATATCTACGCTCTAGAGATTTGAAGATTAAGTCTGTACTAAAAACTTGACAATGATCGCTAAACAAAAACCTTACAGTAAGTGCTTGTGCAGAAAATGTGTTGCTTTTGGCACAATTTCACAGCTGCTTTTCATTTTACACCTCAAGTTTGTGAAAAAGTAGGAGATCACCTCTTACCTTTGATTATACCAAAAGTCTGTTGAAACAGTTTTGTCCCTTTTGTCACTGTTATATCAAACAAGTAATATTTAAAACTGAGCACTTTACCAAACTACATCTACAGTCTCACATAAAGGAAGTTATTGATAAGGGGTTTACATTTCTATCATTCTATCACTAAACCTTATGCAGGTCATAATCATTTTGATTCGGTGTATGTTCACAATGAAAATGCTGGGGAACGGGGAAAAGCCAACATCCAACTTTTTGCTTGGCAAGATACAGCAAATGTAACATGCGACATTGGACTGGCTTAGTTCTCTTTTATCTTAAACCACAGTGTTTTGTTTTTCTCCCACAAATCCCCTTCCACATTACTAAACATGACTTAAATAATCTCACACTTGATTTTTTTCCCCAATAAATTCCTATGTACATATAATAAATATGAAAATCATTTAACGTTTTTCAGCTTTTTAAAATCAATATTTGACAAATATGAACTTGGTCAGAAAAGTCTATTGCCCAATAGATTTTGTTATGCAGATGTCAGACTAAAAATAACATTTCCAGAAATGGACAGAAAAGGAATTTCTATGTTTAACACAATGTGTGTTGATCCTGCTCCTTAATCTCTGTGAGTAAGGAAGAAAAATACAGCTGCATGTACCTGTTCTGTAAAGACATACTAGTTTTAAACTGTTAAGAGATTTTAGTTAGTTGTAGGTTTTACAAAACACTTCAAATAAATCAAACTGATTTTCATGAAAACAGTATGTACACAAATACATTAATAAATATATTAAATTGGTTAAATTCAGTAATGGCTCTGTGTTCTGTAAAATGATATGATCTTAAATTAGACAAAAATATGGTGTAAATGTTGGAATTAAACAACCAAACCATGTAAATAAAAATAAAATATATCAGAGATATCAATGAATCTTCATTTTCTTTTGTTCATTACGTCTTTCTTTTACAATGCACGTCTAATGCATATGTATATGTAGCAAATAGACAGAGGCTCCATATGCCTTTCTGCTTGAATTCTGCATCAAATGGCCTGTAATCAGAGACAATACAGGACTTCCTCCTCAGCTTATATTGAAATGTAACTGTGGCAGTTTAACCCCCTCAGTCAGCTGTCACTCACAGACTGCTCTCTGCAAATAATCACATCCTCAGAGCCACACTCTGTAACACTTGGCTCACTTCAGTTTCCTCTGCAAAGAGCAGTGACATATTACTCCTCAAACATCTTCAGCGCATCCTGAGGCTGCCTGCTTCTCTCAGATCAGTCAGGAGCCTGTGAGGCTTCATCATGCTGTGTCTGGCAGATCCAACGCACAAACACAGTCTTAACAATCACACAAATCCAGGCTTCATGGAGGACTTGAAGCATTTAGGACAACCCTTTGTCCCATTTGTCTCCAAACACCTGAAAAGACAGAAAACCTCAGTGTCAGCAGTGCGTCACTATCAGTGCTGGATGAAATGGATAAAGGAAACCTTTCAAAGACTGTCTCTGATGTCTAAGGAAAACCACATCTGACAAGGTGAGCATGGATTAAATCTGTCATCCTGGTTAAATTTACTGATATACAGTGTGCACTTCTGAATATATCTGAGAGAATACACTGTTACAACACCTACTTGAGATGGAAGATGTGGGAACAGGGTAAGGCCTGGAGCTTTTGGTCCCTGTCCCCGATGCTCTCTCCACACATCCCACAGTAGAGCTCCAGCTCCTCGACACACTGCAGAAACTTCACCACCTGCTCTCTGAGCTCCTCCTGCTGCCCCTGGCTTCGGTAAATCCCCTCACACAGGCAGTGCACCTTTAGAGTACACAGCTAAAACATGAGCATATATGCAAACATTATTAGCAGGACATGGAGAGGCTCTGTGCAGGCCCTGGACTACACAAAAAAATGTTTCGTGGTCTGCAGAGATCAAATAAATACCTTGTTTCCTATTGCATCTGCCAGGTCCTGTGCTCGCTGTAAAGAGTCAAGAGCCTGAGAAAACAACATTAAACAGTTACGTTCAAAGACTGATACTGACTGATATGTTGAAGACACAAATATGTAACCAGAAGAGAAAATGAAAAGGACCTTGTCAAATTCTTTCTGCAGAAGCCAACACTTTGCAACACCCAAGTAGACATATATCTGTCCGAGACGATTTCCAATCTCAGTCATGATGCCCAGTGCAGACTCGTAGCGAGGGAATGCTTTCTAAATGAAAGAAAAAGGAATAGTAAAGTTGACTGCATCACAGTCTAGGGTCATGAAGAGACAAAAATAAAACCCAAAAACTGCATCAGAGCTTAAACATAATTTTGGCACAAATCTCATTTGTACAAATAGTGACACCTTACATCAACGTCACGTCTGCAGCGATGAATGTCTGCAAAGTTTAGTAAGCACAGAGCCTGCAGAGGACGGTCACCATGCTGGAGTGCAATCTTCATAGACTCCTGTTCAAACACAGAGTAACAAAAAAGTCAGAGAGTTGATAGTATCATACACAGTACTAAGATGTATTTAAACTACAAATATTTGAGTTCAGTTCAGTAAACTTCAATGATAGCTGAATGTGAGAACTTTCATGTTTTGGATTCCACTTGCACTCGGGTATTTGAAATATGACAGGATGTGTAAATTGTTTGGCTAAAAGTGTAAATGTGAAGCAAAGGCAACTATAATAAATCTGAAATACATCCTGCTGTCTTGTTACTATACTTTTGCACTCCAAGGCAATGACATCAAGTTATTTTTCACCCTCAGTACATAATTAGAACAGAGTGAGGACTAAAGTCGCCCTCTTCATTAACACTTTAAACCAGCGCCTCTGTGAGCATATTTTTGTCAAGGTCTAAGGCCTGGTACAACAGAACAACTGGTGCTCGCACCTGTCGGTAGTACAACATCTACTGTATCTGCAGCTCTGACATGAGAACAGCTACAGACATCAATGGACAGCAAGTTAGAGAGGAAACAAAACTGTGACATTCTCTTAAGGTTATGTAAGTGTGCCTCTGGAGAAGAAGGACATAATCATGTGTTGAATAGTTATATATATATATATACATACATATAAAAAAAATACCTCACAGCACTCCATGGCGTCTGGCAGGCGCTCCAGTTTCCTGTAGGCTACAGACATATGGTACTGGCTCATGGCACGATACTTGAGGCTCCAACTTTTTCCATAGTCATTGACAAGCTCAGCGGCTTTGCAGGGAAAGAACAGAGCTTTCTCATAGTCCTGTTGGCAGATGTGATTGATGAGTAGGACATATCAAATTTAATTAGTGCCCTTGAAAACGCAGTGTCTATCAAATAACCTATTTCAGCACAACTTTTCAAAAGTGATATATATATTAACAAAACCTTTCAACAATATCTGTTTTTAGAAAATTTGTACTTGTGATGTTGACCACTCCAGTATCACGAAATGGCCTGTTTCATAAAATAAAGTGACAGATGAGCGCATTCTTCAAACACCACTTCATCACAATCCCATTGAAACCAATCCTCCCCAGGAAGCTGAGGGATTACTCTTACAAATCTCTGATGTCAAGGGTACTACATAAGCCCCAGCCAACAGCCTACTCACTCCACCCTTGTGTTACAATGCCCAGTACTGCATGTGCTAACCATTGGTGTTTGATGGGATGCTCTGCAGTCTTATCATACTCTGTAAATACACTGGCAACATCAATATTGATTGCGTAATCAAATCACACGTGCAATTTATTCAAAGTCACCCAATTAAAATAGCTGGGAGTCTGCAACCATCACAGAGTGGTTCAGATTTTTTTCAGTCTCTTATTCAGTTACCTGTTCATTTAAGAATGCTTTCAATGCATTACAAATATCTGGTTACAGCAAACAGTGAAATCATTAAACTCAGCCTCTAGTTATACTTAGACCTATCAAGTCCAGTATCTGAGAAACAGCAGTATCTAGATGTACCTTCAGCTGCACATAGATGTTTCCCAGACTGCAGCAGACTCTGCACTCCAGCATCTTGTCATCATTGTTGTGTGCATATCGCAGGGCCTTCTCGTAGCTCTCCAAAGCTTTCTGGAAGACACTGAGACCCAGGAACGCGTTGCCCATGCTGAGACATACCTGGCCATTGAGTTGTAGGCTGACAGTGGTGCCCTGCATGTTTAAGCATGTCTTACAGTAGGAGACTGTTTTCTGGAAGTCACACAGCTTCTCATTGCTGCGCGCTAAATTCAGGTAGCCCTCTGTCAGGTAGTCAGGGTCTTCCATTTCTCTTGCTGTGTCAATTTGATCAAGGGCATACTGCAGAGAAAGGGTGTAAGGTGATTATAAACTGATAGCCAAATTAATAATGGTGTTAAATTAAAATCTGAATAATAGAGATAAACTTTAAAAAATAATCTCTGAAATGTCTTCAGAGGTACAAGACTTCTTTAGGGCTCCTTATTAAACTCTAGTTTAGAGAGAGTGAGAGCTGTTTGAGTAAAGATGATTATGTCAACAAGACACCCCACACTGATACTCAGGTTGCAGGGCACTTATTTACTCTGCATCGCATGGAAGCCACAAATTAACCCATGCTTCTCAAGATCACTGTAAATGGGGCCAAGAAGATCGCCTTTGACCTCTTCATGTTTAATAATAACTATTAAAATGCTGAAATGCTCTTTCACAATGAACTGCGTCTATCGAGAGCAGACATGATGACAGTGGCCTTCAGTCTTTAGATCTACAACTTCAGTCACACACACACTGCTGGTTACATAACACAAAATATGATCACACAGCATGTATGGGTACATGTCACAGTATATACACATGTTAAAATGTCTCAACAGAACTCATCTAAACTAAGTGATCACAAGGCTGTCGTTGAAATGATTCTTCAAAAAAATGGAAATTATTTTCAGTACATACTGATTATACTCTATGGTTTTCTTTGTCTTACATTGTGTTTGGGATGTGTGTTAAGAGCCTTACCTTGAGCATATCTTTATATTTTCCCATCTCTGAGTGAGCTGTGATCAGGCACCCCAAAACCCGAAACTTCCCTCCAGGATCTGAGGTCTTCTCCAGCACTTTTGTCCAGACATGCAGAGCTTTTTCTGTCTGATTGGACTGATACAACCTCAGGCCCTTCTCTATCTGCTGCTTCGTTTGGTCCTGGCCCATCTCTGGTGCAAGGCACTCATAAAAATATTCATTCGTTTAGGCCATGCAATTTCAGTGAGGCAGCAAGAAAGTAAATCCTTGCCATGCACAGTACAACTCCAAAGAAGATCCCTTGAAGACGATCCTCTGAGAGGTCAGTGCCAGAAGGCCTACCAGATCCCGCTCTCTCAGCTCCGGCTGTGCTGAGATGGAAAGGAAACTGGATCCACCAAAGTAAAATACACCAAGACCATTATCACCAATCGCTTCGTGGCGAGTTAAAGGGCCAGGAATAAATCTTCCCCATTTAACCCAGCAATGATCGCATCTCACCATTAAGTGTTCAGAAATCCTCCCTCAGATTCCTACATGAAAAACGCCAAAGAAACACGTTTCCCAGCAAAGTGTTAGTAGCACTATCCCAGAATATCTGCTCCCTCCACACCCCAGCGAAAGGAATTCTCTGCACCCCTGTGTCCAACCCCCTCCACCTTCCTCCTACTGCTGGCGCTACAGCAGATGGCCTTGTCACTCTAGACCATGTGTCCCTTTAGGAATTCTGTTCTGCCCTCAGCAAGTACTCCCAAGGTCACTACAGCTCCTAGCGATCTACCTTCACACTGAACCCACTCTCTAACCATACACTGAGTTACAAAATTGTACATCGCAATCATTTTTAGGTCTTTAAAGTGGACTGACCAGGTATGCACAAGTGAAAAGGAAATTTAGAAGCTGTAAACAACTTTTTATTAAAGTACTGCATGTCAAATAGTGCATGTAGTGGTCATCAGCTCTTATTGGGAGTTCTTATGGAGGCGCATATGTGCCCCCAGAAACCCCCACCCCTCATCTCGGCGTCAGCAACTGATGCTTAGAATAGTTCACAAAGTCTGACATGTTACTGGGCTTGGGTTTCAGCTGCACAGCCTCCTGCAACATCAATGGGATCAAACTTTTGGCCTCTCTGTTGCAGCTTTCTCTCCTTCAACGCCCCTTTTATTCCCCAAGGACACAAACAGGCACCTTTACCACCTCACCATTCACAAGATGCATTACCAGTCCAAAGATAAAAATATGGTTACAAGTTATGTTTTTGTTTAGCTTTCAATAGCTACACAGCAACTAAGTACCATTTCTAAATGCATCACTATATAATTGCAAGAATGAAAGATCTTAAATCCCTAGTAATAAACATAGTATTAATAGTAAGAGATAGTTAATGCATACAGGGTCAACCATAAATATCAAAACAAACAGTGACAGCTTGCAGCTATGTGATATATTTGACATTTCGGTTAACAGTTTAACTTACGGAACATTTACATTGTACATCAAAAATACAATCTCAAAACAAGAAAAAGTGAAAATTTGAAAAGTTAGAAAACTTCCTGTATTATGTTTATCAGCACTGACTTAAAATTTGAGATTTGAGGATATTTAACTTACGACATCATGTTACACTTATTTACTTGTCATATATTGAAGGGTGGTTTATGTGAAGTACTTTTTTTTTTTAAACACTGAAACTGTTCGTGCGTCTCATAAACAAGCAGTGCACAGGAAACAAAGTTGATTAATTCACTGGTTACAGCATCACCACAAATTGTTTAACTTCTCAGCTAAGAGATCCACAATGACACACTGTAATACAACACACAGCTCTAAGGTTTCTACTGGTCTGATGGTGAAGTCAGAATGGAATGAATGACACAGAAACCAGCTGAGTAAATACATTTAGAACAGATATCCTCTTAGATGTCTGAACAGTGAAGTCATAGTGAGTTATCCAACAGTCTTCCCTGATTCTCTCTGTGGCGAGTGTTTTGACATCCATAGGATATTTTAGGCTAAAACAAACTGCCAGTTTGTGAGGAGGATTTTTATTCCTCTGATAACAGAGATGACAGATGTGGCAGGGTTAAACTTTAATGTGTTTACATCACCTTTCTTACATTTGTCCCTGAAGACATATATGCAGCCATTACAACTAGCCACCTTCCACAGGGAAGGAACGCAGCTCCACACCTCAGGAAAGCGCAGGCGGGTGAAACTCTCCAGGTGAGGGTTGTAGCAAGCTAAGGAGTCTCCTTCTGCTACAATGAAGATCACATCCATGTGGACTGCAGCATGCATACATCCTGCAAATGGTAGCATGTATGGTTTCATGTGGCACTTCTGCGAGGCGGTGTCAAAGCACTGAATAAGTCGGGATGGCTTTGTAAAAAAATCCATATCATTCTCCTCCCCACCAAGCAGGTAGATGGTTCCACCCAGGTTCACGCCAGTAGCACCAGACACTGCAGCGTCCAGCTGGCTAGTCTCTGTCCACATGTTGTCCTTGACTGTGTAGTAAATGACAGCATTGGAGAGGGTGTCCTGTAACGTCTTACCACCTAGTGAGTAGATAGCGTCCTCAGTGTAGACAGAAACCATGGTGTGGTGGAGGCGGTCTCTGGGCAGTGGGGCACAGCGCTCCCAGTCCATCGTGTGCATGTTGCACTTCCACATACGGCGGGGAATCGACCCTCCAACCACATACAGATCCCCTCCATGCTTACAGGCTGCAGTGATCTGATGACATAAACTGTTCTGGCCACTAACACTGATGGTATCATCCTCATCACAGTGTAGTGACACAGCAAGAGAATGTGTTCGCATTTCCTCTTTACCAATTAGGTAAATATGAACCTTCTCACCAATTTCCTGTGGATGACAGAAAAGTAATAAAAGACTTAAAGAACCCAGGAAACATGAAATAAGCCAGTTGTCTTCAAAATCCTTTCCAGCTCAAGACAAACAAGTATTACCTTAAGATTTTCTTGAAGGATGACAGAAAACTCTTCTCTCTCCACCTTGTTGTGGTTTATCCATGACTCAATGGCCACTGTTGGATTCTGGGAGCTTGGAACACCATCTGAACACAAATAAGCACAAGGGGCAAATTGATAAAACAACTGTTAAAGGCTCACCACTACCAGAGTATGTCTCACTGTTTTAGGTATTCTATCAAAAATGTGTAATCTATGTAATGGCAAACCTTTCTGTAACATTTTTGTGGATGAACACTGAATGCACTTCTGTTTTTGTTCTATCTATAGCCTTCTCAGAAAAAACCACTTGTTTCCAGTTACATTTGTAAACAATCAAACAACAAAAAAAACAT
>JAPTYQ010000024.1:15769792-15786918 GCA_029814465.1 Ostorhinchus cyanosoma | reverse complement strand
AGAGAGAGAGAGAGAGAGAGAGAGAGAGATTTTTTTTTCTTCCTTCCCCCACATGTAAAACAACGTGTATTGCTATTACCTGTAAGCCATAGATCATTCACATCCGGAGGGGGGCGGAAATACACCAATTAAATTTGCAACCGCCGTTAAAAAAAAGGAAGAAGAAGAAGGACAACACGTGACAATAGTTCTGAACTCCTATTGGCTGGAGCTGCGCCGTTTTGAAACTGTCCTGTGATTTGGGGAGGAGGGAAAGTTCAAATTGTAGTATCAGGAAGGAACGGTAAAACCAGAGACACAACAAGCTACAATGAACCGACAAATGTAAGTAAACCTTACTTCTTCAACTATAGAACTGAAAACACGCGTAGTAAAAATGTTATGTAACATTCAGTAGTTTGATAATGTGTTAAATGTGACTACAGCGTGATTAGTTCACAATTAGCTTAGCGAACTGGGGCTGAAAACCAGAATACCCGGTGTCTTTGTTAACCCGTCGCTGCCCACTTTAAGTAAAGCCTAAAGTCAGCAAAGAACTGTGCCAATTTAAAGTAAAATGCCACTGTTTTCCAGGAAGGGCAAAACCCCTCGCAGGCATCCTCCAAAGAAACCTCCAAACAGCCAAAAAGACCCAGTTGGGGTGAGTGTCACAGAAAACTATGCTATGATGGCTTAACATTTAGCAAACACGGAGCTCGTGTCCAACGGTGGTTTTATTCTACAAGTGTTTGCTAATATTTGAAAAATATTGATCATGAGTAATTGAGTCTCCAATTCTTCTTGTAATGATTGGCATTTTGCTGGTGTTTTACAGGTGTATTGTCGTGTTCGACCCTTGGGTGCGGAAAATGAGGAATGTTGCATTGAGGTGATCAGCAGCACCACCATCCAACTGCACGCCCCTGAAGGCTTCAAAACAAACAGAAATGGAGAGTACAAAGAGGTAATGTCCTTTCCCAGAAGCTAGCTGGATTTCACATTTGTGCCGTATATGTTTTCATTCTTGATATTTTCCTCTTGCTTCTCAGACACAGTATTCATTCAAAAAAGTATTTGGAGTCTCAGTATCACAGACGGAGCTCTTTGAATTTGTAGCAAAACCTCTTGTTGATGACCTTATCAATGGAAAAAATGGTAAGTGAATATCCAGCTCCAAAGACAAAGTAGACTACATATCATGTAATCTAAAATTTAAAAATCGTCTGTCTGATATGCCGACTACATGCCCCTGTTCTGTGGCACCTTTCTGGCTGACATTTAAGAGATTTCCCATGGTGATGAAAACGTGGGAAAAGTGATCAAATTAAGTCAAATCATTTTCAAACTTAAGGTGTAGACCCCTGTTGTTATCTATCGGTGCCTTTTTGCATAATTAAAATTTTATATAATTACAATATTTAGAAAATATTATAGTCACAACAAATATACTAATTGATCATGAGATAATCTGTAAAAAAATATGTGGGAAGCTTGTCAGACACTGGTGCGAGCCTCATAGACTCTTGTTGTTGCAGGTCTGCTCTTTACATATGGGGTCACAGGAAGTGGAAAAACTTTCACCATGACTGGCTCTCCAGGACAGGGGGGATTGTTGCCACGCTCTCTTGACATGATTTTCAACAGTATAGGGCCTTACCAGGCCAAAAGATATGTAAGTGTTGTTCAGAAATTTTTTATCCCTACACAGTTTTATGTTGATTATTTTGATAAAGTTTTAACTTATTTTTTTCCCAATAACATGCCTCCTGTTTTGCAGGTTTTTAAAACAGATGATAAAAATGGCATGGAAGTCCAGAATGATGTTGATGCTTTGTTGGAACGGCAGAAACGAGAAAACAACTTGCCCGTTCCTAAAACACCTTCCTCTAGGTGAATCTGGAAAAGCTACTAATTAGCAAAATCACTTACACACAATTACACTACTTCAGTTTAGATATATAACCTTCTTTTCTGATTTTAGACAAAAGGTTGATCCTGAAATTGCTGACATGATAAAGCAAGAGGAGGCTTATACAGCAGATGGTGTGGATGAAGACAGCAGTTACAGTGTCTTTGTGTCCTACATTGAGATCTACAACAACTACATCTATGATCTTCTCGAAGAAACTCCAGATGATGTCATCAAGCCGAAGTGAGTTCAGGAAATATGAAGAGTAAGAAATGTAATGTTCATGTGAAAAAGAAGAGAACAATGAGTTATAATGAATTGAGTATTATATTTCTTAGAATTAATTTTTTATGGCAGAGTAGCTGGAAGACAAAATTATTGTCTTTTCTCTTACTAGGTGGAATGGTGGAGGCACACCCATACGCCAGAACACTGAGTTCATGTATGTGACCAGTGAATGCTCATACATCAGAGTAGTCTGCTGATTGAGTAGACTATGTAGATTGTAAATGGAACCTTGTCAGTACTGGGGACAATTGGAAAAAAAACAAACAAACAAAAAATAAACAGGCACGTGTGATATAAAATATTCAAATACTGTAAAATTTTCAAAATTATCATTTATATCAGAATTTGTCATATCAAGTCATTGATACAAGTATAAACAAGAATCTAGTGTCAGATTTGGTGTATTACAGTTTTAATTGGTACAAAGGAAAATGTTGCATTTAATACCCAAAAGTGACAGATCGCTAATTGAAGCAGTATGTCTCCACTGGTGACAAGTGTTCCTTTGGTCCAGAATACAAAGATCATTACATTATCCCTTTGCTGCTTTGTTATGCCACATATCACTAATTTGCTGTTTGTTGTTTTGTTATTTGTTGCTTTGTATGGCGCTTTTACAGATTTTTAACTGATTAAGCTTTTTCTTTGGCTGGAATCAAGCAATTTTATCCCCTATCCAAATATTTGTTACCCCGCTTTCTTGCACAGAAAATACAATGCCATGTGTTTACTGACTGAAACTGTGACTTTCTCACCATAGACCACCTCAGTCCAAAATCCTCAGAGAGGATCAGAACCACAATATGTATGTGGCTGGTTGTATGGAGGTTGAAGTCAAGTCTGCTGAAGAGGCTTTTCAAGTATTTTGGAGAGGTAAAATCTACATTTTATGGTTCAAAAATCAAACATGAATATAGCGTGGAGCACTGCACTGATGATTGTAGATATGAATGACCTGGCATTGGTGGCCTCCGGGTCAGCTCTGGCCAGGAAATGACCTCTGTTAATCTTCTCTCTGAGCAGGTCATGATGATGCGTGAAAGATCAGTCAGGTTTTGTGTGTTTTTAAAAATGGGTTAGCGTAAAAGGTGCTATGGTTTTTTGTTTTTTTTTTCTCCCCAGGCCAAAAGAAGAGGAAGGTGGCCAACACTAGGCTGAACAGAGAGTCTAGCCGCTCCCACAGTGTCTTCATCATTAAACTGGCTCAGGCTCCTCTGGATGCAGATGGGGACAACATCCTCCAGGTCAGCTTAAACTGAAACCTGTCTTCCATTCCCAGTGTTGGTGCAGTTTTGTGCATTGATATTTGGATGACCTATGAGTTACTTTGAAGTCTTTTATAAAGTACTCGCTGAACTTGTTTTATTAGGACAAAAACCAGGTGACTGTCAGTCAGCTTTGCCTGGTAGACCTGGCTGGAAGTGAGCGCACCGGCAGGACAGGAGCAGAGGGCAACCGCATACGTGAAGCAGGTTATTTACCCAGCATCAAGCTCTAGTTTAACTTTGAAGTTTATGTGATATAATGTAATAAAATAACACTTTAACTTCCAGGTAACATTAATCAATCTCTGTTAACTCTACGGACGTGTATTGAGGTACTTAGAGAAAACCAAATGTGTGGCACAAACAAGGTATGTTATGTCCAAAGTTAAGCCAATCACTGTTGTTATGTTCAATGACCTGTTTGGATAATGCTGTTTTTTTCTTATAGATGGTTCCCTACAGAGATTCCAAAGTAACCCATCTGTTTAAAAATTACTTTGATGGAGAGGGCAAAGTCAAAATGGTCGTCTGTGTCAATCCCAAGGCTGATGACTATGAAGAAACCCTGGTAAATTAGAACAAACCCACTGTGTCTTTCTGAATGAATTGAAGTCCTTTTTGTCTGATGCATCATTTGCTGTGATTGTCCAGCTGGTGATGCGGTTTGCAGAAATGACCCAGGAGGTGGAGGTGGCTCGGCCAATGGATAGGCCCATCTGTGGCTTTACACCAGGACGCCGCCACAGAAACCAGGCTTTCAAGGAGGAGTTGTCTCGCAAGCTGGAGGAGCGTGGTGGTCCAATAGACAGAGGTAACAGTCCTACTGCCTTCGGTGCTGTGTAGCTTATCCAGTCTGTATCACGTATGTATTAAATATTTTAATGAAAGCTATGATCAATACAGGTTTGGGTAGCTACACAAAATAATATAATGTATTACGTAATTAATATGCATGAAATAAGCGCAGGACGTAAAAATAAAAATAACTGCTGTAAATAAATATTTAAAGAAAATGGATATGTCAGCAGCATTTACACTGCTTCCTTTTCAGAACTCAACTGTAGTGAAATCACATCCTTGCAAAAGTGGATTGTTGAACCATTTATAATATTGCAGAGAGAGTAAATTGTGGATAATTGTTGTAAAGACAAAACAGTTGTACTGCAATAAAAAAGGAATGTACAGTTAGGACTCAATTTCCAAGTCTGCACAACACTGCTGACCAGGAGGAACATTACATAATGTTCTGCACTGCCTATTTAAGCATTAAACAGTTGTACAGAAACTCTACAACTCCTTACATGATATCATGATCTATTATGATATGACGTATGCATTGTAGCACTAACTTAACCTGTACTTGATTTTAAGACAAGGCCCTTTTTTTTCTTAAATATTTGTTTGTACATCTGTAGAATTAACATCTTGTAAATTCCTAAATGCAGCTTTAGGAGTCTGGTTTACTCTATGTTCCTGCAGACATGCCCTTGGTCGTGAACAACTTTGTGAACAGCCTGCCACCCCTTCCGTCCTGTGAGCTGACAGACCCCCATGATGACATCACACTGCCCAGACTGATCGAAGCCCTGCAGAACAGACACAGGACTCGGCAAATGATGATAGACGAATGTCTCAATTTAGGTTGTTGTTGTATCCTAAGTCATCTCTCATCTCTTGTTGGAATATTTAGTTTATTTAGTCACTGTTTCCTTATCAGATGTTTCTCTCTGTGTGTCATTTCAGCCAATGTGATAAAATCTAAGTTTCAAGAACTGGACAGCAACCTTATTACCAGAGATAACTTTATTCATGAACAAAATGGCAAACTGTTTGAAAAAGAGAAAGTCATTCAGAACAACAAGAGTGAGATTGAACGGTTGGAGAAGAAAAATAAGATGCAAGAACACAAAGTAAGAAACCAAAAATGTTAAGATCTTTTAGTGATTTCTTTCATTAGATGTGTTGGCCTCTTTCTAAAATTCCCTGATCTAAAATGGTCTGTCCCAGATTGACATCCTGCAGAAAGCCACTAAAATCTATGAGGACGACAAGCGTTCACTTAAGCATGAGCTGGAAACCAGAGATCAAAGACTGCAGAGAGAGCAATCGGAAAAGAGACGCATGGAGCAGCGCATGCAGGGCGTGGTATCAGACACACAGCACAGATGGGAGAAGGAATGTGTGAGTCATCTGATAAATCTAACCAAAGGAATTTAGGTTGCTTTTTTTTTTAAACTGTTGCTACCAATTTGTCATAAATTGGGGACAGTTATACAGTTATTGTTACTTAAATCTAAACTGCACATCTTGCTGTGCAGGAAAGACGTGTTAATGCAATGCAGCTGGAGATGCAAAACAAGCTCTGGGTGAAAGATGAGAAGCTGAAGCAGCTCAAGGCCATTGTGACAGAGAGCAAGACACCAGGTCGGCCTGAACCTCCACCACGTCAAACACAGCCAAAGCGTCCTTCCAGAGAGGAAAAGCGATCAGCCCCTGCAAAGAGATCTGCCTCACCCTCGCCTCTTCCTGTATGTTAAAGCACCTTCCCACATCCTGGTTCATTTACTGTGTCAGCTAAAACTAAACATTACTGGAATGA
Source organism: Ostorhinchus cyanosoma (assembly GCA_029814465.1). Lineage (NCBI taxonomy): Eukaryota > Metazoa > Chordata > Actinopteri > Kurtiformes > Apogonidae > Ostorhinchus > Ostorhinchus cyanosoma. Next base: position 15,780,878 of record JAPTYQ010000024.1, on the reverse strand, counting down.
AAATAAAGAGAGTTCTTTCCTTCTTAGTGTGTAAAATCATATATTAACTCAACTACAGCTGTAACATAATATGTAACGAGAAGGAAACTGAGAATGAGTGCCTGTGTTAAGGTTCTCAGTCCTGTAATTCAATCTAATGCCCCATTATTCCACAATGTTAAAGATTTTTTTCCTTTAATCTAGCTTTCTAATGGACCAAGTCCAAAATTCACTGGGGGAAATGTATTGTCCTTGACCTCCTCCCCACCTTTCCACCAGATTTCATTAGAAAAAGATTAGGTTTTATGTAACCCTGGTGACACATAACAAAAAGTCTTTGTAGTAAGGTAATAATACATTTAATGTACATTTTAGGGTTTTATTGTGAATATTTACTAGAAGAAATTAGAACTTGTTAGTTTATAGCATATCAGAACAAAACATCTCCAAAGGAAGACAACCAACATTTCACATCTATATCTCAAAAGAACATTTTGACATTCACAGCTAAGATTAGCAGGCACATTTAAGGCCCTTTTCCACTGCACCTTTTCATAATGGCACGGTTTGACTCTAACCCCATTTGGCCCTTTTCCACTGGGGACCAGACCTGGGACCAGTTACGATTTTCGTACCCTTTTCAGAGGTGGCTCTATCTGTGCTGAACCAGCTCTTAAACGTGACGTGAACAGTGCTGTCCACTGCTTGGTCAGAGGAAATGTCTATACTTGTGACGAAGCTCAGGGATCTTTAATCACCCGCCACGTGTGGAAAAACATACCTTTGAGAACGTAAACAGCGTTTTCAGTGACAACAAGCCACAGCGCAAACGGCAGCGGTACTGCCTCCACGTCATCCAGAGCCTCCATCGTTGTTTACTTTACTGATCGCGGCTTGACACTTTATTGTTCGCCTTAAAACAACATATGGGAGTATCGACCCCGCCAACTCCACCCACTTCAACTAGTAACAGCTGGCAGTGGGAAACAATCGTGCCGGTCCGACAAGTGGGTAGAGTCGTGCCGTGCTGAAGCGTGCCGAGTAGAGTAGTGTAGGGTTTTTACAGTGGAAAAGCGCCATTATAATCTCCTGTACCAAATTAGCCTGCCAGGCCTGGAGGAGAGCAGTGTGATGGGCTAGACAGGAAGATGTGTTTGTACCTCTTATTGTAGGATCTTAGATGAAATTGAGAAAAGCTTCAGGGTCAGTGTGTTGGTTACAGACAGCATCAGGACATTGGAGAGTTCACTTTTGTCCACTTTATTTAGTGAAGCATCTAGGGGTGTTACTCATTTTTAGTTTAGGGGCCACATGAAGCCCAATTTGATCTCAAGTGGATCAGACTAGTAAAATAACAAAATGCATAAATAATGTCAACTTCATACTTTTCTGTTTCAGAGTTTAAAAAAAAAGGAAAATTACGTAATGAAAATTGTTTACATCTACGGACTGTTCTTTGAAAATGTGATTAACAACCTGAAATTTCTTTAGAGTGTAATTTTGACAATATTATTCCTCAACATCTGTGCACAATTTACAGATCACAGTGGATCTACAAAGGCACAAAATATGTAATAACAGGCAGAATATTGTTAAAATTGCACTTTTCTTAAGACATTTCATGTTCATATTTGTTCAGGTTATTCATATTTCTTGTGCAAGGATATTTTGGAAAAGTGAACATTTTAATATAATTTTACTTTTTTGTAGTTACAATTTACTAAAATTGCACTTACTTTTCTTAAGAAATTTCAGGTTATTCATGTTAATCACATTTTTAAAGGATAGTTTGTAGATGTAAACATTTTCATTATGTAACTTTTTTCACTCCGAAACAGAAAAGTATGGAGTTGACATTATAACAATAGTTATTATGTTACTGGTCTGACCCACAGCAGATCAAATTGAGGTGTTTGTGTCCCCTGACCTAAAACAACTTTGACACCCTTGATTGTTAATATCTTCAGTGTAATGTTTCTATTTCACAAATTCATCTCATGGACAGGATTGGACACTTTGGCAGGCTGGTTTTAGCCTGCGGGCCATATGTTTGACACCACTGTTCTAAACTATATAAGATCCTACAAGTCAGAATAATGTTGGCTACTAAACAGTTGCATATCAGTTGTCTCTGTCAGGGGAGATATATATATATATATATTTATTTTTTTCTCTTGTGTCTGTTTTCGTTTCTTCCTTGTTCTTTTGGTCGGAGTAGACTTCAACACCTGTGAGACCGCTGCATCGCCGTTCCCGTTCTACTGGTGGAGAGAAGTGGGTGGACCACAAGCCCACCACTAATGTGGATTTGGGGACAGTTTTGCAGCCCGTCATTCCTAATGCCATTCAGGTTTCTGCCCCCAATGAGAAGGCCCTGTCCAAGTGTGACAGATACGTGTTAACGCACCAGGAAGTGGCCTCTGACGGCGAGATACAGACCAAACTGATCAAGGTAAATTCACTAAAGCAGGACCCTGAACATTTCAAAACCTTTCTCTATGTGATGTCTGTTAAATAGGGCTTTCAGCTAGTAGTCTAATACTTAATTTTTTTTTCAGGGTGAGGTGATTAAAACAAGAGGTGGTGGACAGGCTGTTCAGTTCACTGACATTGAGACACTAAGACAGGAGATAACCACAGTTCCAAGGTAGTGAGAAAATCCCACTGTGATTTGTTACTGATTAGCCATAAGATCTTACAGTGTTAATCTTTCTCCCCTTTTTCTATGATTGTTTCTACAGCCGCAAAAGAAGGTCTTCAGAAAACAAACCCACTAATGGAGATGGATCGGATGGCACCTGGACCGATGTGGAGACAAGGGTAGGATTTCACTGAGCCAGTGTCTCAAACTCCTGTTGCAAGAGACACATAGACCTGAGTTTAGTCATAATTTTAATTGGTAGTGCACATAAAGACACTAAAAAAAAAAACCCGGATTTTTGGTAAGTCTGCACAATAGTAGAAATGTAAATAAGTACTTATTTGGTTTAGCCTGTCTACATAATGTTGAAAAAATTTTTGTCCTTTAAAAATTGCTGTATGACTCAGTACAAACACTGCAGGCATAGATGAGGATGAAATTAAGGATTTATCTATTTTCGTTGTCTCAGTTGGCATCATTTTTTGGATTTATTTATTATGAAACTTTCAGTGTCTTTAAAGACTTTATCATTAAATCTTCGCAGTGCTCCGTTGCTTTGGAGATGAGGGCTGGATCGAACATGGGTCCTGGTTTCGAGGGTCATGGGATCACAAAGTAAGCTGTTTTTATCAAATTTTACCTGCTTTGTTCTACATAAATGGTGATATTAAAGTAGCTGTTTTATTGTTTCAGGCGCAGAAAACCATAAAGCAGCGGTCCGCTGTTCCAGTGATCACTCCTTCTATCCTAATCACGCTGGTGTGCAATAATCTGATGTTTTTATATTTAAACAGGTTTCATGCTTTTTATATATGCAAAAGTGTATACATGAGTCACCAAAGCTGTTTTGTAAAATATTTTATATGCTGTATCTGAACATGTAGAAAATCACTTTTGATGGCAAATAGTTACTGTGGTCTTGCTGCTGAAAAAATGGCATTTGCACATTTGTGTGTAATATAGTTACATTTATTACTCGGCACATGAGTCATTAGATGTCAGTGAAGCTGCCACTGTCTGGATTTTATCTGCTGCATAACCTTTCATGTTGACCTTCATCATGTGGACATATTGCATTAACTCTTATCTTTTCTTGCATATAAAATTTGCTTTTACAATTGACAAATTGATCTGTGCTGCCTTCATTATACTCTCAGAATACATTTCCTTAAAAGCATTAGTTTGTAAGTTGAAGAATATCTTAATCAGAACTTTCGATGCAGTACCTAATGTTCAAAGCAACGAGTACCTGTTGAATTTGCGACCCTGTCTAAGTTTAGTTAAATGGCACCTTTCAAGAGCAGAGCAATGAAGTAGAATATCAGAAATAAAACAAGTGGGGCTGGGCACAACAAACCCTGCCCCTCTCAGATGTTTTAGCTGATTTGTTCTATCTTATTGTGAAAACACATTTTTGGTGACCTTGACCTTTGACCTACATTCACAAAAATCTAATGGGATCTATTCTGGACCACCTCGCACCTTTCCTGAAAATTTCATGGGAATTGCTCCAGTAGTTTTTGCATAAAGGTGCTGACAAACAAATCGCCCAAAAACAATACCGTACCCTCGCCTCTCCCTTCAGGAGCAGGGTAATAAGGTAGCAAGATGAAGTAAAGAAAGAGCTAGTAGGAGTGGAGGGGCAGAGTGTACTACTGACGTATGCTATACAGTAAATGTGTCAACTTGAAGTACAGATAACAGTAAAGTACTCAATTACTTATTTGAAATTCTACAGTATATGCAACTACTTGATTATTTTTACTGATGATGCTGATGCATTACTATTTTAAAGATGCAGCAGGTGCATATGTGGCCTACATTCTCTATACTGTTGCAAAATCTATATATAAAAAATGCATATTGCAAACTAAACCATATTATAACAAAATATTGGGACTGCAACTGACATTTTATGCTCAATAAGTTCATCTGCTTTCTGTCCAAAACCCTAATTGATGTCATCCAGTTGTACATTACGACTAAACTAAAATAAATGTGAACTGCAGAATAGATGAATGATTAGGATATGTGGTTAAAAATGCCTTTTGGGAAACATGCCGTGGTTGTTTACGGTCCAATAACTATTCAGAAATAAATATAATGTAGTAGTTGTACTCTTTTCTGCTCCTTCAGTTGGCCTACTGTAAAACTCACTGCTTGAGTAAATGTTCTATTGTGAACACTAGATGGCAGCACAGGGCAGCAGTAAAACATTTTCTTCAAGAGTTCAGTAGCTCTGTAGTGTTCAGAGAGACTCAGCACCTACTATAATAAGAATTCCCTCACTGCTCTACAAGTGGCCATGCACACACTACTTGAAGGTCACATTTATACAGTTGTGTGATCAGCTTGTGAATGTTGACGTCTTTGAAGGTGTTAGAGATAATTGTGTACTCCTTAAATATCAAATTATCAATATTACATATCAATGGCACTGTTGTAAAGGCAGACTGTCCATTTATTTTAAAATGATGCTTGAAAACAGACTTGATGTTGCGTTAGAGCTTTGGGCGATTTTGTGCCAAGAGTCTTCCAATATTCTCTGTCATATAAACAAAGTCTGCTTTCAATTACTTTGTGAAATTGCTTTTCTGTGCTCATGCTTGATTAGATATTCATTATGTTAAACAAGACACCTTGTATATAAATCCATATTAAATTAGTCTGGTTGGCTGCCTTCAGGCTGAGTCTGCTGGGTATTCGACATTAAAAAGTCTGCCTTCACTATTGTGCGCTTGGTTTAAGACAGTTTGGGAACTTGGTCATAACCCAACTGTGTTATTACTTTTGGCGATGATAAAGAAGCAAATATATTGTAAATAATTGATTAAACAACAACTGTGATCCATTTCAAACGGTACAAGAAAGCCCTAAGCTTAACACACTAGGAAAAACTAGGACATAATGAAGCGTCAGTGCCTGGGTTTACTATCTCTTATTGGCTAAACATCACCAGTCTAATGAGCAGCTGAATCTAGCGGTACAGTCCTCTACACTTGGAGTAGACAATTGAAATCTCATCTACTACCAGTCTGGCTGGGTTTCAATTGGAAAGCGCTGGAGAGTGACTAACATGGAGCCTCTTGGAGAGGGTCAAGAGCCCAGAGCAACCAGTGGCCATTAAATTCGCTCCTATGAGATATTGAGTGCTTTGCTTTTTGACCAGGCTCTGTTTGATGTGCTACACCACACTATTAAACCCCAGCTCCTCACTGCAGCCCTCCACAACCAAGTGGCATGAGCATAGACAGATATTATTATTAAAGTCCTGTCGACCTCCTGATCAACGTTGTCAGTTTCAAAAAGGCGCTTGAGGGGAATAAACAAACTGCACACATAGGCCAAGAATAAGCATAAACTAGCCTTTAGAGACAACAACCATTCATGCAACAGTATTACAAGAATACATCATTCTGCATTTCAGAGCTTCAAGCGTATGATTATGCATTATGCTTATCCGTGTTATTAAACTTGCTGGAGGGAATTCTGATGTTCTACTTGAATACACACAGTCAATTAGACCATCTCAGTTTTAAAAGAGCAAGCCTAATTGCAATGTTTTATTGACTCTTTGCTTGAATGACTCTGATAAAGAGGTCTTAAGCTGCCTTTTGGCGCACGCAGGATGAACTAATTTTCACACCAATCTATGATGCTGATGAGGACCATTCATAATACTGTAGTTCAAAATGTTAATGTCCACTAAATGTGTAACGGTGAGTGAATTAGTCATTTGATCAATTGAAAGAAAAAAAAAAACAACCAGCCTCCTCATGATGGTTCTTTTTCTATGTGGTCATGAAAAAATTATTAAATTGTTATCAATAATTTTTTTTCCTTTTCAATAGTCAAAATCCAGTTGCCTCAGCTTTAGGGAAATCATAACAGCCTTTTTTTTGGATTTTCATTGACAAAATTAATAATAGTGTAAATAATCATCTCATTGATCAATAGTGAAAGTAACCATAAGTTACCAAGAACCTTAAAATCTTAAAAGCGCTTTGCAAATCCTAATATAGCTAACTATTTTGTCTCATTTAGAAATCACAAAAAGAATGCAATGTTAATCCATGTAATAGAGCTTTGATATTTTGCTTTGACGTATTTGACTTGAGCAGCAGGTTCATGACCTCTTCCTACTTACATGATTAACACTCTGTACTGAATCAGGCTGTGAAAACTGGGCATGAGTTTAAATAGGTGTGATGGAAGTGCAACCCTAGCCACCAGGAGTCTATACTTGGCCGTACAGAGCATCTGAAGAATGACAGCAGTTTCAGTTGCTTCCAAAGTTGTATCATAACAACTGAATGGTTGCTGATTTGAAGGGCATGTCGAAACAAGCGCCGCAATCTCAGCCGCAGCTGTCTTTAAACCATAACCTATTACAAGGTTTTCTGCCTTTCCTCAGTGGCAACAATAACAATCTCTGACAATGAAAGTCAATTAGTGGGAAACGCAAGTAAATACTGTATGAGAGCAACCAGGGCCCAGAGCAGAGCCTGTACATGCATCACGTCTTCATATGTCAAGGCTGTGGCCGCCTGCCAGCTAAATGTGTCGGGTCTGAAAGATATGCGAATGCAGATGAGTGCTGACAGCCAGTCAATTGTCATTCAGGCCTTCTCCCGGCCACTTGGGACTCATCTGGCTTTTTTTCCGCAAGGCTTCTCTTCACTGCTTGCTCACCTCATGTTTTTCTGTCTTAATGCATACTAACACACACACACGCAGCGGAGGCATGTGCTGCTGTGTTCAGTATTAATAAAAAGTAAAAGCTGCTACGCTCTCGTCTGCTGGTGCGGTTGTGATGAGCAGATGGGTCAAAGAGTCACATACTCCGAGAAACTCCCAGAGGTAAAGTTTGGTTTTTCAGCTGTTTAGATGAGAATTGCTCTGACCCTTAAGTGCATGTGGTTAGTGGTTCAGAACACCTCATCCCATCTGCTGCCTCCTCCTGCTCTGCTTTTAGTTCTATATATCACATAATTACTCCATTCTGACTCCATCAGATGTCTGCATCTTGCTGATCTGTATTCTTACTTCATGCAGATGACTTTTTCCGAAGATGGCTGGGACAGATATTAAATCACTATTCATTTTATGTTCAAGTTCAGTTTGTAATGAGGAATCCATTTGTTCTCTGAGTTCTTGTTGTGGTTACACATCAGCAGCGAGAGACTTGACCTTTGACACGAGCAATTCGAGACATGACTGATTTGTCACTGAAAATATTGAAAGCCATTGTTGTGTAGGCTTATTATGGCCAAATTGGTCTGAATAGTGTTTTTTCCTCCTTGTCTTTGTTCTTGGCAGTCGACTAAGTGCTTGCAGCTGTCAGTTGAGTGCATTCTCCTTGCCCAGTATATGTGGCTTGGCTGCACTTTAGCTGGCTGTGTCCTTACTGTGGTGACAGTCTGCCATGACTGATTTCCGTTGACTCACTTTCTTTATAACCACAAATGTGTCCCTCACAGAAAAATCGGACTGCTTTTTACAAGTGGTTGATCTCATCTAGTTAACGCTGTGCTGTAAGCGGACTGTGCGTGCAGTTGGCTGATTATTTAAGCAGTGCTCCAAGCAGTTTACTGATGAAATGAAAGAAGAGGAGATGCCAGAAATGATTGCACTGACAATGGTACAATTCAGCATGATGTAGGATGACTAAATGCTATTTGGATGTGGCTGGGGTTGACTCAACTTTCTCACATCGAATGAATCTTCCTGTTTCAGTTCTGCAAGTACAAAGAAGAAATATGTGTTAAAAACACCTTATTAAGCTGCTAAACTGATATCTTTCAGCCATTGTTTGCCACAGAGAGGAGGAGACTGGTATTTGAAATCTTTGTCCTGCCAATGCTTTCATGCAAATTAGTCACACTGGAACCAGCTTATCTGTGAACAATCATAGGTGGCATTTGGAAGAGGGTGAAATAGCACCACATGATTTTCATATCTGCATAAAGCTCAGTCAGGTCCCTACACACAAACTCCCACGCAAAAGCAAACACAAAAGCCTCTTTGAACACACACATCAGCTGTTTATCTTAAAATAGTCTGCTAAAATGCTGCTCTTATCCAGTACCTTGCACATTGCACTTTGTAAATGGAAAGCAATTACACACGGTGCATTAAGGAGTTGTTATTTAATTCATTAGATATGGCTAAGTTGCAAAGTTCATTCATTCTAATAGAGCAGCAACTTTTATCACACAAGGCCAGGTATGAGTATAAAGGCTCAGATTACAGCATCCATGTGCACAAATAAGATTAGAGCACTGGCTGCGGCGGCTGTTGACAAGGTGAATGGGACAGTTGTTCCAAAAAGCAAAAACACTGGATGCATGTGGGTTCATTTAATTCACAAAGCATGCTATTTTCATGGTGTGTTTATTCTCCTGATTAATGGCCGCCCAGGTTTGCATTTGAACATTACCTGAGGAACACATCTGCATCAGGCTTACTGGATACTAATGATCCAGTGCATGCCTAATAAACTGAAGTGAGAATTCAAATGAGGCTCAACCTGCCTGCGAGGCTAGCTTAAGCAAACACCAGGACAGCTGGCAGAGAAATCATTGTGACTAATGGTCTCAGTGTGAGACAGGAGCACGGCTGTGGGTGGTTGTTTTACCATGCTAAGAAGAACAGACTTTGTTTGTCTTTCTATAGCATACAGCGTGACTGTGTGATTCTGGAAGTGTTGGCTTTGTTTTTGTTTGCTTTGCTTTTCTTCAGCTTTATCTTGCCACTGCACTGTGATACCAGAAACTATCAAAGATGTGTTTGGTTTACCATTTTCCTCCTGAGAATAAGGTGACCTTATAAAAGGAGAATGTATCGATGCTTTCAGGTGGTGCCGGACAAACGGTAGTCTTTTTATGCTGTATATAATGCGGTTTTGACTTCATTTGGATTCTGCTCTGGCTCCTCCACTGTGGTAAACATAATGCTCTGTGACCTGTCCTCAGGGCAAATGATCTGATTTGCTCTTCCTTGTCTTTTACTCGTAATCACATCTACCTCAGAGCTGGAAAATGGTTGTGCAGCTGTCATAACTGAAGCACAGTGCGGTGTGATGGGAGTGCATGTTTTTGCTATTATCTATTCTATCTGAGCCAGAACAGAATACTAAACCTCCACTGCATCCCTCTTTCTCACAGACCGCTGCATGATCAATACCCACATCAAAGGCTCTGCGGAGATAGCAGGATTCTTTGAAGCGTGTTTGTGGAGCTGGATTTGCTGAGCTAACACGGTCCACACAGAACCCCCTTGAATAAGCTTGTTTGGCTAGTATCCTCTCTGTTTGTAGAAGAACTGAGTGGATTCTAATGCAGAACAGACAAGGCCTCTCCCTTGTCTTTTTCCTCCCTTTGAGCAACTAAATGCATCCGTATTGCCAGTGCTTTTTGCTCATCTGACATACGCTTCATTGCATGCCAGCTCAAATATTTATCTAATATCAAATTGGCTGTAACATTTTGGAAGCAGTGAAATGCCAGGAAATATTTCTCATCGAGGACACAAAATAACTTGCATCATGTTTCGCAGTGCCAAGTGCAAATATGCCGGGTAATTACTGACTGAAATGAGATGGAGTGTAGACAGCAGCAGTATTGTTATGTGCTTACCTTGTGTTGTGACTCGAACAGGGAGGCAAAAATTTCCAACAGTGATTAGTCTGCACTCAAAACACGACCTGTGTCCCCAGAAAGCTATTAACTATTTACAAAAGTGCTTTCCTTCTCCTAAATGGGAAAACAGTGCATTTGGGAGTTTGTGTGCTAAGTGGGTATAGAGAAAGTGGGGGTGGAGGCTCATCCACAGTAAACACTAAAGCACATAACTCCTGCCAGCTACTCAGAGAGAGTCAGCAACTCTGTAAACGATGGAGCAGGGACACTCAGACCATCAAGGATGAGAAGACCTTTCATATAAATTACAGAGTAAACCACATTGGTGCTGCCTCTGGCTTTTTAAATTCACATATTGTTGAATCTTTTGGTTAGTAATTGCACTATTTGGCATTTGCGCTGCCAAGGTTCGACTCTAGTCAGCTCAGCTGTGGCTCATTTGAAAGTGAAATGTGGGAAAATGCTGACATCTCTTTCTGTTCCCTCCTAACACCAGGGGCACCACTGCATTTGCATCTCTGTCTCTCTCTCAATCTCCCTTTCTTTCTCATTTACATTATGTATAGTTCATTTAGCTTACATGACCGAGTGAATACATAACCCAGGGCAATTCAAAATACCATGAGGGCCTGTAGGGATAAAATGAAACCACATAAGCAGAAAAGATTGCTGCACTGCCATCTGCAGAAGCCTTTTATTCAGCGCTTCTTCTTTTATGGGGTTGACAAACACAGCCTGGCTTGACCCTGAAGTGTATCAGTTAAATATAGTGAGCACTGATTTATATACAGGAAGAGAATTTAACAGCAACACTAAAGTGAGAAAG
>JAPTYQ010000024.1:15739399-15764801 GCA_029814465.1 Ostorhinchus cyanosoma | reverse complement strand
TAGTGATCATATGCATCAACCCATCCAGCGGACAGACTATTTTGCAGCTGTAGTGTTGAGTGCTCTTTCTAAAATATTCACACGACTGTCTCTTACTATAGATCTTGTGTTGAATTTGTGTCCCACATTATTTGCCAATATACAGCGCATCATGTGGACAGTACGACCCCTGAATAAATCGATGACCTACATCGTTTCTGGTGAATGAAGGACACACTGTAGCATGTTGAATATCCTCTATTAAACGAACTGTAAATATCACAACATTTCCATTGAAATCTCCAATTGATATATAGAAAAGTTAGAAGAACTGTCTATAAAGTAAAGAAAAAAAAAAAGTTTAAAAATCCACCTTAACAAATCATGTCATCACTAAAGTCAGCCTTGTGAGGGCAGGGTATAATTTGTGAGGTTCATCTTGAACACTTAAATGTGAGTGTATCAAAGTGTGAAATTCACTGAGGAATTCAGTAGCTGTTATTCAGACCAGCTGTTTTGAGGAAGTGCCCCCCAAAATGCTTCATTTTCTCTAGAGACTGGTACTAAAATACTTCCCCCACCCTCCAGATGTCTAATTCTGACAACCTCTGTAGACACACATGTCTAGATCTTTCAGACAGAGGAATCTAGTTTCATGGATCTGAAACTAGATCCTTGAAAGTCTCTTCAACTTCTGCGACCAAGAGAATGTAAAAATGTACGAGATGGATCTTAGTGTTTTTTCGGTCCATTGAGCCCCTCAAGAATAATCTGATACATGAGCGGGTGTGAATTTCACAAGTCCAGATTTTTCATCCACACATAGATGAAACAGCCGCGTCTCAGAGCGAGGAAACCCAGGAAGTGATTAGTTTATAGAGCGTGCATGAGTTATGGTCTTGTGGTTCTGAAGCCATGCCCTGCTCAGTGGCAGTGCAACGTGGGAAAAGTGAACTCTTAATGCTGTGCGACTGTATGGTTGTACATCATGTTTTGTTTGACATGTACAAAAGTGAGGTTTGCCACTTCCCCTGACAGTCTGGTGTTACTCACACAAAGGCTGATGGATTTAACAGACCCCAGAGCTGCATACTATATTGCACATAGAGAAAGATCTATGAGTCAATTAACTAAGAAATGCCTAATATTCTTTCTGCATTGTTAGCAAAACATAGTAATTATGTATTTTATAGATCAATACCATAGTATATACTTTTAATAGTGACTGGATTGGATCATTCCAACACAGCCAACCCCAATCCTAAAATAATCCTAAAACTATGTACAAAACTGTTTGAAAGCAGAGAGGAAGTATTAATAATCAGCATCTACAAGGACTCTAAAAACACAGACAATTGGCTAAAATCCCATTGTTTCATCATAGTATCACTGAAATCCAAGCAGTATGGGTTTCTCCATTCGACATCTTTCTCTTCCTTATGTCTCAAGTATCAGCACAAACTGCTGAGTCATTTTGGGGAAAGGTTTGTCTTGATAATCAACATATTTCCCAAATGTTCAGCCTCACATGTAGTTCATGGATTTAATTTACATTGGTAGGATTGGTTTACTGTAGTGATTGTTTTCAAATAGAATCAAATGCAGGAAATTCCATGATTCACCCCCTTTTTTTCCTGAAAAAATTCAATAGTTTTCCAGCCTAGTTGTTTTTATCTCAACATGTGGTTTACCTGTAATTAGAGTGAGATGGTCTGATGGTAGAGTGGTTAAAGGCGCTGACCGTGAACCACAACAGTCGCGGATCGATTCTTGCTCCTGGTGACCTTTGTTGTGTGTCATTGCCTATCTCTGTAATCTTGTCTCCTCTACACCTTTCACCACCCAATAAATTATAATCTGCATTTATTCAATACAACAGATAAAAAAAATAGAGGAACAATTCTCTAAACTGATGTGGGAAAGAATCTTTAAAAAATTGAGCCTGTCTTAGCTAGCACGCCCTTAGTCTTGTTTTTAATGAACATGCCATTACTCATCCAGCCTTTATTAAATATTAATATAGCAGAGATAATAATGTGTCTATCTAGTACATGCCACTGTGCAGACTATGTTGGCATGAAAACAAAAAAAAAGTTCTCCACATTGACAGAAGTGCTATTACTGCGTACAAGTGTGAAGCGTCACACTCGCTCTAAGCGCCGCCTCAGGCTCTGTGACCTTCTGTCATCATGCTCCCTCCTTTCATCTCCTCAGATGTGTGATTGTGGTGCACTTCTTGACTGTGATTACATTATAAACAAAGAAGCAACCATCAAACATCACTCACTAATCCTTATAGTATGTCATGCACTAATAATTAGACAGTTTGACTGACAAAAGATGACTAACAACTATGCACAAGCTGAACTGATAACGTTAAACTCCTCCATTTGAACATGTAGATGTTTGTGCCTTCGGGCTCTTGTATCTTTTTTAACTGTTGTGAATAATTGTCTTGTGCAATTGTGAATGACGTTAAGAACCAAAAGCTGTTGCAGGCTGTTTCATAGATGACTAAAAACCTAAGTAACTCTCAGTTATTGTCAGACTTGCAACACCCACAAAAAATCCATGTATTTCATTTAAAAGGAGACCTCTACCACATTGTGATTGGCATATAGCTGAAACACAACTAAACTACATACGTTCTGATGTGTATTCAAAGGTAACCCTTAAGTGGGTCATGACCAGTGGGTGTTAAGATGCTAATCTCACAGATCTGAGCTTTACGACAGCTATTTTTGTTGAGTTTCTGTCCAGGCTGGAGAGACTCCGAAGAGTGTCTATCTGTTGCAACAGCTCTTAAATTATAAACTTGACACTGTGGGTCAAATACCACAGAACACTTGACAAACTGTTTGCTCCTCCTATAAAGAAATAGTATCTAGACATCCTGTAATTGTCAGTGGTTTACCCGAAATGTGCCTACAGGGCGGGGTGGTAACAGTGTGTGGATTGACAAGTGGTTGAGCGGTTAGGTGTATGTCATTCAGTTCCTTCCTCAATCCCAGATCAGTGGAGCTGTTGACTCTCACAGATATCCCTTTCTCCACCCTCCACTGCACTGACACTGCCACTAACAAACAACTTAACAGGCTGTGGAATGTGGCTCAACACTAAAGCAGAGAGAGAACAGGTCTTAATGAACCACAAACAGCCGCAGGACTCTGGGGCGCCAGCACCTCATATAACAGTGACTATTATTATTATTATCATTCCTTCTTTTGCTCTATCATTTCTCAGATAGTATGCCTGTTGCCAAAACAACAGCTTGTTATCTGAGGAGTGATCAGCATGTGCTAGCGGAAGGTTTGCCCTGCTGAATTCTCACAACAGGCTTCACATTTGGGTGAAGTGCTGCAGGTGTGAGCATTCCTTTGCAAGCTGTGGAGGAATGGAAAGATTGTCCTGTGAATGAGGGTAGGAAACAACTGCACCTTTGAGGCTCAAGATGGCAGAGATAAAGATTACCTGTGAACCAAAGGTCAGACACAAACAATCTCTACTTCATCTAGTTTATCTTTCTCTAGCTACGCTGCAGACATGCTGCTCTTTGATATGACCTCTGACAAGGATAATCCAGGACCTTGTTACACCTCTTTAAGACTTAATTGCTACCTGTCACAGGACAGGAATCTTCCTTCTTTTACAAGCTCATAATAGCCAAGAGCATCAGTGTTCTTTGTGGTGTAACTCATCAACCTAAAAGGGTGGATAAGTAATCTGGCAGATGAAAGATAAGGGGAAACTGTGTGTGTGAGTGAGTCAATGCAACCAAATACAGCAGTAGCTTGTGGTAAAATTCTTTGTGTTTTTCTGGGCGGTGCCATGCTGTGCCGTTTTGCCTTGAGCACAAAGGGAAGCTGTGGTGAAGCAAGTTTAAGCAGCGTGGAACCTGACGAAAGGTGTCCGGTGGTTTACTGCCTTGCCTGCCAGGCAAATGGGAGGTGTCACGTCCCCAGTGTCAGCCTCTCCCCACCCTGAATCCCTCCTCTGTTCACCCACAGAGTGACGGTGAGAGCACCGAGCTCATCGCAGCATATCAAAGGTGAGTGATTTATATGGCAGCTGTTCCCCAGTGTGCTGCTCTGAATGCCCGTGCCCCATGTTCAACAGCTGACAAACACATGCTTTTTCTGTCACGGCCACATTTATGGCCTTGCACACAATTCTATTAGTGCAACCTCAACCATACAAGGATATAAAGAAGTTTTTATGACGCAGTTATCTCAGTCAATCAAGCAGGGTGACTGCCTCAGCAATGCTCACACTGACACAATGACGCACACATCAGTCTTAAAGAGCAAACTTTTCCAACAGCTGGCACATTTGACAAACTTTTATTTGTTGTTTTATTACTGTTTACATTCATCAATTATAAAACTTGTTTTTATATGATGTGTGAGCTCTTTAAAATGAGAGGGGCTCAGAAGTAGTTTCTAGAGTTGTTTGATATTTGAGCCCTCTCCATTAACCCACAGCAGCACACTGGGAGAGTGTAACCTTATTTCACGCTGGCTCTCAAATAGTGCTGAGAATTTGTGAGGCAGTTAGTGGCCGTCATTAATAACGGCCTAGGCTGGGTTGACAGCTGCTGATTGGAATGAAGAGCTGCGCTACGGCAGACAGCTACAAATTTCCCCGACAGCCAGGTCTCCATTACCGGGCGTCAGCTGCCAAAACAGCAGTAATCAGAGAAGGAGAGGGGAGAGAAAACATGCTTTGTCGCTGCAGACACCTTCCTTTTCCTTCTGCTGGTAGAAAACAAACGCACACACATGCACTTACACATATAACTGACTGTTTTCATGCACCAGACATACAACTGTTGAACATCTGATTGATTCATCTGTTTTGAAGATGCCCATTATCAAAAACAGACGGATCTTAGAGTCTGCCAGTATATTTAGTCAGCCTATGCAGGAAATACCATTCAGAAAAGTTTCTGGGGTATGTATTGACAACCTCACAGAAATTCAACCTTTATTTATTTATTTATTTATTTATTTATTTATTTATTTATTTATTTATTTTTATTACTAATTATGTTGTTATATGTCTGACCTGCCCATAAAATATTTTAGAGAGGCATAATAAGAAGTGCATCTGCAAACAAATCACCAACAAATATCTATTTCTATTATATATACAGCTTTACTGATGTTTTATGAGAATTAAAAACAAGTTTTTTTCTATTGTTCATTGACTGCAATGTCTGACTTCACATAATGATGTCAGTGCAGTTTGACTCAATGAGGGTTTTCTTGCTGAAAGGAGAAACCCTCTCTGCCCACCTCAGATAAGAATTTATGTAGCAGACCTACTAGCAGGATTTGTGACATCATCAAAATTTTTGTGGTCATTTTAATCTGTTATATGGAATTTTTAGTAATGTAATATAGTAAATCTGAAGCCATTGAACAAAGACTGAAAGTGGAAAAAGGACATTTATAGAAGATAAAATATAGGTATTAACATGATGGAGAAGATATCAACTTTGTATGAGAAAGACAAGACAAAGCTTCAAAATATTCAGTGAAGGGTAATTGGATTATGTCTTATAACTAATTGACATGGGTGAATTCTTTAAGTTCTCACAGTAGTTTTAAGGTCAGCTTAGATATGTTTTATGGTCATGGTTGACAGAAAAGCATACTGACTTAAACAATGAGATGCAATATGTTTAATGATACAATTTTTTTTTTACCATAGTTTTTGGATTTTAGTGATACTATGATGAAACAATTGGATTTTTAGCCAACTGCCTGTGTTTTTAGAGACATTTTAGATGCTGATGAGTACTATCTCTGCTTTCAAACAATAAGTTAAATTACTTTCAGATTATTTTAGGATTTTGTTTGGCTGGGTTGGAAATGATCCAATCCAGTCACTATTGACTCTTTAAACTCTAAAACATTTAAAAAAAATGTTTTAACCCAAAGCACAATGTTTCACAAATGTTAACCTTAACCTTAGCCAATGGTACCTTTGACCTCAGCAAATAAATGACTTGAGACAGGATGTGGACCCAGACTTTACTGTCAATACATAAATGCAGCCTTTCCATTACTGAATAAATGTGAATAGTATACATATTCAAGGCAATTATAATCCTTTATGAGTGTGTTTGACAAAAAAAACAGACAAAAAATTTTTTTTAGAGATTTTGAAAAATTCTTAAGAGACAGATTTGGAAAATGAAATAATGTATTTGCTTTTTGGGAAGACAGCTGAAAGACTTAACATTATTCCCATATGTCTTTATTCCTTCCTCTTCGGTGTTTGAACTTGAATCCAGGCACGTTTTGGGCAAAAATAAAGTGGAAAAATTCATTCTCTTGCAAGCTGAAAAAGATTTTAATACTACTGTACTGTTATTCTGTGTGTAATTTCACTAGCCCGAGTAACACAATACTACAATCAAAACTATTCATCCACATCATTTTCACAATAATAAAAGTCGTTTTCTCCATGAATAGCTGCAAGGCTGAGGTGGTTGGTATGCGTGCACAGTTTCTTACAGGCATTTCCAAAGATGACAAGGTCACATCATGATGATGACCTGAAACCAGCTGATCATGAAGCTGTTTTTGTATGTGATGAAGGCAGGCGCAGCATTTTTTTTCAGTGGGAGGAGTAAAAGTGAAAGTCTGTGGCCTTGAACAGTTTGATCCCTGTAATGACAGAGGGCTTTGGTATGGGTCGACCTGTCAGCACCCTGCTTCCACTGATCCCTGGTGCTCCACACTGCAAAGCATGCAAATGTGAACATGGTTATTTGCAACAGTACTTCACACACTCAGCTTAGAAAAACCTCTGAGGGTGTGTCCCACTGTCTACAGATCTTGATATCTTGTATTAATTGAGACATGATGTGACAATGCAAGGACATAACATGGATTCACAGTACTGCTACAGTGTTTTTTATGGATCAAGCCGTTTGCCTGCTGTGGGTTCTGGAAAAAATATTTGGGCCACTTAATTTTAGCCAAAACTCTGTCAGCCCAAAAACAGATGCGGCAGCACATTAAAATGAATCATCCCTCAAACTTTCTCCTGATGCTGTTCTTCACATAAACCACTGTGTGGTTGGAATACAGGACAGATTAGATATCAAGGCCGCATGGATTCAAGTGACACATGACTAAACAGTGATAGTTTATTTATTTTAGAGGCTCAGTGTCTCATCTTCATCCCACTGAATAAACAAACAAGCTCTGATCAGTTCACATACAGTGCACATGAACACATATGCATAACACTGCAGAGCTTTCACAGGAGGTGGCAGACGACCAAGAATGGGAGGCTTCATTTTATTGCTGCCTCTTCCTTGTCAGCTTTACTCCTGGCAGCAATAAAACACTCCATAATAAAAGGCACTATCCCAGAGACGCAGCAGGACTGCAGCTATAGATAATCCACTCAGCTCACAGAGCTAGCTCAGTGTTTGCATTTCTTGCCCCAGAATTCATTTTGTAGGTTTACTTCACCATCCTCTGGTTTTAAGTACAATGGAAAGAGGAGAGCTATAGCTTGTTGGATGTGCACGAACAAAGCAATAATGCAGCCATTATATCTATAAGTGGGAGAGCAAGCTGGTTAATTAGCACCTACTACATTATCTAAACAAGACCTTTGGAGAGAAAATAGAATTAAACCTCCAGATGAATCTAATGAGGAGGGACCGCTGTCAGGATATAAATTAATATTTAATGTATTAGTTAATTCTTTTCTATAACACAGCCAGAATAAACCTAATCTATTTTCAAAGGATGTAAGGTAATGTAGTAAGGCATGAAAACAAAAAAGTAATATGTCACTCACAGGACACTGAACATTGTCCACGTGTTTCACTGAACTCTTTTGCTGCCTCTAAATCATTCACTGCAATTTATGTCTGTACTTGTAAATCCATGGTCAAGGTTACATGGAAGCATAGCAGAAATAGGCATGTGCCATCATAGCAACCACAATTCACACAATATTTATGACACAGGATGTCCCATCTGGAGCTGCTTCCTGTCTGCTGGCTCCCTGAGGACAGGCGGCCTGCAGCAAGTAGCACTTCTGGGGGACATCTGCTCTCCTTCTCCAGAACTAATGCAAAACAGTTACCCACTTCAGACGCAGACATTCATCTCAGACACCACAGTTTGTCCCCAGATAATGTTGATATGATGTGAGGGGCTAATGGTTGTGTTGAACTAACAATCAGCAGAATACTCATCAACAGAGCAACTATTTTACTGCACCTTTGGTTGGTTAAATTTCCCCTCCCCTTAAAAAAAATTGGTGGGCTTTACCATTTGAGCTTCACTGTGTATTTCTATAGAATTGTGTTTTTCACAATTACTTTCACTACTTTCATTTGAGTGACTTTAAGGATTTGATATCACAAATATTCAGAATCAGCTTTATAGTATGCAGCTTTTAAAGGTGCATTGTGGAACCCTGAAGCATCACTGCTCATATGCAGGTAAATGGACTTTTAGGGGAGCTGGTTTGATCTGGTTTTCAATAGCTCACCTTGAAATGAACAATATTTACATATTCATAGTTTCCAGAGATGTTTTTCTCTTCTTTTTTAGTAGGTCCTCTGTAACATGGCTGGAGGGGATCTTCGTATTTTTCTAAACCAAAATGTGGGTATGTTACTAGTTTAAACCTCTCAACTCTTAGGGTTTGCTGCTAGATGTGATGGCAACTGGCAACTCTATTAGGTGATAAACAAGTAATTTAAGAGAGAAAAAAATGCACTTTCAGTTCTCTTTGAGGAAGTTCAGGTAAACAATACTAATAATATAATAATTTGCTAAAATGCTAAACTTAAGCAAGACAATTTTAGAAAAAAGTTAAAAAAAATCAGGGCCGTATTTCTACACTTTTGGCAAAATCCAATTTACAATGATATGAAATTAGCTGCAGCCAATTTCCGCTTTGCATTGCTTCACTTGATAAATGACTAACATAATTAAGAGACGATCCAAATTGGTGTCAATTAGTTTCTGTTGATCAGCTACTGAAAATTGTCTCTGCTTAATAATGGGCAGCAAACTGTATAATCAACAAGTGCAGTGAGTTCATAGCAGCAGAATTGGCAGGTGTCATGCTGGATCACTGCACTGAAGCATCAAGGGACAGTGGATTATTTGTGCTATTGTGAGGGTGTGTGTGAATAACGCTGTCAGTAAAAAATATCTGCACATTTGTCGCCTTCTGATAACCTTCTTTTTATATCCTAATTCATGGGATTTGGAGGCCTGGGTATCAGATGGTAAAGGTAGGTGTGGCCTGAGGGACCAGACTCTAATACAGCAACAGCCCTGATTTAACACAGCGTGAAACTGCTGTTAGTCATAGATCGCCATGACAGCAACTCTCATTATCACTACCTGGATATGCATGGCATGGTTGTCAGAGCGACGCAGGCACAAGGGACAGACACACACCATCACTTCAAATCAGCCAAGAAATAGGATGTTTGATCGTTTTCACTAAATCTGATAGCAGTGTAGAAATTCAGCTGACTGCTGAAGTTAATGGATGTTAAAGTGGAAATGCAGATTTCTCATGAGGATTCAAGTAGAAAAACACAACTATCATTAGTTTTTCTTTTAAATGCAAAGAATAAAAGTGAGATAGCGCTTGACAACAAAATTCATGTGGTCGACATTTCCTTAGTTTTGGAACCTTCCAGACACTCAAATCAGACCAGCCTCTCATTCGTGAGTCCTTCTGTCAAGTGTTGCTGGGTTGCCAGTTCCTCTCTCCCCTGCTGCTCTGTGTGCTGAGGGCTCCAGGACTGCAGGTGCACCGCCTGTCTGCCCACTACAGGTGGGCCCACGAAAGCGAGCTCACATCTCACCCTCCTCTTGGCTCATTAAAACCTTCAGCTGTTCTTCTCCCTCCTCTCTCCTCCCTCCTTCACCCTCATACTGCTGCTCACACTACGCTGATCACACCAATCAAGGTTTGATTTACAGTATTTACACCGTCCTCCTGTCCCCATTGTGGCTACAGGGAATCTGAGGAATGCCCCTCCCCTCCCTGCCCTCCGTGCAGCCAGCATCCTGCTAAATTTGAGCCAATCAGTGGTCGTGGGTGGAGTGCCAAGCCACAGAGCACTTCTACCCGTTGGCAGCCTTCCCTGTGGTGGCTCTGATCACAGCGCAGTGTTAACAACACGTGACCTGGCCCCGCAGCCCACAGTAATTGAGGTTACATCCCAGGCAATACCTTGATGAATAATTAAAAGGCCAGAAACAGAACTCAGAGTGACTTAGCCAGCGCCCTGGGGTCTAATAACGTGCTTGGACTGTATTAGGTAATCTATCCACTGGTGCCAGTTAGTGTCACACACACACACTAACGTATAAACACACAACTGGGCCCAGATAAAGGCAACACAACAGTATCAGTCATTGTCAGGGCAGAGTGCTGGTTATGGCTCTGCAGCAACAACATGAGGAATTATTTCAGGGTGAGTTGTGGGCACTTATCTTGCCAGCAATGTGGAGAAAAACTGAAAATGCAGCAAAAATTCTGTTTGGTATTATGTGATATACAAGGACGCGAACTGTGTAATTATGAGGTGCTTTAAATCATATTATGAACAAATAAAACCTCAACTCCTAGACAATGGTATTCCATCAGAAAACACAGAATTAAAAAAAAAACAAAAATGAAATGTCTGTGTGTAAGTGTGTGAGTTTTTGTAACAGGAACTGGTTGGTGACCTTGACCATACTGAAACCTGAGTGTGGAAATACTAGCCCCATTTATAAGTTGCCATTAAGCCTGCAAAGGTGATAAAGATGTACCTCCATACCAGTACCAACTGTTAAAGCCACCAGCGTCATTGACAGAGTGACAGAGGTCATTCACACTATGCTAAAATATGACTTGTTTTATGGACTGCAACCCTGAGTATAAGATTAGAAACTGCACATCTAACTGAATCATTTGCACAGACACCTCAGGAGAAAAACAAGGTAAAAGAAGAATAAATCTAATAAATAATATGTTATGCATAAATAGATAGAGGGAATAAATAAAATGAAAGTGTAATATTACAGATCCACTGAGGTATAGAGCCACCAAAGTAATTTCGTGCCAACAGATACATTCTGTGAGTCTGTGTACAGTCTCAGGAGTAAGAGCAAAATAATCACAGGATAAATGGCACTGGGCTGTAAAAAGCGGTGCTGTCGTCCACAAGGGCATACTAAATTAAAACCTAAATGACAGATTAGTATAGGAACTGCTGTGTATATACACAGTAACAAGCTGCTGTTTGCATGTTCGGTGAGTACAGTGTGTTACAGAGAGCAGAGTGGCCCTTTCCTTTGACAGGCCCCTGGATGTCACAGCTTCAGCAGTGAGCAGAGGGGAGCTGCCAGTGCAGAATAATTAAGACCTCTGTCGAAGTGACAGGGTCACTAGGAGGTATGCAGCATAGCAAAGCTCCTCTTCTCAGCTGCTTCCTCTGTGAGCTGTCACGGCCGCTGCGTATTTATAGCTGCATGGCGCAGCGCTCTCCTCTACCTCCCAGACAGATGTCACCTTCAAGCCACCATCTCTGGGGCTAAACACAATGTGTTCAGCAGCCTAACTAGCAGCACACACAAGCAATCAACGGAACAACAGCAATGTGAAGACAACATCAACGTCACTTCATTCACGCTGACTTTACCAGGCGGGTAGACAGCAGTGAGCCTCTCCCTTTGGACAAGACTTCTTTACATAACAGCATAAAGCAGACCTAGTCAGACACAGTTAGTCTGCAGTGTGCCTGTGGACAGTGACACAAAAACACTCCCAGTCAGGAGGGAAAGTAACAATATCATAAGTTACAATGTCTTCCACCTTGGAACAATACTCCACATAAAGTGACACATTATTTAAGTGCTGATGCTTTTTGGTGCAAGTATGAGAGTTTTAATTCCAGTCCATTAATAAATAATATCCTTTGCTGCATTCTAATCATTGTGCTTGTAAACAAGGCAAACATGTCCTTGTGGCAGACAATAGAAAGATTTCCAACCTCATTTAAAATGCAACACAAAAATTTATTTAGAGAATAAACATGGTGAACAGTGAATATCTTGTGTGTGTGTAATGACGCTGACTGTGTGTCTGTGCCTCAGATAAGGGACGACTAGGGGCCTCTGTAATGCAAGCCTGGCTAACTGAATGTGTTGACATAGCTTTAATTCAGCTTGATACCAGACACCAGTAGTCTGTCTGAGCCTCTGAGCACAGGGGGTGTTAACCTCTCAGAGATTCTCAAAATACACAAACACCAAGCATGACTGGCCAGGAGGGATTAAAATAACTTTTATGAGTGCCATGCTCATATACTGTCGTTTCCACACTTGCCTTCAGTCAGCAATATAAGTTATTCAAACATAGCAAAGGGCCAGTTTAATGATGAGTAAACCCTTTGGTTTAATGATCTATTAGACATGTTGTTGTAGATATGATTAGAAACACATTTAGCATGGCACAATGGCTCTGTTCAGAGAAGCAATAAACCTCAATTACAGTGTACAAACACATAAACATCTTGTACGGGTAACAGATGCAATTTATGACCACAGCTATGATTTGATCCTTTAACCTTAAACAGATTGCTAATGTGTCAGACTATCTGCCCAGTAGTGTGTTCTCAAGGCTTGGGTGACACAGCCCGAGCCTCTGGATGAAGTGTTGGTTACTCAATATGAGCATGTCTTGCAGGTCATAAGCCTGTCACTGCCAAAGTGGGTTTCTTTTACTGCCACAGTGGCGATAATCAGCTGATGCTGGCTGTCAGTCGGCGTGGCTATGGGACAGACAGGGGACAGGCTCAGAGGACACATGATCGCCCTGCTGACAAGTATCCCTAACCCCAGCTGCTCCTGCGGCTCCTCTGTCATGTGGGAGAGCAGGGGGGAGATGGGCTCAGAGGGGAGGTGGCAACAGGGCCCCGCTGAGAAAGGGAGAGGGAGAGAGTCTTATGAGAGCACAAATTTCAGCACCCCTACATTGCTGTGCACTCCACCCCTCTCAGCAGTCACTTCCCCTTTCCCTCCTGGGCCGCAGTCTTGCACCAAAGCCCCATGAGAGGAGGGCAGCGGCCGGACAGCAGGCTGCTGTAACCACAGGCCCTGGGATAAGCCAACAATCAGGTGCTACATTGTTTAAGAGCGTTAGCTCAGATTAGACTGTGATTGTGAAATGTCACAGTATCTTTCCAAATATATACATACATAAATATATAAATAGTATGCAGTGGTGAGACTTAACTTGGTGCATAGTGCTTAACTTCAGGGACAGATTTACTCGTTTTGTTGCTGTACTCACTGAAATGACTAAAATGCTACAATTATTTGTGACTTTTAGGTTTTAGTTACTGAAACAACAGTTGTAATTTCATGTACACTATTTGCCGACTAACATTATCAGCTATCC
Source organism: Ostorhinchus cyanosoma (assembly GCA_029814465.1). Lineage (NCBI taxonomy): Eukaryota > Metazoa > Chordata > Actinopteri > Kurtiformes > Apogonidae > Ostorhinchus > Ostorhinchus cyanosoma. The sequence goes on along the minus strand of JAPTYQ010000024.1, from coordinate 15,751,370 downwards.
AAATCTTATAATTCAGATTTTCCCTTAATATCTGCATCCAGTATAAATGAAAAACCTTTCAACGCAACTGCACATTAAATTGTTTTCACATACGTTTATGTTACTTAGTACAATATATATATATATATATATATATATATATGTGTGTGTGTGTGTGTGTGTGTGTGTGTGTGTGTGTGTGTGTGTGTGTGTGTGTGTGTATTTAGGGGAACAGGAAAAACAAGCATCCCTCACATCCCCCAGTGTCTGTACTCAGTTGGCACTTTTCATTTGGATTCAGCAAAATGAAGTGTTGTATAATGTTCCCAGCTGTAAATAACCCTGCTGCATCTTAGATTTAAATATAGAGTTTGGTCCTGGTGCTCGGAAAGCTATGCATTGCCTTGAAAAGTTCAGGCCCATTAATTAGTGTAAACTTAACTGCGGCCCCTTATAGACATGGTGTACTTGCTGTGAGCTGGCCTCGACGCTGACATGCTCAAATGATCCTACATCAACACACATGCTGTTGGGTTCATCTGAAAGACCCGGGGCTGCGAGCACATGCTATCCCCAGGGGGGTTGACCCCTTCAGTTTTTGATTGGCAGGTAAATGGCTCAACCAGAATCTTCTTTCTGAGGAATGTGCTCATGTCAGTCAGAGCAAAGAGCAGCTGGCAGGAGTAAAGACAGAAGATCAAGTCAGCTTTAAGTGTTAGAATAAGATCCTCACAGCTCTGTGTGCCATTTAACAGCACACCAGACTGTCTCACTTTAGACTCTCATTAGCAAACCAAGGACTTGTTATTGCAGTTCAGAGGGAATGTGTGTTCATGAACAAGATACACTTTATTCACTACAACTTAAAGCTGTGATTACACTGATAGAGCTGCTGCATAAAGGAGACACTTATTGAACACACAATGAGGCATGAAACACATTTTCATAAATAAAACTAATCACTAGTAAATCAAATTTGCAATTTCTCAACTCTTACCATTAGCTATCATTCACACAGTATCAGACTGAAATGTTATTCTGATGGCTCCAGATTCAATGCCAGCATTCTGCTGAGCTGCAGAAAGACACACATACGCTCACACATTCTCCGCCAATTGCGAGTGTAGAGGTGTTGAGTGTTGATGTATGCATATCCTCTCACATACAGCAGTTAAATTACCACTGAAGAGGCCTGAAGAGCACTGCTCTTAGACTCTAGCTGCCTCATTCCCCCTTCAAAATGAATTAACACTCATGTCACCTCTGATTAAAAAAATAATTTAAAGAAGGTTTGTTATCACTTTTTTCATAATGAATTCTAAAAGGGAGCTCCCTGTAGTTCCACCTATAATTATCATTATATCCAGAAGGAGGGGTAATTCAGCCTGTGGACTGTGACCTTGAGCGGCCTGTTTATGAGCAAACTCAGCTTGGTAAGACAAAATATCACATAACCGATAACTGAACACTATTTGTCTTATTGATATCTACATAGAGTAACTGCACTTAAGGCCCTCTGACTGCAGCATCTTAGTCAGATAATCATTCGCTGCAGCACCATACTACCTTTGAGTAAACCCTTTTATCCTCAAATCCCCAAACTTTCCTTTAACCCTAATCTATCACCTCAGTTATCCTGCATGATTAATCGGAGGCCTTAAATAACCAAGGCAGGCTTGATTAATCGAAAGGGGTGAGGTGTTGAGATCTGGCCCTACACTGAATGTGCAGAGCCAGCACACGCCTCATACTTCTGTGGCCACTGCCATCTGTCTCCCAGTGGGACTTGCTCCTCCACAGCGCCCCTTACGACTATGCTACTACATTACTAACACATTTCTGACACATATAACACAGATGGTACAGGAAGTCTTGTGTTATGCACAACTAGCAGACTGTTATGAGCTGTGATTTGAAAGCTTAAATGACACCATAATGCCTCACCGACTAAGAATACCCTGCGATCATCAAAATTTCTGAGAAGTGATGCAATAACTACTTTTACTTCTTACAGTATCACGGGAACCGACTTAGAAGAAAAACTATATGTTACTAATATTACCTTAGACTAGCACATGTTAACTTCTCTGCAAAGTGAGAGCAGGGTTAGCCTGCTAATGGTTCCTTTTGGGCAGTGGCCCTGATGGCAGACAGACAGGTCAGACAGGTGGCAAACATTTGGTTGTGGTAAATCTCTGTCCTTCTGGCAGAGAGCATACAAGCCTCTCCAAGCTGCAGTAAATGTGAACTAACACTGTATGCCTTTCTCTCTAAAGGTTAGACATGAACTCACTCCCTGGAGGATCAGAGAGAGTGGTTTGTTTAAACAAAGAGTCACATCTGTAGTATGTGTATGCACAGATGCATTTTGTGTGTATTAAATGCATTTAAGTTCAAGTCTCTAATTTCTTTTTGCACTTTCAGACTAACAGTGACCCCATTCCCAATCACAATATTTAGCAATTAATTTCACTCTAAACAGCCATTAGCCAGGTGTGTGGAGGCAACATTAAACTTCTCTAAACAGCTCTTTTTCAGTGTCTAAACATTACTATATTCATCATTTTTTGTGTACACAGGAGGCTCTCAGAAAGTATGTGCACTTATTCCAATTTGCGGAGTTCAATGAGATGCTGTCGAGTGGAGGATTTCACCTAGACACAAACATGTGGTCTTCCATCTAAAGTTTGGTTCAAGAACCAAGAATTTCAAGCTTGCTGAACAGTTCAGTGCCACAGGCCCTTAGTTAGCTGATGAAGCGCTTCTCTATTTTTACTGTGGGCTCAGTATTTTAGTATTGGCTTTGGGTCTTACATAAACACAAACTACAGTCGTCTACTTGTATCTTATGTATGTCTAGGGTTTGATGCCTTAATACCAAGAGACTTGACCACTTGTGCTTGGTGCAGTATTTACAAAGAAAAAAAATCCTTTGTCAGATTATTAGCATGTTAGCTAAAGGCACTGTAAATTTTCAAAACATTTTATAGTTAATATCAATGAAAAATGCCATTAATTTTTCATACAAAGGCTGCAGCAGTGTTTATTATGTATTTGTTTACAGCTTTTGTCAAGGACACTGAGGGGAAGCACTTTATACTCACACCAACTAAAAATCAAATATCTGATCAAAATTTCCTCAGGAAATGCTTGCATTGATCTACCAAGGCTAGAATATTTAGGGGAGATCAATATACCAATATAAGGTCAAGACAGACTAAGACTGAGTCTGTAGATAACAGCACGATTACAGATAAGATAGAAAAACACCCTTTCTTAATACTTGATACTTACGTTTGTAGGGAAGAAGATGACAGTGTGAATTTAACCCAGCTGATAGTCCTGGCTTTCTGTTAAAGTAGGGCTCTTAGATCTGTGGCGTTAAACCATATCATGTCACTGTGCTTTATGTTCATCTTTGGAATTATCGGTTCACAGATTAATGACCTTTCCCTGCCATTTTTTTTTACATTCTGTAAGACATGAGTCATAAAAAATGAGTTAAGAGCTTCTACTCCCACACTCAGGCTTTGACTTTAATATTTTGTACAACTTGCTAATCAGAATAGGCTGCAAAGGAGCAATGCCCTCAGTGCTGATGTAAGTCAGGATAAACATCCTACTTTAATTAATAAGTAACAACTTAGAATATCTGATCAGGCATATAATGAAATTTATGTAATAATTATGGCTTGTTTCACACCTGACAGATAGCTCTCTGTGTTTAGTGCTACATTTTCCACCTATCTGATAATGACACCACATTCTGCCCTAATGATATCATGAACAGTGAGACTTATTGTGGCTATTCATATAAGTAGAGCTTCTTCACTGCTGTCTTATTAATTACATACTAATGAAAACTGACAGATGCTCCTGGCCTGGACAGCAGCACATTATTAACACTGCCTTTCACATTTCAAAAGAGTAAACACAAGTTATCAGAATGTAGTCAGACTTCCTTTCTGTCTCGACAGTTGCCATTTTGGCTTTTCTGCACGACTAACCCTTTAAAGTCATCTGACACAGAGCGCTTTTTTTTTTGTCTTCCACACAGGATGAACAAGGTCAGGTTCATTTTCCGTCTAATCTATGGTTGCTTGCTCACAATGCCAATTATGAGATGAGCTAAAGTAGATACATAACCCGAGGCTTGTACCACTGACAACAGCTCAATTACACTCAGAGAAGCTGATATGAAGTGTTGATTTATGAGAAGGTCATACAAAAGTGATTAAGATACTATTTTTATTCACATATTGCTTCAGTTAGTTAGCTGACACCAGGAATGCATTAAATAGCTGCTGATATGTTGCTATAATTATAATGCAAACACAAGTGCGTTTAATAACTTCCACTTGTGAAAGCTACAAAATATCCATTATTATACTCTTATGTGGTTGAAACCAATAATTATTTTCATCACTGCTAATCTGCTAAACAGTCCATTTTGATGAATAATGAATGAATTGCTTAGCTATAAGATATTAGAAAACGAGCAAAAATTTAACTACCCAAAAACCCAAATATATGTAATTTGTAAGTGGATATGATGCATAAATACATCACAATTCATCTGAAAAATGACAATAAATCGATTATTAAAATATGTAGATTGGATGTAGATGAACACATAAAACATCAGGGCTTTTCTTTGTCTTTCGGTGATATTATAATACCCAAATATTCCCCCTGCTATCATCTTATCATTACATTGTTAAAGAGTGCTGCAGTTTAACTCACTTTTCATGGTCATTGTCTTATTTTTCATGGCAGGGGGAGGGCGTAAAGTAATAGGAACACTCTGTTAATTGGACATCGAGTGAGGGTAACAATAAGCCATGCATGGTAAGATTTGCCTTGGAGAGCCGGGGTAAGGATTTGGAAGAAGAGGAGTTATAATTGGCTGTAAGATGAGGAGCTCAAGCCAGCTGTACACGTTCAGACTGTGACAGTGGACTGTTATTCCCCTCTTCTCGGTGAAAATGAGCTCAAGATTCGGAGCCTCGGGAGACATAATACATGTCACAGCCTACAATAATGGTTAATTTGAAATCATGTAGCACCCCTCTCTCTTACTGTCTGCCTCGTCTACCTCTTTCTATTTCACTTCCTCTTTCTTCCCCATCTCTCTCTCTCTCCCTGAAATAACCCATTCATCCTAAAAATGGTTTTCATCGTTTTTTTGCCTCCACCCCCAGCCCACCCCGTACGCCATTAGTCCCATCCCTCCATGCTCTAACGACCAAATGCATTTCCTAGATTTTCTCTATAGCAACCCTTATTATCCTGGAGCTAATGTTTTAAATTCAATTGCAACAATCCATATCCAGGCCAATTTACTGTCTCCTTTTTAAAGGCGGCCCTCCCAACACAAGCTTTAGAGAGCACGTCTGTGGAGCGAAGATAAAAGCTGCTGGCTCACCATATATACAAGCATACCATCCCAAAACAACACTGTGTTTGTTTGTAATATATTCACACAGAACATCCCAACAATGCAACACCTCCTCCTCCACATTTATAAAACACTAAAGCAAATGGGCTCAAAGCATGCATGCACTTCCTGACGCACATACATACATGAATGTACTCAAACACCCACACGTGCACACACTCACATGACCTGTGTTGCTCACTTTCCAGCTGTAGGCAAACTGCAGCAGTGGCTATTAATGTTTCACAACATAGTGTATCTGTGTCTCTGTCTCAGTTTTTTTTTCAAGGGCACACTGCCAGAGGGAAAGCGTGGGAGGGGTTTGGTAGAGGGTTGGGTGTTCAGACACAGACAATATTTCCCCCATCTCTCGTGCCTCAATGCTTCACTGCTCGCCAGACTCAATCACATGTGCGGTGTGCTTTCATGAATTAATAACGGGCACTTTGGAGGCCTGGCAGGAACATGGTGACCACACGCTGATGGAAGTTTAATGAGCAGCACGGGGACTGTGCTGCCATGGCACCGTCGGGTCTCTCAGCGCACTAGGCCATGTCCCTGGCCCTCCCCACAGAGCCACAGTGTTTGGGCTCTCATTACCTAGATAAATATATCTGCCCTCTGGATCAGCCCACAGGCCCTGCTTCCTCCTCCTACCCCCCAGGAGATGCTATCACAGCCCTGATTACACTGCCCTGCCCTTGGGACAATGGCTGGGCTGGAATCACAAGAACACAAACATCAGTCTCAATTCACTCTTCTGCTAAATATCAGGCCTTCACAGCTGGGCTACAGCGTGACAGAGGTTCAGGGTTGTCCAGGCACAGACCACTGAGAGCTGTGATTGGAGTAAGGTTCAATGGTGTTTCCAATAGGCAATTATCTCAATCGGATCACATTTGGATTCAGGCAGTAGCACAGGGTAATTACAGAGGTCAGTAGCTAAGAGTGCCCCCCCCCCGCCCTCCTCCTCTTTCTCCGTGTCTATCTCCCTCTCCATGTCTTCCTCTCTTTCCTCCTTGCTATCCAGGCTCTCCAGGGACTGTCCGCTGATGAGTCTGAGATGCAACACACTCATTGATTTAACACCCGCCACAGGCATTGATTTGAAATGGCCGAGGTACCAGAGTGCAGAGCACCCTGCCCGTCCTAATGACTAGATCAAATGCATCACACCTCCTCAACTGGCCAGTCCAATACTGACTACAATCCAGCCCAAATACAATCATTCAACTAATTCCCTTTTGGATTCTCAAATTCATTCTCTGCTCCCTCTATACTTCAATTCATAAGATGTAATCTGATCGGTATCATGAATGAAAGGTTGCAGAGAAGGCTACAAAAATAGTTCAGAACATGACACACACTGTGCATTAATATATCATAGCAGTTTGTTGCTGCAATTTGTATTCAAAGAGCAACTGATGGCTTTGCAGGCAGATGTAATATGCACTTGTAATGAAATGGAAGGGCATCCTTGAATTCCCCGGTGTGGAGGGGTCTCTTCGTTTTCTTGCCTCTTGCACCTCTTGCTCTCATGTTTATATAACAGTATAGTCTCAATCATTCTCTCCAGCTGGTTGAAGGTTACCAGGGGCAAGAGGGGTAACAAATGGGCTCGGCGCACCATCTGAGAGCTAGCAGGCTGAAGGCTGGATAATGGCCTGTCATAATGGACAATATAGGCAGAACCCTCTTGAGACCAGGAAACCAAAGAACAAGTAGGCTGAATTATTCATGGTTACCATGGCGGCCCGCACAGCTGCATTACATTAGGCTCTTCATTAGCCGTGCTGTATTCTACAAAAAGCTTGAAACTAAAATATGACCAATATTTCCCATTGAGGGAAGACATTATCATAAGCTCTCAAGGGGGTTTATTCCTGCTTAAATGTGCCTGAGTGCTGACCTTCCTCACCACAGTAATAATGTGGTGGGGATTAAAATGTGATTCCATCCACGACAAGAGCTTCTCATGCTTATTCTAATGATGGCTGCACTGTGACAGCTCGGGCTCGTCTGACACTGCAGTCATTTCCCACTAATAAGACACTTAACACAGGGCCCCTCGCTCCTCTCCTCTCCCTCAATACTGCAATGAGGTAGACACAAGTAGCTGAAGTAAAATTGCACTCTGGGTTGTATTTGCTTTTCACCTATGTACAAATCCATCTGTCATTCAGGAGATAATGTGTGGAGTGGTACAACATTGGCAATCTGTATTGCAAAAGGTTGTACCCTTTCTTTATGCATGTATTGAAAGAATAAAATAAGTTGAATTATTTTCTGGGCAAACTAGATCTAAAATAAAAAAAGCCCTCCACAAATTTACAAGTGGGGTTAGGCTGTATATCTATAAAGAGTTGTATGCTGGAATTTATGCCAATATTTAGTATTTTGTGTCTATGATATAGAAGCCTTGGTTGTTTTCAGATTCAAATTTGAACATGTGTCACTGCCTTAAGGTACAGAAATTCTGTGAACATAGGTTATCAGTCCTCAACATGAAGCAACATGACAGTAGTTATGATAGGTAAACAGCCACTGATGCAAGAATTAATGTCTTGGATTCCCATGCTAATCTACTTCGTAATAACCTCAGGATAGAACTCTACTCCCACAATAATAAAAACAAAATGAGACAGCTTTACATTTGATCAATTTAAACCTGCAAATGTATTTTTGGCAGCTTGGACAGTTAAAAAGCACAACTGTGGCATACTGTCAATCAAGTCAACATGGCAGTCCTGTTACTCCTGTTTTTGTTCTCGGTGGCATTACTCGCTAAAGCAGTACAGGTACAAATGGACTAAAAACCCAAAATACAAACAAAATTCAAAAACTGGAAGGAATTCACATTATTCTAATTCTTAACTACAAAAATAAAAAAATTCTTGTATCTGAATATCTGCTGGAGACTCATATTATTCCTTGAATCCATGCTATTGAGACATAAAAGTACAATTAATCAAATGACAATTTGATAACAGTCATCATATATACTCTAGTTTTCATAAACAAAATTTTTAGAGATGATTTTATTACATTACTCCGGTGTGTATGCGAGCAGTGTGAATCAGTTGCTGGAAACAGAGGAAAGATGAATGCAGTAGCACGTCAGCAGTGCTGCTATTCCAGTCATTGACCGTTGCACACACAGTCCATCATTAATTCATAGAGGGCAGTCTGTCAGAACAGGGTGGCTCATGTTGGCCACTGTACCTCAGAACCTGCAGCTCAGTAACTGGCAAACAGCTGGGTAGATGGTTCAAAGGGTTGAATGGCCTGGTTAATCAAATTTACCTGTCAGGTCACGTTGAATGACCAGGACCTCATCATGTTGGAGCTGCAAAAAAGTATGTTTTATTATACGGTGGTTGAGAATTTTAGCAGCAGTGACTATTATCACATACTCAGCCTAGGCATATTTAGACAAACACACAATATGGAAACATGGCACACACACACACACACACACACACACACACACATGCACACACACAGTACATCAAACCATTTATGTATGCATGACCTTCCACAGCTAAACAAATGCATAAGAGCAGACATACAAACCCCTTCACTCATTCGATCACACACATTAAACCACACACACAGAGTTAAGGATCCATTTTCAAGGGAAGCAAAATGATTAGCACTGCTGAAACATGAGTGGTTATTAAAAAGTCAATACATTGTCATTATAAGTGAAGATTGTTCCCTCAGAGTGAAGATATTGATCCATTCATGTGCTTACTGGTCATCGACCCAGCCAGTAATTTGCTTCCAAACAGATTTGAAATATGAGGTTTCTATCCCGTGATGACCTGTATCTGTGTTACATTCACCTCAAGCTGTGGCCTACATCCACTCAGAAATGCCTCCAGTGATTCAATACATTTTAAACATGGGTGAATTTACAATGCTACATCTGAGTCAGAGACACAATAATACAGTGATGTTCTTATGCCTTAAGTGTTTGCTTTGTTGTTATGGACTTTTTTAGTGTACAAACTAAACATTTACTTGTTTTCCAAAACTATTCTTGACTCAACATTAAACCCCTTTTCTACTAGGACACGTAATACTGCTGATGAAAACCGTGTGACATGATCAAACACCTCAAAGAAGCTACTCAAGTGATGTTCTGGTGCCCATTTTTCCTGCTCCATCCAAGATCAAAAACAAACTCTGAAGTATAAATACTTTCTAAGGCTTGCATCTGGTTACGCTTAACCAGTCTTAAGTTGCCTCAAATATAAAATTTGGATTCAAAACTTAGATCAGTATTAGATTATGTTCTTTAAATAGGCCTACAACTGCAACCTGTGTAAATATGTTGACACAGAATTGCTTGAGGTTTTAGGAAATATGCTACATATGACAGATATTAAGCTAGAGCCAGTAGGAGATTACAATGAGCTAGCTGTTTACAGTCTCAACACTAAGCTAAGCTAACAGCCCATTGGCTCTCCATTCTGAGGGTACAGACGGACTGTATTGGTTTTGTCATGTTCTAAGCAAAAACAGCAAATAACCGTATTTTCAAAATGTCAAACAATTCTTATATCTGTGCTTTAAATATAATAAATACATCATTTACCAATTTAAACGTTTAGAAAGAGGAAATTGTCTGCCCTCAAAAAGAGTAAAACACAGTAAACACTTGCACTTTAGCAGCTCATGTGTATCTACCAAAACTAAAGCTGCAGTGATTGACAGAAAACATTAGGGGGTTTTGTTGTCATAATTACCTTTCAGCATATTGTAATTCAAGTGGTCTGAGAGGACATGAGGCTTCAGCATCTATTCCTTCATTTCCTGAGTGTAGAAACTCTACCTCATGACTTTCCAAATCTGTCCAATCACAAGTGTTTTCAAACAGGGTGAGTAGGTTTTAGATATGATTGACATCTGTAATCAACAATCGATCATCAGATTGTACTTGACATAACCTGAATGTGACCAGAGCTATATAAAGAGAGTTACGACCTTGATGTTGCTGCTTTGGTGATCCCGTGGTTCATGTAAGCCTGAATAGTTCCAAATGAATTGAGCGTTGTCATGTTCTTCTATGGGACAGACAGCAGTGAGTGTGTTATTTCATGGTAAATCTCAAAATAAAACAACACAGAACCCTTGTTGCACTACTGTATGTATTGTTGTGTCAGGTATGCTTTTGAGTAGTAGGGTTGAGCGCTGAAAGGACTACATTTATTACTCTGAAAAGTTACATTTTGGAAGGAAAGGTTTATAACTAGCATGATAGGGTAATTATGTGAGTGGTGCTAACTTTGCAATTTCATTCATTCTGCAATTGTTCTGTACTCACAAGGAGATGAACAAGGTACCATTTTTAAGTTTTACTATTATAGGACTGATGTACAAGCAGAAAACAGTGGTTAGCTGTGTGAACACTGTGTGCCTGCCAAGCTCTGCTCTCCTGATAACACACAATAATGGCATTAATGAGCATAAAGCATAGCGGGTACCTTAGCATGCTAACATTAGCACAGATGATAAACTCATTAAAAACTCAACATTAGCAAACTCAAAACTCAAGAGAATTCTTATAGGGAGAGTTGGATATTAAAAAATGCTAAGTTACAGAAGTTTTGCCTCTTTTAACTCATGAATAATAATTTTAACAAACTTTTATTAGCAACTCACCTCCTAATTAGCATATGACATCAGCTGACAAACTTAACTAAACACCACCAGGTTCAGCAAAACAACAAAAACAAAACCCACTGATAACAAAAGTTGTACTAACATGACCTTATCTTAAAAACTCCATAATTTGTGGTTATAGTGGTTAAATCTTAACAGCTGGCCAAGTCAAGCTAGCTAACAATAGGACTACAGCTGAAAATCAAACATAACCATTGTTTAAGATATAAATTTATACAAACACATACCAAAGAAAACAGAATTTACAACATAAATGTCTGCTAATACAGGTAATACACTTGATAACTTGAAACATGAGAATATCGTATTAACTTAGCGTTGGAGTTGGTAGATCAGCTGCAATAATGTTGAGTGTTGGAACTATCAGCCCCTCCAGTAGGTCCATATTTCGTCCACCATTTTTTACAACAGGAGTCTATGGAAGTGTTTTAACTCTCCTATATCGAAGGCTCAGGATAGGACCATACTGCTCTTCACTACGTGGCCCTCCCCATATTTCAGCCCCTGCAGCCTGAATGACTACATAACATTTAAGTACCCAAGGAAACAAGAATTCATGTTAGTATTGCTAAAATAGTAATGTTAAATAGTAAGCACCCATTATTGACATTTACTGTTATTTTCCAGCTACACTAAAATATTTCCCATTTGTTTGTTTGCTTATATCCAACTAACTCTGTAAAGCCCTGTGAGACAACCTTGTTGTGATATAGGACTCCACAAATAAAATAGAATTGAAAATTGAATTAAAGTAGGTTCAGCATTATCCTCATTTTAACAATTTAGTTTTACTTCTACACACACACACACACACACACACACACACACACACACACACACACACACACACACACACACACACACACA
>JAPTYQ010000024.1:15689373-15739299 GCA_029814465.1 Ostorhinchus cyanosoma | reverse complement strand
CACACACACACACACACACACACACACACACACACACACACACACACACACACACACACACACACACACATACATGTATACTTGCATGTACACACAATGAACTTACAATCACTCATGCATGTTTGGTTTTTTTTTATTGTTGTTTTTTTTTTTTTAACAACAGGAGAGTTTTTTTCCAGCTGTGATAATGTTATAAGATGCTCTGGGGTTTTAGCTTAGTATTCACTTCAGTGTGCTTTATCTAATATTCTGTGATTTAAACATTAACAGAAAAGGTCTAGGTAGGCATTCAGAAATATCAGATTCAACTATCAAGTCTGTTTACTGAAAAAAAATTTTTATTCATCTTTGTATAATCAATTAGGTAACAGTACAATTTGATCAGAAAAAAGAGTAGCCACTATTTGTTTTTGTTCAACAGATGTGTTGTCTTTTAAAACTCAGCAAAAAGGTCTCCAGGTTAGTGATCAAACGAATCCCTCTGCGAATCAAAGCAGTGTGATTATCTGTGGACGTCCACCTCCTGTGTTTTCACTCAGCCTCTATGACAGGCCTGTTTGTCTTTGAAACAATGCATTATTTAATTGGATATTATTTGGAGGGAAATCAAATGCAGTCCTTATCATAAGAGAGACCTTGAAGATTTATGTTTGCTTAATCCTTTGAATTTGTGTATGCTATGTGATTCAGCAATGCACTGGAGCAAAACCCAATCATTTGAAAAGAAAAAAATGCCCTCTTTAATATTTATAATCCCTTTTGAACAGTAAACTCCATCTGTAGTTTAAAGTGATGACTCATTCAAAGCATAATCTTAATCCTTTTTTACGCAGCTTAGTTCTGAAACCAAAGGGAACTGGGGGAAATTGAAAGCTGCCATCAATGCAATAAACCAGAATCAAATACAACCAGAAGGGCACATTTTAATTCTCATACAAGGGCACTAATGCTGTTCATCTGTGTCCCTCACTGCAAAGCAATGTATTGTTACACAAGCTGATGAAAAGAAATCCAGGATCTGTGCATTAAAGTACCAAATTCTCAACAAACTTTCAAGAGTAATGAGGACAACACATCTTGACTTTCCTCAGACACCCTGTGACTTTCTCAACATCACTCTCCCACGCTGACTTTTTCATATTATACAAAGAGCACTGTGTGGTTTAATACCTGCATCATCCACTTACTTTATATGGATACAACTAAAGTTATCCGACTTAAATTCACCTATGAACCTAAACTACACATCTTCTATATGTACTTATTATACTGACGACTAATCATTTCTTCAGTAACATGTCAGAATATTTCAAGAAAAAAGCTGGTTACAATTAATCTCAGCATAGATACTGTGTTCAAAATGGACATCAAATGGGTGCCAATGAAACTAATTAACTCTTGTGTATTTCTTATAGGATCTAAATGTATATGTAGCAATATTATTTGAAAATATGCACATACAAAGTATGTACAAGCTATATATATTAAATCAATAAAAAGCAGTTCCATACAGTGACATATGTCTAGTCCATACAAAATATAGAATTAAGAAATGTACTAAAAAATATTACTAGCATTTAATTTATACCATAATATATCCAGAGGATATATTGCCATATAAGGTAACATACACTCAAACACACTCTAACATTATTATTTAACTGCCTTTAGCTTTGATTATGACACTCATTTATAGTGACATTGTTAGCTTATGCAGTGTCCTGACAGTCATTTACATCAATGTATGGACACATTGCTGAACCTAGACCTTACCAACTGAACCAACCCCAGATCATAACACTGCCCCCATAGTCTTGTACTGTAGGCACTAGGCATGATGGGTAATTGCTTCATCTTCCTCTTCTCTCACAGATCACTCTGGAACAGGGTCAATCTGGACTCATCAGACCACATAACCGGTTCCTATTGAAACTCAGTCCAATCTTTATGCTGTCTATCAAACTGATGGTGGTGTAAGGAATGAGAAACTACTCCGTGTGATTATCAACGAAGGCTTTTAAATAGCTGCTTAAATATATTTAATATGCCCAGTCTGTGTATGTGGCATCACTCCTAATATAGGGGCATGTCATATATCACATTTCAGTTTACCTATATTGATCTAGTTTATGTCAACAGTCAAGCTTATATCCCTCTTTTGCAACAATACACTAAATTACCGTTTAAAATTATTACTTTTATCATTTGGTGAAGAACTATTGAAGAAAAATAAAACTCTTTTGTCCAATATAACTTCTCAAACAATTTAACCAGAGCCTAAGAGATTCATATATACGATTCATGTGTGTTATTTCATATCTTCACATGACAAGAGACCTGACCAGTGACTGCATGAAGATGAAGTTTTCAGATCTCTGACTTACTAAAGACTTGATCTAGATCTGAGGTAGACTTCAGTTCACACAATGCATTACAATGTGTGTCTCAACTGACCACATGCCTGCTGAACATACTGATTGCCTTATGACTGACAATCATATTAAGCAGGTCTCAACGTTTTGTTATCCTTATCTGTATCTGTTTTCACTTAGCTTTGTGTAAAAATGAAAGGAGAGCTGGGAGTTATGGATGAGTTAATTAACAGTGAGCGCTCATCTCATTAGACAGTGAACGGCGTCAGTGCTGAGTCTACAACATGCTGTCAGAGCTCTGATGACACATTCTTCCACAGACCTACTTCAGCAACTCTGTGTTTTTTGGCCTGTTTAGGGAACACGACCATGTCATCACAGTCACACTTCATTATATGTCTGTCTGTCTCACACATCCTACACTATTCATAAGATGTCATTCAATTTCAATGAATAACTGAAGTACGTCTTGCGCTTTTTGAAAAATTGCAAATGTTCTTTAGACTCTAAATTTAAAACCTTTTATTTATTATGAACTGAATCTAAATAGTTCAAGTCTTAAATAAAAGTCAGTATTAACCTTACTATGGACTGCATGTGAGGTGCTACTTCAAGGGTTGTATATAATGTGAACGCTACATTAATAAGAATTAAATGTTTTCTTGGTTGAAAAACACTGAATTACTTCTTTTTTGTATTTTTCTTTTTTTTATATATATGTAAAACTTATAATAAATACATGACCAAACAGAAATACAACACTTCAACATCAAGATATGAAAAGCTCATGACCATATGTACCATGGACAAAAAGAACCAATGCTCTCATTATTTATTTTGTTGGATGGTATGATATAAATTGTCTCTGGACAGTAAATATTTTAAATGTAAATGTCTAGATCTCACTCCATATACTTTATGTGCCACAGTAAAATTGACTTATACCTCCCTAAATAAAACTTTCAAGTAAACCTTGACACTATTTTCTTCTTTCTTACCTTGTTTGCTTGGTATAAAATGCTAAAATTATCAATCATGTATTTACTTTCAGTAGACCAGAGCTAAGCTCAGAAATATTTTATGTAACAAACATGAAAAATCGCTCTTCGTATTTGAAAAATAATTCATTTACACAAACAGAACACGTGTCTGCAGTAATACATCAGCTTTTCACTTATTTGCAATGGAAATTATTTACTGGAAGTTATTCCTACTCAAGTTCGGAAAGCACAACTTCATCTTTTACTAACTAACTAATGCTACTATTTTACTAACTAACTCTATTAGCTTTGAAAAGAAATTAAACTTTTTTTAATGTGACATCTTCCTACAATATAATTCATCTGCTCCAAACATAGTGAAGAAGTTGCATTTTAAATATGACGATATCACATACTGTGGCATCAAGCTACAGCTGCACTTCCATAGCACAATGCCATTACCATTTACATGTCTTAATAATTTAATGATTCTGGCAATTGGACATTAAATTTCGTATTTTCTAATCAGAAAACCACAGGAGCTTTCTCCATATTGGTTGAATACAGATCATTTGACAAATCATCCCCCCTAGCCGGCTTAATGTCTCGTGCATATTCATAGCTTTTTCAGATTTCCAATCAAAGTGGCTGGCAGGTCTCTGGTGTGAGATGCGCCTCTCACTCCTCTATGAATCATTCATGCTGTTTAGCTCACAGTTGTTTGGGTGCATCTGGCTCAGGGAGGTATGGGGTTGGCCAAATGGAGAGGCCACATGGCGGCTCCAGATGTTTTGCTTTTGTATATGCATAGCTCATCAAAAACAACAAGCAGTGCCACACTAGAGTCTCTGCCATCTGGGGGAGACCAGACAACAGCTTCTCATGTTCCCTGGTGAATCATTGGAGAGCTCTTTGAAAAGATATGAGTTATTTTCAGGCAACCCCCCCCGATATAATATTCAGCAACTATGAGGTGAGAAGCACCTAGTCCCCTGCTGTTACTGTTCGGGCAGCAGGCTGCTAATTTAAAAACAAGTCATCTGCTAGAGGGCTTAGATTTAAATTAAAGCAAGCATCTGCCTGCTGAAGTGTCCTTGAGCAAGACAGCAAATCCCAACCAACTATACTGACAATGTTTTGGAGCTGATACGCATCTAACCTGCCTGTTTAAATAGTAAACAGATTTTGCTCATTGGGGATCATGGGGGGAAAAAAACTGTGAATGCTGTTCTAACTTGTCATTTAGTTTTCATTGAATGGCTTCACAGCATAAATCGATTAAAGTAAAATGCTTGAGAACAGAAGTTTACTTTTTCACAAAGTTTTTGAATTTCTGTCAAGTCGCATTATTCTGAGTGTAGCATGTACTGTTCTCTGCAGGCTCTTTGTGTCCAGACCCCTATGCACATCACTCCCATCCCCAGATCCCTGCCACTCTCAGTAAAATCATTATTTAGTCCTTTTGTAAGCAAGCAGTGTCCCAGATCACAAATTAATCTTTCATATGTTTCCAAGATCTAGCCTTCTGTAATCCCATCTGTATGAGACACAACAAAGCACAGCAAGAGAGCGCCTATGAATTATTCATTCATTTCTCATGAAAGGCTTTCGTTATGTCTGTCATGTTTCACTCTTGCAAGGAAAATCCATTGATCCTTGCCTTTTCTCTGACAACAAGAACAAACAAGCGACATCACATGGCTGTACATTTTCTCACACTCCGACACACAGATCTGAGAAATATGCATCGGCAGTAAGGCAATGTATAATATGCATACGTGCATAATGTGTATACACATTACAAATGCTCACTCACACATAGTGTATGCACACCACATTAAACACATCTCCATGCTCTTAACTAATAGCTGCAAGTGCAACCTCAGGGAAAATGTTTGAACTAGAACACAGTGAGGAACAGTGGATTAAGTCACATGTGCCTTGCCAGTAATCATTTATCTCCAGTAGTATTATAATCTAATGGGCATGTCTTCTTTCTGACAGGTTGCCTTCATAATTCAGTGCAACAGAATAGAGAAAACAGCATTGTTAACAAGAAAAGGCTTTAAATCACAAGCATGGAGTACATTTCCTGTGAAATATTAATGTGGAAAGTGTGTTTGTGTACAAGGAACAAAGGGCAGAGTGTTGTACAGCAATGGGCTGACAGTGCTGCAGGCTCCACAGCCCAGGCTCTGCTTACTACAGCCATGGCACAGTGTGTACATATAGGGGGTGGGGGGGGTTGGAGCATGGGGGAAAGAGAGAGGGTCATTTATAATGTATAGGCCTGGTGGAGCGTGAGGTGTTGGATCTGCTTGGGTTGTGTGCATAGCACTGTGTGGCTGCTCTTCACCTCACTCTGAGCACTTGCCTTGTTTACTTTAAAAGCTTTCCTCCAGAGCCTTGTTTGGAAACTTGGGAGGTTGGACAGATAAGACAGATCCAATTCACTAATACCTCAATTTTTACAATGATGAGCCTATCACCTTACAAGATTAGAAGAAGGCACAACTCTCCCTTTGAAAGTCACACAGCCTTGTAAGTCCACATTAGTGTCTTGTTACCTACAGTGTAATGAGGTTAGTCGGCGGGGTGCTCCAGTAATGCTCTTGGCTCTGAGGTCGGAGGAATCTGACTGGATCCTATTAAGAACAACACAGATGTTTTATCTCTATTCACAGCAAAGAAAAGCAGTTTAATAATCACAAGCATATAAAACTGCACATTAACTGTACGATGACTACTAATCCTTGTGCACCTGTGGCTTGTTCTATTCTTGTCACTCGTGCTTATTGCATATCGCAGTGCAGCTCTGATGTGACATGTTGCTCGTGCTGATTGTGTTTACTTGACTATGTAGATTATACAGCAGCTTGCAGGATAAGAGTGCTGTTGTTGGCCCAGGCCGCCTCCTCCCTGCCTGTCAGCGCCAAGCAGAGATGAGCTTGTGGCCCGTTCTGTCTGCTGTTAATCCTGCCTGTTCTGCTTTGTCAAAGCTGCTGTTTGAACAATGGAGCTGTCTTCTTGTCTGCTAATTTAGGAACAAACATTTGCCTGCGTAGCAAACAAGCTCTCCCAGGAAGTGCTATTAATAGGATAATTAAGCAGACGGTAATGAGCAGGATTACTGCTAATTATGACAAGATTTGTTTTGGCATTTGCCTGAGAGGCAGCGGAGTGTTAAAGTCTGCACAGGAGTTCATCACAGCACCGAGCGAGCAGGCACCTGAGTAAACAGACTGGGACTCACTGGGGGTATGGGTGTACTGCATGTGCGTGTGTGTGTATGTGTGTGTGTGTGTGTGTGTGTGTGTACTTGTGGGTAGATAGGTAGGGGCTGATATAAACAGTGGGTAGGTTATAGCACAAGCACAACAATGCCAGAGGTACATGCACTGCAACAAGGTCAGTTCAGGCTGTTTGTATGACTTTATGACCCTAAACTCAGTATACCTATAGATACATGGATATAATAGCAAAACCTATTTTAAAAAGTACATTAATGACTGTATTGTTACTGTTAACTATTATTTGCTCATTTATGGAATTGACAACGTTCGTCCACACGGAACCATTTTCTGTAAATAATAATGCCCCTGTATAATTATAACCATTCATTGATTAAAACAGACAAATAACCAGAGAATATAGCAGCAGCAGAGGAGACATTTGTCCAACACCTGTTTCTGTTTTCCTTTGTGGAAAACAACTAACTGATTTCCATTGTCTTAATTATCTATAAGATTATGTACATTATATTATATGTGTGTGTGTGAGAGTGTGTGTGTATATATATATATATATATATATACACTTCAATTTAGCATCTTCATTCTAGGGACTAAGCAACCTCTGGAGCATATGCACAGGATGAATGACAGAGCTTAGAGTTAAAGATCTGAGTCTACTAAATGGCATTATGATATAGTGCAGGCAATCTAACTGTATTTATAATGAAATTAGTATTATTATTATTATACCTGTCACTTAATTTAATCAGCAATGAATAAATTACATGAATTACCAATACAAGTCACACTTGTTCATGCATTTTTCCATGCAGGAGCAATTAAAAATGTGAACAAAGCAAACAATTTTTGCTTTCTGACAGTTCCTAACAGTATAATAAAATGTATTTGTAGTTTTTGTGCTCCCATACTGCAAAGAAAGAGGTCAAAAAGGCAAATCTTTTGTTTTATACTAGATTAAAAGTTCTCTTTTTTTGTGTCTTACTGTATTACTAGAAACCACAGCATCCTTGTTCCTTCACATGATAAGAGACTGAAACCTTAATTCACAAAATTCAATCAAAAACTGACAACAAACAAGCCTAGTTGAGGTAAAGGCGAATCTTAATGCGATTGTAGCTAAAGCTCAGACAGTGAGCCGCCTCCATTAAAGCATGCCACACGGCCCAGCAGCTCCAGATAAGACAGCTGAGTCTGGGATTTAGAGCTTTGGCTTATCGTCATCTTCACACCACTGTCTCACCAAGAGCAGAGAACATGGCCCCCAAATCCTCTGAGACTGCGAACCAAGTTTGTCTTTGGGTGTAGGTGCAGTCCAAATTGGAAATAGGTGTGTTAATGGGTTATAACTCTCAATTAGGATGTTGATCTCCCAGCCTCACCAAAACACACACCAGCTTTGGCACGGCAACAAGACTTTTCATTCTGAAGCAGAAGCTGGGATTATAGAGCGCAAGAGCTGTGTGGAGTACTGTTTCAGAAATAAAATTGCTTTTATTCCACCCAACATGTGTTCAGTGAGATTAAGGCATAATCTTACAACGTTTAATAAGAGCCCGTTTGTGGCCTTCCGGCTGAGGCAGGAAAAGTGGAGCATGCCTGCTCTACTTTAAATCCTGTTTATTGAATTATAAAGAACCTTAAAGGATCAGCAATGTGACTCATACATTTAAATATTTTATGGTGCTTTCACGTCAAAGAACATCTGCAAGTAAAGTACAGTGTTTGGAAAACTTTTTTGCCCCAACAATTTAATTTTCTAAATTTAGGAGAACTTCATTCATAAAAGACACACCGAAGATTCAGGCGAGTGTGATATCAATTACAAAAGCTTTTTTGTAGAACATGCATAATGATCCATTTATGTAAGATTCAACATGGAACTGACAAAATGATAAAAATGCAGATTTGCCGCCACAACCTACATCCAAATCCTGCTATATTCTCAAACATAAGGCCATACTAGAAATCCCTAACCTCAATTTATGTAATCCAAAGCCCTTGCATGAACTTCAGCTTGAGCTCTGGCTTTCAAGAGGTATTTGGAAGTTAAAGTCTCAGATCAGATTTGGACAGATTAGAATTAAGAGTTGGAAGTCTGGGAGGGGTGGATATGAGGATTTGCACTGCTCCACGAGACGGCCTTGTCAGTGATAAGTTATACTGAGCCACGGGTAAGAGGATTGCCCAGACTAATCCGAATCAAAAGACATACCATGTGAATTACATCCCGAAACAGGTTCGCTTACAGAGATTAGGAGCCTGCATGTAAATCCTGTCATACTCTACTTGGCGCTGGAAGATGAGCCTGAAAGAACAAACACAAACATGTGCTTTGTACCCTGCTGCAACTGCTGGCACCAGGTCGCCTACCAAAACGGTCTGTTTCCTTGATTACAACTTTCTTTTTTCTATTCTTTAGAAGATTAGATGTCCATTGATGAGACTATCTAGGCCAGGCACTAATTATTCACACCACATCTAAGAAAGTGCCTTGCTGAGAGTTGAGAATAACCCTTCCCTGGTGAACTGACACCCACAGACACCCACATAGCAGGCAGCCCACCCTTCCCTTTCTCTATCTCACCATTCCTCCCTCCCACCATCACTAAGCTAAGCTCTAGTTCAATGAAGCATTTATTTCTCTTCCTGTTTGACATGGGTGATTCTATCAAGGCATCTGGCAGCAAGTGCTGTAATACAAGGCTTTCTGTTGAGACGTCAAAGAATGTTACTCTCTGTCGTAGTGAAAGAAAAAAATAGCTTACATTTTTCTCTTTTTTTTCTGCAGAAGTACTGAACAAACAAGACTTGTATCCCTGGCCCAGAAATGCTTCAAAGAGCACATGTCTGCTGGGACTGGCTGTGAAATGTAGAGCAGTGTTGGCTGCTTAGCTTTGCATTTCAGCCAGAGCAAGCTCATAAGAGCACTGCAGAAATCTTTGCAGATCTGTAAACCAGGGAGAGTGGGGTATGAGGCACAACCTCTCTAACTGCAACATCTACACACGGTGGGAACACATTACTGCAACTTAAAAAAGAAAAATCTGCAGTTTCGTAACTTATCCACCACACACATATATCATACACACTGAACTGCATGCTTATTGCTGGGGGTAATAAGACACAGTGATCCCAGAAGCCACTGAGTAATACAGGGCCACAGGTACATGCTACTGATAAAAAGTGATGAATAATATCACACCTTAAAGATGGAATGAATCTGTTGGCCCCTCATGTGTACAACGGAGATATACTATGGTAATTACCTTACACATCAGGCCTTGTGAAAAATGCAGCAAAGCAAAGCTATTTTGTTGTAGATTGAATGGATGTAAATGCTTTAGGGCACAGTGTAAATGGAAAGCACTGAGACGAAAGCAGTAGGAGCCAGCATAAGAAAAACCATCAAGCAGTGGTGCAAAACTCTCTGCAGCGCTATGAAGCATGCCGAATAGAGGTCTCTTGCTGCAGTATAACGGCTCATAAAGCCGCAAATGGTATTTCCACTTCATTCAGTCTCAGGGCCAGGTTCCAAGCAGCTCCTCAACGATGGAATTGAACCCATTAGCGATCGATTAAAGAACCAGCAGGCAGTCACCACTCTGCCTGCGGGGAGGATGGGGTATGGTAGGAGCGGGGGCCCGTTGGCCAGCAGAGGCTCCAGAGGATTGAGGTTCAAATCTTTGTTTATGTAGAAATAGTGGCGAGCACTTTAACCTTGGATCGCCCCCTGTGGAGTGCATTAAGACAGCCGGATGGTGAGTGGGTAATGCTGTACCCAGTGAATGGGAGCTCATGAATGACAATACATCATGTCACTGATACATAACGTACAACGCGTCCATGAGATAAAACAGGACCAAAAGGACACCTGTGATGCTTGTCGGGTTACCACTTTGATAAGCATATTCATAAGCTCTATCCACTGTTTGGACCATGAATGTTTTCCCAAACCATGAGATATGAATGATGAACAATTTGACCTTTGGAAACAGATTAGAATTTCAATCAAGTGACCACCACCCAATCCATAAAACTATCTGAAAAGAGAAAGTAGAACTATATAATTACCTCAAGCATAAATCATCTTAAAGTGTTCTCTCAGAATTATTGCAAGTTCTTTTTGCACATTCTGAGCATGCGTATAGCAGGAGAGAAGAGAGCCTATAAAACACTTTTATTTATTATCGTTACTCCTATATTATATATGCTCCATACATGACAGTCTGTCAGCTTTTATTCTTGGTGCCGACCTTTGTCTGCATGGTCCTCATAACTGACATTTTCAATTACACAGCAAACAACTTATCAATATGCATGGATTTCTCAGCCAATATCAGAGCAAACAGAGTCGTTTGGAGAGCTGAGTCTGTCAGGGGAAAGAAATAGGGCAGACATGTCAAGGTCAGGATTTTGTTAATGAGGGACGGGCCGCTGAATAATTGAATGGGCTGAGCAGTATCGACTGTTGAAGCAGAAGCGTTTAAAACGTTGGCGATCGTTAAGGAAAATCCTCCCAGCACTTTATGTTCCATGGCAGTAATTTATGCACGGGCATCCAAGCGGGTGCCCTATGGTTCACAGCACTGAATGCAGAAAGCAATGAGTGGATTAGCCAAGCACACTTTAGAAACAGCAGCCAAGCGTGCAAGTCATTCCTGTGGATGAAGTGATGGCTCTGGCAGTGCAATTATTCAGCTGTGCATTTAAATACGCAGACAAATGGCAACGAGAGAGGCGGTGAATGTCTGCTCTGTGTACCTTGCAGAAACATGGAAAAATAGCTAAACGTGAACAGAATGTCAAGGCTCAAAGTGATCAATCTGCAAATTATGTATCACACAAAGCACTCTTGCATATGAATAACGGCAGCAGCAGTGACAGAGGGTGATCCAGAGGAAGAGAAACATCACACATGATTGTATGCCGTGTACACTGTAAACAGGTGCTGGGGAAAAAAATGATCTGTTAAATAAATCCTGCTAGACTGATCACATCAGCTGGTGTTGTTAGATTCCCTGGCAGACACGACTATGATATTTAGCCACAGAAAACAAATTCTGATAATTGAGGAACAGATGTAAATGCATGTAAACAAGCTAAGTAAGACTACTTTAGCCAAATGCCCCTTTGTTTTGAGCGCCATTTTTAATCTGCACCAAGAACTGCTCAAGCTGTTGTTGTTGCAGTAGCAACATACTGGAGCAGTTCACAGGCCTTAAGCCTCCACCCCTCTCTCCTGTCTCTAGGTTGGGAGCTTTGGGGAGCTTCTAATCCCTCTATGTAATTACTGCTCCCTGCAATGGCCAGACCATCTCTGTGTAAATCAGATTAGCTGACCTAAATCGCTCTCGTTTCTCTCTACCCCATCAAACAATTCCTTATCTACACCCAGAGAGCTAAACAACACACAGACACCACTCCTCCAACCTCCCGCCCCCCAAAGACACAGCCTGTTTATTTGATCAGTGCAGGAAAGCAAACAGTTTCTCCATGATACACAAACAGGCAAGGCTGGGCTGGCCCTGCTGGGTGGCCAGAGAGCAAGGGGAGGGCTGAGCTGCTGGTTGGGCTGAAGACATGTAGATAACCACCTCCATCACGTCCACAGCTTTCATATTGGGACATTAAAAGCAGAGGAAGCGAGGCAGACACATAACGCAGATGACAATGTTGCGTGGTAAATAAAGGTCACCGAACATGATAGAGATGTATTACTTCAGTCTGCGCTGCCTCCTCGCCTCCTTCCCATCCAATTTATTCCTCAGGTCATACATTTACAACTTTGAGAAAGGAGGAGGGGAGGGGGTATGGAGAGGAAATGCAGCTCTTCAGTGGGAATAGAGACAGGCTAAAGTAAAGAGGGGGAACAAATGAGGTCTGTGATCCTGCTTGTCCCCTCCTCTCCACCCTCCCTCCCACCCGAGCCCCAATCAGGCTGAACCACTGCTCTCAGCGTGACAGCCAGGCCTTTGTTGCCGTCTGAATAGAGGTTAAATATCCCTCGAAATCAGAGCTCTTTGGCTTTCTGGACGCATAGTCAGAGACCCAGTGCCTTTCACATGCTAATGCCTGTGTTTTTTATTTCCTTTGTAACCATGGTTAGACAGCGGTATCATGCTAAAGGGCGATGAATAAAGCGGGTGAATTTGTTTTTTTCTCAGCTTTTTCCCCCCTTTCTCTCTCCCACTCTTTCCTCTCTTTTCTCCCATCCCTCCCCCTGTACCTCTCTCCCTCTTTTATCACCATCCTTTCGAGCCAGCCCACATTCCATCCCCCTCCTGCAGGGGTTTAAAAAAGCACAGATGGTCTCTCCTGACCTGCTATTCATCATTGTGTCAAAAGCTTTGTCAGAATAATGCTCCCCAACAACAAGCTGAAGGATTTTATTTGTTTCTATTGATGAGGCCCGTTAATTTCACAGACGTCTCATTAGGCTTAAACCACCAATTAATTTCTTTTGTTCTCATTAAATGGCTAATTCTAAACATGAACTGCACTGACAATGAGTGCTGCTCAGAGCCAAAGCTAGACAGCGCTGCTCCCGCCATGGAGCTACTGGAGCGTGAAGCAGGCAGGTAGAGGGAGAAAATTGAAGAGCAGGAGGGGAGTGTGAGATGGGGGGAGGGCTGGAGAATGAGAGAGAAAGTGGTGGCAAGAGCAGGAAAGAGCGAGGGAGCGAAGGAGAGCCCTGACAAAAGCCTCTGTTAATTTGTAGACGCCCTTAACACAAGGCATGGATGGCAACTCATTAACTGCTTGCAGATTTTTTTTCAGTTGGGGGATCAAGTGGCCCTCAGGAGTAAAGGTTGCAATCATCTGTTGGTGGCAGCAGCCAGCACTCAGCTCTGAATAAAAATGAAAATAAAAATGATAGCAGAATAAATCAAAATACAAATGGGAACAGAAAAAAAAATGAAAAGTGCAGACTGTGAAGTAAGGTAGTAATTTTTCTATTGGAAGTGTGCTCACAAAAGCTATCTTGTGCCTGTACTCCATTATAGCAGTGCAAGCTGTCATTATGGCCAAGGATATATGGAAGCCTCATAATATCCAGAGATTGGTAGTTTGTTAGACAGCACTGTACAATTTGCTGCAGCCTTGAAGGATCCTTGAGCCTCTCTTGACAATTTACCGAGGGAATTGCCGGAGCATTGCCTTTTGTCTGCTGGAGACACAGGGGCAATTATCCAGCCTCCTGTAATGTTTCCCTGACTTTAATCTCCTGGCTGAGAGCGTAAAGCAGAATGGGTAAGGTTTCAGAGTGCCTCTGGGTTCTATTAACACACAACTGCTGTTTCTGTTCAGGCCAGGCAGCCAAGAGAGGACTGCAATCTGACAGACAGGCCTCCCCTGGGCTTTTAGGGAGAAAACATGATTATGTCATAATATATTTTCGAAAAGAGATCCATTTGAAAGATTGCCCCTCTGTCTTTTCAATCTAACATGGCTCTGCTTTTGTCAGGCACAGTGGGAGCACTGGGAATGACAGATGCTTCAATGAACCAAACAGGGATGGAAATAAAGTGTTTTACCAGGAAAAACACCAGAGACCGGAAGTAGGCACAAGAAAATCTTATTTCACTAACAATGTCATCAAACGTTATTAGTCAAGGTAATTTTTTTGGTCAGTTAAATGTATCAATTAAATCCACACATTGCAGAGCTCTCATTCATAAAAATACTCCAAATAATATACGTCATTACCAAAAATACACATGCAAAAACGTACTTAAAATATGAAAACGTACTAAAATATGAAAATATATATACTTTTCATCTACTTACTAACACCAAATATTGTGTGATTAATTACTCTTCTCTGAATCTATGTATAAAATATCTATGCCTATAGCAGAGGGGGTGTTCTCTCTACTAAATGATGGCCAACGTATCATTCTGCGGCTGAGACACTTGAGCATCACAACAAAGTCCTTGGTCAAGCCTTGGCTCTCCAGCACAGAGATCATGCAGCCACTTTACTACTTCTATGTATAAGAGCTTTTCACAAAGCCAAGATACAAAGGTGGACAATCTTGTGATCAAAGTGTGTGCCTCCTGGAGTGTGGGCTACTCTCTGCACCTCTCCAGAGACGACTGTTGCACACTACAGCCATATTGAAATGACAGCGTTCAGTGTATGAGGCACTTTGGCTGCTCAGATAATGGGTAACTAGAAGGGCACTCAGTGGAGTAAATACCTCCGCCAAGGCCCTGCTGTCCTGTAATTCAATTAAAGCCCTGTAATGCAATGTTAAAAAAATAAAATAAAAAAAAGTGAAGAAAAATCCTAGGATCTGTTCCCTTGGAGGTAAAAATATCTTCAGCTGTTACACACTGTATAATGTGAAAATATAACAATATTTACTGAATGGGTGAAGACGACATGGTTTTTAAAGGCTAGAGATATTAATTTATACCATTAAATACCAAACACTCATCTATTGTAGTCTTGAAATATGACTGCTGTTGGTTTCCATCTGTCCAGCTGGGTTTAACTTGGGATTCATTCTTAAGTTTCCAAGTTCTAAGTGGCACATAATGAAAAAAATATGTTCACCAGCTCAGCATTATTATTTTGTGGTCCAATGTCCGCATTTGAAGTGTTACACACTCTGGCTCCATATGCATGTTTGTTTTATTTGATCCCATGTACCATACCAGGCTGTGGTATGTTATGCAGACCACACCCTACTGATACACCAAGACGATCACGTTTCACCATTAGATTTACAGAAAACAGACAAAAGGCCTTAAGCAAATCTAATCCTCAGAACATACAATGACAAGAGCTCAAATTAGTGTTTGACTAATATCTCCCAAATTGTTAAAAACAAAAAAAAAAACAATCCGTTTTTGATCGTTATAGAGAAAAACTACAACAAAAGTTTCCAATACGTATAGGAACTACATTACTAAAAATACTTTTAGATATTCATATTCATTTATGTATTCATTCAGTAAGAGCTGAATGTAGACAGATTGTGGTTCCACTTATGTTCCGTCCTGGAAAGTAAAATATCCTTGTTACTCCCTCTTTGAGGGCGGTTTACCCTCTCAATTAGCATATATTGGAGAGGGACTGTAATTCAACAAAGTATGATTATGTAAAATAAATATAAAAACACATGTTTTTGTGTCAAATATTACTTCTGTGTCCCACAGGAAAAGTTTTCAGGGCTTTGCTCCTCCTTCAACATATAACAACTTAATTCATTTGGATGCTTTAGGACGGATAATGCATCTACATTTAGCTGTGCAACAAGATATGTGTAGGCAAAAAAATGATGTGTAGTGAAGTTAAATATCAGTCTAATTTGTAGATAAGGTCAAAAGAAAAGGTTAAAGTTTTTAAGCAGACAGAGCAGCAGGGTTCATACCTAAACCAGCAGGAAGAGAGTCTATTAGTTTATTAGAAAATGCTGATTGTGTCACACTGATTCTATTGAGATGCTGATGCTCCAACTTCACTTTACTTGTTCCATCTATAAAGAGTGTGTGGCTGCATGTATAATGTACTAACCTGTGTGACAAGTTTTAAGGTGTTCTTGGGAAATCATGTTGTGTGTTTTCCAGGATATGGATGAAATCATGTCAGTATTTCAACTGACTTCTTGCTCAGGTTTTAGGTACACAGTCTATAACTACACTAACAAACTGATAAAACAGTGCTGCAAGAAACCATACTTTCATAACTTTAATAATGTTCAAGTTTGTTGAATTTTTAGAAGCGAGTGCTGAAGTAGCTTAGTCATTTGGCTGTAGTTTATGCTTTTGGAGTGTATTGTATTTTTCTATAAGGTATTATTGATATTTTTCCTATTCATTTCATATCGCTATGGGTAATATGAATCAGCATTTCTCTCTAAAACAACAAACCGTTAGACCTAGATCTACTGTATGTATATCATAGCCTTCATGAATTGTCAACACTTTAACATCACTTTGAGCTATTTTAGATAATGTCTAACACACAAGTTGAATGGTGGCAAAAGTGAATTTTACACATAGCCAATATTTACAAGAAAATTTATCCAAATTAATTATTCAGAGTATAGAGACAAATAGCATGTCATCAAGCTGTTAATCAGCTTTGTGAAGTATATCTTGTAAGTAAACACATGCAGAAGAGGCCAAAGGGAAAAGCAGCTCCCACTACTTTAGCTCAATTCTGTTTCCTCTGCAATTAGTCATGTTGCTCATACACCTCCAGCTGTGCCTTAATCAAAGAATGTGTGTGGAAATATAATTAGCATGTTAGCATTATGCACATAATAATACAGTACTTGTACTTGTCTTGATCTAAACATCAAAGAGCATCTTGGCTCTTTCTCAGGGCATTAGTATCAAACAAATTTAATTACTCTGCCTATTGAATTACTGGATTTTAGTGGTCACTTGGAACAAATACAAAGGAATGTCCTCAAAGTACACCAGCCTTGCAGTGGAAATAGATGCCATTACCAGAAGGGCAGGCATAAAAAAATGTGAAACAACGTACAGATAATGTGTCTGCTTGTTCTGACACATCCAGAGGAATCTAGTTTTCCCCTAGCTTCACAGCCCTCCAGTTGCGGTGACACAAACCTGCTCAGTGCAGACAGTCCCTTGACCTCAATATCTAAAATAGCATCCAGTCCATAACTGTGTCCTCTGACTAAGCTCTGAGACTCCACAGGGTGAAGTGCAACATCAAGTTCCCATGTAGAAAGTCCTGTGAACATCAGTAGTCAGAACACAGCAGCGGCGGCGGCACAAGCAGCAGCAGCAATCCGGCCTAATCCAAATGAATCCGGGTCTCCCAGGTTTGTTCATCCTGGTTGGAGGGTGATGACTGCTCTGCTCTGCTGGGGTGCTTATCTGCTGTCAGTGGTTGGTGGCTGTACAGGCCTCGTGTTATCAGGGCTCAGCCTGCTCAGGGATTGGAGGGCCCATGGAAAGTAAACATAGAACCTGTCCTTTGCTTATCTATCCCAGGAGGAAGTGTGAGTGTGTGTATGTGTGCATGGGTGTCTGTGTGAGAAAGAGAGAAACGCATATAGAGAGAGAAGCTTGTTTCCATGGCAACCTCCTCCTTTAACCCCCCTCCACCCCCCCCATCTAGAGGAGAACCCTGGTGGTCTTTGTGTAATGCGATTCCACTAGAATGCACTGTGGATTAGAGCTGCACTGCCTTCAGGCCCAAGGCAGGGCAACACTGAAGACATTATTACCCAGATCAAATGCTGTAATCACTAGGCACTGGGGGCTTTCACATCCATTGCAGATAAAACCTAGGACTGGCAATACTCAGGTGATTAGGGGATTATTATTCTGCATTTCAGCACGGTGCCAGTCCCTCGCTGTTGAAAAAAAAAAAAATGCCTGATTCTCTGTGTGATGGATGGGGGAGGACGGAAAACAGAAATGTAGCCAGCAGAATCAGCCAGAATTCTGGTGGACTGTGATCAATGCCTGGCAGCTAAAACTAAACACAAAAAAACAAAAACATTCACACAGTGGTTTGCATGTGCAAGCCCACATATTGGCATCACAGGCCCTGCTTTTATTTTCTGTGGGGTCTTTGGCTCTTACAATCTAAGCAGAAGTAGAGAATTGGACTATGTTTTTATGTTTAGAGCTGCAGTAAAACACTTTAGCTACTCTTGTTCCTCAGTCTGCACTGTAGCACTCCTCTAAATAGAACACAGGCAACATGGGCTTTTGCATGAGAACCTGGTGAAAGTCCTCTATTGAGAGGTAGATCAGCGGAAGGCGAGACAATGACCCCTTCAGTGTCCAGCAATAGGCACTCAGAGGTACAACCTTTCATCTGTAGATATTCTACTGTTTGATTAAGTGAGGAAGAAAATTCTACTTGAGCAAGGAGCTTAGGCTACAAATGCACACAGGAAGTACGCACTTGAGCAATGTGGGAAAAGAAAGACTATAGCCTTTAACAAATGAGCCCGTGAGAGCAGAGCATGGCGGCTGGCTCCATGCTGAAAGCATCCGGCCCAGCTTTTATAATCTAACAACAACATCTCTGAAGAGGCAGCCATATGAAGGGCTCACAGCTTCACACAGTCCTAGAGATCCTTGGTGTGGAGTTGAAGGACTGGGCCATTCACTTCATCCAGCCCAAAAGTACTCAACTACCAAAAGACCACTCAAGAGAACTCAAGAGCGGCGTTTGCGTCATGTATCTCAAGTGGCACTGCATAAAAACTCTGCTTCATTGTGTCAGTCTAAAGAGAGCTGCGGGGTTTCAGCGTTTCTGCCATATATGAATACAACCCTATAAAAAGTTGTAGCAGACATTGACCACCGTTGGTTACAGTACACCGTGACTTTGAAAGCTGAAGTTCAGCCTTCAAATATTAATGCATGCTCAGTAATTTTTCTGAGTTAAAGTCAGCGCCCGAGGTCCCAAACAGCCTCTCTAACAGCACCCAGAATGTTTCCTCTCATGTCTACAGTTCTCCTGAGAGACTTGTAAACTCCTGTCTGGATGCATTTGCAGCCATTTACTGCTGCACTTCCATTTACAGTCAAGGAGAGTTTCAAGTACTGCACGTATGTACTGCCAATGCAAATGAAAACCAAGGTCCCTCAGTACCACAAAGCGCAAGGAAGTCTTTAAGGACCCACTGATAACTGGTTTCCAGAGAAACGTAGAGCCAAGTAGAGACAATAAGCTCAATGAATGAAGAGCACTTGTCTCAGTTACTGGTGCACTTAGTATAAACATTCAAAATCTCACTGAATTACAACAGCAAATCTCAACCTGTCTTAAAAAAATCTAAAGTGGCCTTATTATATGCAGCAACAGTGCACCAGCATTATAAAAATTCAGTCGAGAAGATTTTTATATAAAAACAGTTTATTGATTTATCAACAACTGTCAACTGTACAATCCTGGGGTGATGACAAGTGTAAGCTACACAGTCTAATGTGTTTATGCACAAACCATTCCTGTCTATGAGAAGATTGCAATGGAATATTATGAAATACTGAAAGCAAACAGAGCATACCCAAAATGTCAGATGTGGTTATGGCTTCGCCTGCCATGTTTATAAGTAACTGTGTAAGTCCTGCATGTCAGTCACAGAGCCAGATGACAGAGGCAATAATTAACTCTTATAGACTGAGGACTAAAGGTGAAAGTGTTGGGTGGAACGATGAAGATTCATACAATAGTTGAATCACAGACAGAACGCGTCACAGCTGCATCTTCTTCAGTCCTCCAGTTGATAGTTATCCATGTTACTGTTATCAAAAGCAGCCAGTGTTCTGTGATAGGTCTTCATTTCAAAGATGAATTTCTGCTGAACAGGATAAAGGGTAGAAGTAACTTGAAACCACGATTTTCTCCTTCTTCCAGCCTGAAAATAGGGCATTTCCAGAACTCTCCTCTGCTAACATCCATGGGACAAACGTCTGTGTTCTGTGTTACAGCAAACAGCGAATTAAAAAAAGGCTGTTGTCAGGGAGAAAAAAATCCAAATTAGATTTCCGAAAAGGTCATCCTGGACAACGAACATGAAAAAAAGCAGAGGAGGGAAAAAACTGAAAAAGAATATCCTCTTACAAAGTCCTAATCTAATTTCCATCCCCAGAGGGGACAGAAAATCACGGAGAGAACAAGAAAGAACCATCACAAGCGTAACTGGACACCAAAATATAAATCTATAAAAGGCCTTTTATTACTCCATTATGTACACTTTTCACAGGACCTCCAAGGAGAAGCTCCAGAGCGAAGCGCCGCTTCTAGTTGTGTCATGGAACTTTATCTCCACATTAAAAAGGACGAATAAAAAAGAAATATCCAACAAACAAAAAAAACAGCAAGACATTATTTTCTTCTTAGTGCCTCGGGGAGCTGCTCTCGCTGTACAAGTGTTAATTGTATGATGGAGGAAGGGCAGAGCCGAAGAACATAGCAACCAGAGCCACAACAGTACCATTTCGGTCCATTTCAGTCTGGCACTGCCAAACCTCCTGCCCATCCACCCCGTGGCTGCAGGCAACATCCATGCTGTCTGTGTGAGGGAAGGTAGATGGAGGAAGAGTCTACTGTTCCTGAGCATGAGCATGCTCTGATCCAAAGCAGTCTGTTCTAGTAGATCACTTCATATACAGTGGCCTTCTTATCACCAGAGCCTGTCACTATATACTTGTCGTCCGTTGAGATGTCACAGCTCAGGACAGATGAGGATTCCTTGGACTGTTTGGAAAAAAAAACAAAAGCATTTAAGTCTTGGATGCAGTTTACCTAATCAACTATATTTGAAGTTAAGTGGAGAAGATTAGCTGACTACAGCACAAGATTAGATTCCAACGACATCAAGTTAGCCTGATGCCTCTCAAAAAGACTTCTTTGGCAGGTCAATAATTCAGGTTCAGTTTTCACTGATAGGAGAGTCCTGTCAGACAGCGGTCGCTGTGCCCTTCCTCTCAGAGACAGCTGTGCATACTTTTGGACTGGCTGCAGACAGAGAGTATTGATCTGCATACCTGGAATATGCTGGCGCCATAAGGAGTCCTCCAAGCATTCAACAGATTGTCCTTCCCTGTGCTTACGAACCATTTACCTGCAAAGAAAAAGTGGTGTAATTAGGCTTCCGAAGGGCAAAAAGTGGTGACAAATAGACAAAAATTAATACCTACAAAATGTCACATATAGGTAGATTAATTATCATTGAATAAATCTCTGACTAGGCTGTCTACAAAATGTATCAGCCAGAGTAACGTAGAAGGTAAGTTAGTATTAAAAAACTCTGTCATTGAAAAATTTGTCATTCATATTTAGCCACAAATGAGCCACACTGCTTCTGTCCTCTGTTACCTGTGTTAGCACATGATATATATATATATGACAGGGCTCAATGGTGCACTTAAGTGCACCTTCTAAACTCATAAGTCTTTATTTCCGTGGCAATGAAGAGTTTTTGTTTTGTTCTTTTAAATGGGATTTTCTTTGTTAAAATGCTAAACTGCATCAATTACTCCTTTATTGCTCACTAGAAAATTTTAAATTGCTGCATAGGACAATTGTAAGGGTTCCTTTCTGTTTGGAAGATTTAAAGCAGTTTTTAAAAGTATTAATTGTTACAATAATCCACCATTTTTCTAGTTGGTTTATTTTAGTATTATTGTGGCAAATACTAGCATAATGTACTGTGCCCTTTTAATACCGCTCAGCCAAATATAGTGCAAGATTCTGTTGAAGAATACTGCCCTATAATTTAGATTAGATTGTCTTTGTGTAAAACTCATATTATAACTGCACAAGGCTATTTGACCTTGAAAAAAGTAGGTCAAGGTCACCTATTTTCAATAGGCTTCTGCACCACGCCAAGATGCATCCACAGTATAAATGTGGTGCAGATATCTCAATGCATTCTTCAGATAATGCGATGAAGTCGTTGAATGGACAGACAGACAACAAAAGGATTACAATACCCCTCAGCTGAGGGGTAAAAATTTGAACTATCTGCAGACATTTTAGATAGAGGATTTTTTCAGTCTTCTTCAAAAGCGGTTTTAAAAGTTAGTTTTGGATACAGCCTACAAATGAGGAGTTGTAACATCTGTAACCTTGAGAACACATGGGACATAAAAGCTGTAAAAAAAAAAGCAATCCAATTTAATGCCAAAATAAAATAGGGCAGGCTATGGCCCCTGTGCAATTAAGTACATTCAGCAGTTATGTGTGTGTTCTTACCACAGTAGGCGAACTTGAGGGACAGGACACAGCTTTCGTGCAGATGTAGCTGATACTTGTCAGGCTTTGAGTGGTGCAGCACCTCCACGTTGCTGCTCTCCATCCCCACAGCCAACCACTCACCAGTCGGACAGTAGCCCAGGGAGAAGATCTGGAAGGAGGACAAGGAAAGTTAGCACTGACAGTTCTGGGACTCAAATGAAACTTCATCCATACTTAGTATGTGGCTGCATGTGTGTTATCCATCTCTTCTTCATAGATGGTTGCACCTGTGAAGTGAAGTCATGCTGCTGAAGTTGTCGACCCTCCCTCAGATCCCAGGAACGAACAGTGTTGTCAAGACCACCTGTCCACAGCTTAGTGCCATCATGGGATATGTCAATGCAGCTAGCACCATCTGTATGACCCTGGAACTGCCTGCAAGAAAAGTTACAGGACACAAACCAACCATTATTGACATGTCTGGAAAAGCGCAACAGCTATTCTGTTGTGAGGCCAAAGCCAGCGAAGTGTTCTCTTTCTACCTAACAAGAGTCTGGTTATGCAGGTCCCAAACAGCAATGTTTCCATCGCTGCAGCAGGAGAAGCAGACTTTGGCGTCGGGGCTGATAGCCAAGGCGTAGCATGCCGGGGCTGAGGAGGTGAGCTCAGCCTTGATGCGGGGTGTCTGAGAGGCCAGATCCCAGATGGTCAATGTGCTGGCCTCGCCTCCAACAATCAATGTGCGGCCATCAGGCAGCAGCTTACAGGAGCGGATGTAGTTATCCCTGTTCTGTTGCACAGAGGACAAAGCAAATCAATACGTGTTCAAGGCAGTGAAGCTAGAAAGAGATTTAGGAACAAGTCAGTGGGAAAGAGGATGAAAAACACCGCTGTCATAATAAACCAGAGGGTATTCTCAAAAATGGTTTGGTATGTTTTGAATTTGTGTTTGGACTGCTGATGAAAATTACGTTATTCATTTCAAGCCATGATTTATTAGAGAAAATCACAAAGAGTTATTGTTTCCCTCCTTGGTTAATTTTGATGCTAAAAGTACTCCATTCTACTACAAAAAAGACTAAATTAAAGCAACAGATGTGTTTGTGTACCAGGATGTTTGCTGTCAAACTGTCACTGCAATGCGTGCCGGTTTCAGTCCTCATGTATAACAAAGGATTTTTCTTTTGTTATGGAATAGTGTTTTGTACAAACAGATCATACCTCATGGGAAAAAAGGAATAAGAACTTGGTCTAAAAATGTTGATGAGTGAAAAATTAATCGACAGTGATCCTCACCAGACAGTCCAGTTGGGACACAGGACTCTTGCTGCCAGGTTGGCTGATGTCCCAGATTTTAACGCAGCCTTTACCACCAGTGTAGACATGGCGTGTGGGGTTGCTTATGGTAACAGCACAAACCACCTCGCCATGGCTCAGCGTGTTGATCTGACGGGCGTGCCGTGGAATACCTGGGCCGATCAGGGCATCAGGTGGGAAGGGCACAGGTTGCATTTGACCATCTGCGCTGACATGGAAAGAGTACGCCCTGAAGAAACAGACAGATCCATGTTAACTTTGTATGTATGTGACAGTCCACCACCCACTCCAAACCAAGTATTTTTCAATGATTTTCTTTCTTCAGATTTTCATGGTTAAGAGATAATTGGATTCATTTTCTCATCTGTTCAGAGAAGAAAACCATCAGGAATTCTGACAAAAATTTTAAAAATTAGAGTCAATCCTGATCTAGTGTGCAACTTTGACAATGTGATGTGGAAACCTTAATTCATCAGCACACAGTGATTAAAAGTGACCCTGTAAGGGAATGCTTATAGCATGGCAGAAAAACTTTATGCAGATATATTTGTATTTTTTTCTCCAAAATTTTCAGTGAGGGTAAAAAAGATGTCACTAACAATTTGTAAAGAAGTCATTGAATTTTTTGGTGGAAAAACCATATTGGACATATTGTTATTCAGTACAGAATATTTTTATTTTCATTCTTTCAATATAACCGAAGGCGGTCTTTAAAAAAAAATATATCAATGGAACAAATTAAATCAGACACTTACGGTTTGCCACCAGATATGGATGTGAGGCTGGCAGGAAGGCCTGGAGCTCTCATGTGGGTGTGAGGATCAAACCCCTAAAAGATGACAAGATGGAAACATCTGAGCAGCAAATCTATTATTGACCAGTGATCACATTCAAATCCATGTGGTACTCTTATTTATGTGCAGTGGTTTTAGCAACAGTAGTCTGTACTGTAGCTAAAACCACTGCACATAATTAAGGAAATGGGTTTTACCATGGGGGAGCGTCCATAGGCTGCAGCTGCTGCAGCACTCATCTGAGGCGAGATGTGAAGACCAGCATACACACCAGGACTAGTCAGGCCTCCGTTCATTTCATGATGACCCATCATGGCGAATGGGGTGGGATAGGAGCCTGCGATGGACAGAGGGGTACGCAAAGCTGGGGCTGCTATAGATAAAACAAGAATAACATTTAGAATTAGACATAATAGTACATAGTAAAAGGTGGAGGAATTATCTAACTTGCTGAAAGAGAATGGTACCAACCCAGAGCTTCCATGCCTGGTGGTTTGCCCAGGATGGGTCTGAGCCCAGGAGTGGAGCTGGTGCCAGGGGTGGGAGCATCGTTTCGGGGGGTGGGGGTGTTGGACTTGAGGCCAGGCGTGGAAGATTTGTCATTCTGTCGAGGGAACGAAAGAGCAAGCACATTCACAATCCCGGAAGCAGGCACTGTGCAGACTGACAATTTGAGAGCAAACTGAACTTAATCCAATCTAATTCTGACAGCCCTTATAGTCCTGCAGAGCCATAAACTGCTATTTATTCTAAAACCTATTATGGCCACAATGGAGATGGGGCCGTTTTTTTTATCCCTTTACTGCTTTGGCTTTAATCTTTTAGTGCGCAGAGAAATCCTAGAATAGTTAAATACATTGAGCTATTAACAGAGAAGACCTGACTGATCCTGATGCGGGACAATATTATCCCTGACGTTTAGTCATGCACTTAAAGCACCGACAGCCATTCCTAATCCACAGCAGAAAATGTCCTAGATTTATTTGCACATATCCCTTTGCTCTCTCTGCAATTTTCATTTAAACCCCTTTCTGCCCCAGTTTGTGTCTAACTCTCTTGGTGTCTTACATGACTGAGCTCCTTAGCTTTGGAGGATGGGGTGCTTCCAGAGGATGCCACTGACGCAGGGCTATTGGGTGTGTCTTTCTTTGGGGGGCGGGGCTTATCAATGCCATTTTCGGGGGGCGAGTGTGCTGGGCTGGCCCGTGGAGTGGCAGGATCCTGGAGAAAACACAGCAATGGATATGGACATTTATGTAACAGAGGTCTATGTCAATACACCAATTACAGTTACACTCTGCAATGCTCACCTCATTAGACACATCTACCACCAGGTCATCACTTTTCTCTCCATCACTGTCCTGTAAAATTAATTGGAAAATTAGTCGACTAGAGACTCTTTTTAGTAAATCCTTCATTCTGCGTGACAGGACAGCTCAGTGGCTTACATATCTGCTCATGCTGTCCTTCTCCTCCACTTTGCGTTTCTTGGAGTCCAGACTGTAATCGGAGGAGCTGCGGTGCTTTTCACTGGCTGTGCGTAAGCTCTCCGATGGAGATATAGAGTTATTCTGCAAAGAGAAAGCCAAACACAGGGTTTATTACCATTTTGTCTTCTGTCATAAAAGAGAGCAGTGAGTCATTCATGCATTACAAGTTCACAGAGAGCAGACTGTGCCAATCCAAATACTAAAAAATGCCTCATTCACACAACTCTGGATGCCGTGGACTCTTAAAATGCAGCTGTAGGCCAGCTCCAAACAGTACCCTGACACCAGCCAGGCCCAATCTCACACACAAGCCTGTCCCTGGTCACACAACAGAATGGGCCGTTATCTGAACTGAACGGAGGAGGGCTTGTTTTCTAAGCTGGACTCCCTCCTCCTCATAACTGGACAACAAACAGCCTCACAGGGACATGAGCAGTGTGTTGTTGCTGAACAGAGGGCCTTTTCTCTGGAGTCAGTCAGGCTAAACATGAGAGAGAGAGAGAGAGAGAGAGAGAGAGAGAGAGAGAGAGAGAGAGAGAGAGAGACGGGAGGAGTGACACATAGAAAGAGAAAGAGAGAGAGAGAGAGTGGAGGAGAGAAACTGTATGTTGTGGGCATTGAGCATTGATTGCTGCAGCGCGCTTGGGCACCATGTCAGCTCAGGCTTTGAGCTCTGATAAAGAAAGAGAATCTATATCCTGCCAGTGGGCACAGCAGCGTGGGACTGACTGGTGCTTCTTCATGGAGCCTGCCCACACAAGCTGGGACAGCTCACTCCAAACGCCAACAGAATGGGGAGGAACTAGGCAGGTGTCCAGCGACTTTCACAGGAGTTTGCCATTTGCCTGTAAACTGCCAAGTTCCCCTGATTCCCCCCGTTCCTTCCTCCGAGGACCAAAGCAGCAACATGGACCGAGTCAGCAGCAGCCCAGAGAAGGGAACAATGGTTGATGGACTAGCAGTCTGGGCAAAGGGCCACTGTCTGCATAATGGCTGACCTTTAAAGAGATGCTTAGCGTGACTCATTAACCAAAGTCACCACTCTGCTATCAGATGACCTGGGACAAGAGCACAGAAACAAAACAGGCCCGCTAATCGCCCCAGGAGTTCCATTTCTTCAGACATGACTGCACCCATTCAGCCGGACCGGCCTACAGAAACACAATCTCACAGGCCCATCGCAAGCCATCAGAGATCGCAGCCATTCGAATAAAACGCTTTAGCAGGTCCAGCCAGACAGGGTGGAGGAAACACAAACAAAACAATTCTCCATTTGTGTTCATAAATATTCATCACATGCCAAGGAAGAGAAAGAGTGAGCTGGTAAACAAGAGAGACAGTAGAAGGGATCAAATAAATCCTTTAAGAAGGGGAAGTCCAAGTCTTTCTTTAATTGTGATGAAATTACAAGGCTTCTAATCTCTCTAGTATGATACCAGTCATTTCCCTTCTGGATTAAACACACAGGATTTATATTCCAAACCTTATTTCCTATTAATCATTTTATTAAAAGTGGATTAGGGCAGTGCATGAATTCAGCGCCAACATGCAGTTAGCAAAAATCTTTACTTGACATTTGAGATGAAAATGTAGTAAATTATGAAAACAACAAGCCCTGAAATAAAAACAAGAGCTTTAGGTTTGGACACTCACCGTATTCTCTGTATCGTAGGCATTACAATGGCAGCCGAGGTGATGATGAACCCAAGTGGAGCAAAGACAAAAACAAGTCAGTTAACATATCATAACAGATGCTTCTGGCTGAATGTGTGCAAATCAACTTCAGGGCACAAGGCCCCTGTTATCACTGTGTGTTGGAGCTGTTGAATAGCTTATGCAGTCATGGGCTGGGAATGTACCAGCTCATTACCCAGACAGAATGTGAACTGACAGGATGTGCTCCACACCTAAGGGCCCTAGGATTGCGCTCTAGAGATGAGAAGTACTCCGCACTAAATTGGTTTTTCCTTGTTTAACATCTATTCAGTATTGTTCAAATTAATAATAATTTTCAATTCCTCTAAATAAACTGGTTAAGCAGCTAATGCCCTTTTGGACACCACCACACCTGAATGTATCTACTTACCTCTGTGTTCAAGATCATGGTGGTTCTTCTCGTCTTTAACTGGGAGGTGGGCTTGGCTTCCCAGGGCACCTAAAGCCAACAGACCTGATCCGGAGCCAGTCACAGGGGGGATACCAGGGGGCTGCAGGCCTGAGGGGTGGGGGGGCAACTGGACAGGAGGCCCATGAGCAGCATGGGAGAGGTGTTGTGCCTGGAGCTGCTGTTGCTGTAAGTAGACAAGAAGATAGACAGACAGACACCAAGTGGGTCAGAGGGAAAAAGCAAGGAGAAACCACACACTAAACACGAGGCTGATCAGTTAAACCCTAGATGATATTAGCACATTCACACATCTATTACTGTCAGGATCAGAGAGCAATCCCCCTAGTGCTATTTCCATACTGGGATGGGTGGCGTAAGCCCTAGATCTCTGCTGAGGAGAGGAGAAGTTATAACTTACGATCAACTGCTCAACACGTCTAATACATGTGAAACAACTCCTGAGACACTCCATTCTACTGCATTCAATGTGTTAAACACTACACAATAGAAATCATTTCTGTACTAAGTTATTGACAAACAGCAAAGCCTAACATTAGGAGGAGCATTTCACATTAGGTAAATTAGCTCGATGGATACTGCAGCACCACAGCACTACAAGCCATCAGTGAGTTGAGCAACCCTCTAAAGGAACATGAACATGAAGCTATGTATATCTGTCAGCCTGTGGGCTAAACAACTACCTGCTTTTTAAACACTCCAAAAACACAACCAGCATCTATTTACTCCTCCTGTATTCATGTTCCTAGATGAACAGCACATGAATCATTTGCAGACTCAAACTTTAAGAGATTGAAGGAACACTAAGTGCCAGAAGCTGGCACTCCTTCACTCTCACTGTTGAGTGTGTGTGTGTTTCTGTGAGTGTGTATGCGTCTGGAAGGCTGCTCTGGGAGCCAGGACCAAGGGTCCCAAGCTGGCACTCAGTCAACCCTCCAATATTCACCATCAATATTTGAAAGGCACAGGGAAATGGATGGGAGTTAAAAGGCACTCAGCATGGAAGTAAGCAGTTTAAAGCAAGGTTAAATAATACTTAGCTGAGACACCAATAAAAACATCAGCAATTTATTACCCGTCTACGAGCCAGCTGAATAATTCAGCTGCTGTTACAGCATGCACCTCCTCTCTGTTACAAGACTGACTTCAATCAGTGACCATTTATGGCCATCTCAAGAATTTCAGGCACAGCGTAATAACTAGTGAGGTGGTAAAACACATAGTGCAGTGTGGTGAGCTTGCTGTGCACACAGTCAAAAGTGCATTCACTTAGGAACTTTCCAATTTGCTCTCAGCATACATTAGAGATAACCATAGCTTTTACAAAATACACATACATTGACATGTCCTTAAATCACTTCTGGAGGGTCTTTTTAATTGCTTTTTTTTTTTTTTTACTTCTTTAGTATTTGCCCTGTAGGAAAAGTGGACTAGATTGAAAAATAGGAAGAATTCTAACTTGTATCCTTGGCCTTTGCTCCAAAGAGCAGATGTCAATCCAATTACAAAAGGGTAGAGAGAGAAAGACAGGGAAGAGGAAAGAGAGAGAGAGAGAGTATTAATATTGTGTCCATGAGGGAAATTAAGGAGCCAGTTCATTGGCAGGGGAGAGCTATCCTTGCTCATTGTGTTTAATGAGGCACTGATGGGTAATATGCATGGTTGATCAGCAAGAGCCCTCATTAGAGGGCCATAAATGAAGACAATAATAAATAAAGAAAGGAGTCTGGCCTATTTCCTCTAATTTAATATTCTAAGATAAAGACCTAGTCTTTGCCCCTTTCCCTCAGACTGGGAGTAACTACACGTTAAAAAAACATACTGACAAAAGTGAGCAAATATGTAACACCAGCCTCTCTAGTATACTAACTGAAACAACTTTGGGGGAATGCATAGCACTTGAGCAAGATAAGTGCCATGCAACATGCACAAGTCAGTTAAACTCAGATGTGTGCACACTGCATGACCATTAACCAGGTACATAAAGAGGCATGGATGCCACTAACCATCAGAGCAGGGTAGGCAGCGTGCTGCTGCTGAAAAGGACAAAACAAGTATCAGGTCTACTACTACTCTTTCTACTATGTGTTATTGCACACCTTTCTGATTTTAACACCATTTTATCCAGGTGGTCACTCACTGGCAGTCAACCAGGCCTATCTGACATCTGACCTACTTCTTGACTGACTTCAAAATTTTGTGAGTCCTCTAATCAAACAGGAACTGCCACCAGTCAGGTTCATCTCAACGCAAGCAGCTGCCCTAGTTGCATCTTATTAATGGCCCTCAGCCCCATCAATAAGGCATGCAGCTGGCTCCTGGATGCTGCCTGTCTGCCTGGCACACTCTTTTCACCCCACCTTGCTTTACAATATGCATGAGGATTTTGGCATGCCTACAGAGCTTCTCCTCAATGAATAACTAATGGAAAGGTATTCGTAAAACATACAGTAGCTACATTTCCACCTCCTCTGACATGAGCAACCAGAATGATCTGGGTGGAGGCCTGGTTGTTTCAGAAAAAGGCCCGTTGCCAAACAGTACTGTATTTAAAAATAATTAATGAGCTTGTAATATGTTACAATAAGTTGATTTTTAATGCTACTAAATCATAGACAAAGATCACAGAGCAACAGTGAACTGATCAAAGCTGTGGCAGTTCCAAAAGCACAGCAATACTCCAGTATTATGCAGTTTAAATATAAAACCACATACACAGGAAGGAAACCTCAAATCAAATTTGCTTTTCTAAGGAACAACTGCTGCTCGCAGCTGCTCTGCCTTGGTGAAAGTGCAATAAAGCATCTGCTCCAGACCAGCAGATAAAAAACAAACAGCTCTCCATCACCTCAAGACACCTACTCAGACAAAAATTCAAGGGAGCAATTATCCCGCAACAAAAGGTCACCAAGGGGGCATTAATTGAATTCCAATAAAAGTCTGCAGTCATCACGTCAGCCATTTGGGCCAGCCTCTTAGGAATGTTAAAGACTCTGCAAGATTCAACTGTAGTAATCAGATCACTGATAGCATGGGGTTTGTATTGAGGGTGAGACCAATCACTTCTGTTCGAGGAGTGCAGGGTGAATGCAGCTGATCAATGAGGAGCAGATGGTGTTTGGTGGCAGTGATGAACACTATACATTACTGCTCAGTGCTGTGGTGTGCAGCTAAGCTGTGATGGCTGACTGCTGTCTGTACTGTCTCAACTAGCTTGCAGCGCAGGCTGTGTTCTGCTCAGCCTCAGCCTTTTAATTCCCACAGCTATCCAGGTCAGCAGTGAGGGATGAGGCTCCTCGTTAAAACCTTAGCCAATTAAAGCAATACAGGCTGCAAAGGGGATCTCAAGAGCTCTCAGGCTCACATTTATAAACACACAACAAGGCGGTGAAGATGCCACTGAGACCAAAGCTGGAGCAACAGAACAGCTCCTGAGAGCTACACTTGTTGTCTATGTAGTTTAAATATATTAAGAATATATTAAGAAAATTGGATAAAAATATTTAACACATGTTTCATGAAGAGGCAAATCTGCACTATAACTTTATGGCTTAGTGTATAACATTCTATTTATTTCACAGTTTGCCTTCATAGTGCATAAGAAAAATGAGGCAAGGTGATGGAAGAGAACTATTTACAGGAAGTGAACATCATATGTGCAGGTTTGCCCCTAGCCAAGGTCAAATAAAAAGTATAAAAGGGG
Organism: Ostorhinchus cyanosoma; assembly: GCA_029814465.1. Classification (NCBI taxonomy): domain Eukaryota; kingdom Metazoa; phylum Chordata; class Actinopteri; order Kurtiformes; family Apogonidae; genus Ostorhinchus; species Ostorhinchus cyanosoma. Next base: position 15,707,576 of record JAPTYQ010000024.1, on the reverse strand, counting down.
GTATACACACGGTGAGAGGCAGATTGGGAAGTCCACGTACCCCGATGATGGCATTCAGCTCGGTCATAGTCACCTGCTTTGCCCGCTCTACTGCCTGAGCAACCTGCTGTTGGTGCTGTGGGAAGACATTTACAATTACAAAACAGAAGACGAGAAGTGCTGACATCCATAATACACCCACACTCACTTTAATTTCAGACTTAATTTTCATAGCACTGCTGCATTTTTACAAGTGGGGCCAAATGCCGCATACAAATATTCAAAATTGCTTAACCTGAAAATGTCTGAAGTCGTATACTTTGCGTGCATGTGACAATAATGAAGTAAATGTTTTAAACTGTGACACTGTTTGACAGTCACATTCACAACTCACCTCTTGTGACAGGAAAGGCATAATTTGAGCTAAAATTGCATTGAGCCGCTTGGCAATCTCCGTCTGAAAAACAAAAGAGGGGCAAAATGAGACGGTAAAGTATGAAACAGACAGTGACTTCATATAACCCCGCCTTTAATGTTTACGCCGATTAAGTCAATTACTGCGGCAATCAGAACTGCTTGACTCAACATCCTCTAAACAGCGTGATATTGACATTTGAAATATTTAAAACATTAGGAGAGCCCAGGGGGATGGAGCACAGCTGTGCTGAGAGTGCACTCCATGCTAAACGGATATGAGCAGGCAGAGTGCTGCTGTGTTGAGAGGATCCTCTGCCTCCCTGCCCTCCTTCCCCTCATCTGCAACTGCACTGTCCTGCAGTTAACCTCAGAGTTTAACCACACCCCTGGAAGTGAGCCCCGCTAACCAGAATGCACTGCTTACTTACATGTGACATTTTCAGGCAATTTACATTAAAGGTTAAAAGAGCAGCCTGAGAAAGGTTTACAAACCATAATGAGCTCGAGGATAACACGTCTGAAATGTATGATCAATACCATTAGGGGATGACTACCAGCCAGTGAATGTTCAGAGTCTACACTGCTAAAGTGCTAGCTTTCCAAGAGTGAAGCCTGGGCCATTTCTCATTGCAATCAGCTGCCCAGCCCACCGCCCTCACAGCCTCCCATCCATCCACAGAGCCCTGCCTCCATTCTTCTACTTGTCTACCAACTGCCATGGCAACGGCTGCAGCCCTATCTTGCTGGGATCATTATGCAAATGGCACCTCTGCTTGACCGTAACAGGCTTTAAAATCATATTACGTGCTTGGAGGCAGGTCATTAAATTGAATTTTCAGCCTGTCGATCACATGAACATAGCAAATGAATGGTGGATAAAAAGAGCAATGGGAAGAGGTGTGTGGAGGGGGAGTGATTCAACCCCTCCCCTGTAAAAACACTTCACAGACGGCTTGCTCTGCCTTCTTCCAGGGATGGGAGATGAGACTCTCAGGTTAAAGCTCTGCACTGGGAGCAGAAAAATAACAGTGCCAGAGCTACATCATCTGTGGAATTTATGAGCTGCAGTTCAACCCAGGGCCACTGCGGAACACAAACACATCACAGGGATTTTCTCCGATTTTTCATTTGGAGCAGCACACACAATGTACTTTGTAGACTGCCAGCTTATTTATTACACATGGCAGAAATGCCAGGCAGTTTTGGCAGCTAGACGTATTACCTCTGTGCAGAGCCAGAGAGATTGGAGAGTAATGTCCAACAGAACGAGACCTGCTGACCCAAGCTGCAACATGGATAGCCACTTAGCCGGTAAAGCCAGGCGAACAAACAACACGCAGAAGATGAAATATCAGATGAAGCTACGTAAAGCCTGGGATCAGACGTAATAATGTAAAGGCAATATATGGTAGCCACGGAAGGGTACCAAACTATTACGCCACTGACTGAATTTCTTAGGTACAAGAAAGTGTTGAAATATGTCTTGTGGTTGACAACATATTTCAATACCTAAGGAGTAAATCTCGTCAGCCTCACTGTATGGCAGACACAGGTTTTACACATCTTAAAAGATAAAATATTACCAGATGACTTCAGGTTGTAGTAAAATTATTTATGTTTGTGATATAAAGCTGCTTTGAGTGTAAAAATGCTGGGGTGCTGAAAGATGTCAACTTCACATAAATTACACTGCTGTAAAAAAAATCGTGTTAAGCTGTGAACTGAAAAATAAAATTAAAGAGTTGTACGATAATGTAAAATGTAATTTTCGTTTTCATAAAATTGTAATTGCAAATGGTAACTTTCAGAAACCTACATCAAAGCCATAGAGTCAGCGCCTATACTTGTATCAAATATTGCTGAATGATACTCAATCGTTATGGTAACAAATAAAAGTACAACAGTCCATGAGATAACACTGTTGATTACTGCCTGCACAAAACATCTTAGTCTCACACAATAAATGTGACCTACAACCAATAAAGCAATAAAAAGGTTAGATAGCGGTTTTATGGCATTAGTATTAATGCAATGCAGTAAGTGCTCTAGAAAGAGCTCAAGAAGACCCTTAGAAATGGTTGAAAAGCTACAGAGCCTGTTTAATCCATGTTTGTAGAGATAAGCCATGTCAATAGCCGTCGAACATTTGACAGGATTTGTGAATAGGCCCTGAGCGCACAGTCCATTCCTCTGTAGCTTAGTGTCATGGTGACAGCTGGATGGGAGAGGTCAGGAGGTGACTGATCCAGTGTGCCCTAAACAACTGGCAGTCTACACACACACACACACAACACAACATGCAAATACATGGAAAAGGCATCAGCTCAGCTTGCCACTGCTGTCAAAATAGATACAGTGCAGGCCTGGTAAGAGTTTTTTTGTTCTGCTGGCAGATAAAAATGGGGCTGTTGTCACTTTAAGTAGATGACAGCTTGGCCCTTGAGAGGCTAGCTTTGCGCTGCTGCTACACAATTACAGGTACTCGGACCTGTGTAGCACCACTTTAACAGCACTCTCAGGCTGGCTTGTCAATGATGTGCAGAAAGGCATTCGCCTGTTGCTACCAGCAGTGGGAAAATGGAGGCGAGACACTGATGAGTATTAAATACTGAAGGAAAATAACTGGTAGTTCTGGTCACATGGTCCATCTATAAACAATGCTTGGCTAGACAGATTTAAAAGGGCCTTATATTTGTCAAAGATGACAGCCTCGCCCGTTTCCTGATTTTTCTACTGGGAAAAAAAATTAGAGCCGTACTTCCCTAGCAGCTCTTCTAAGCCAGAGAGGACGCATGCTTCCACTAAATTGAGATATCACACAAAGCCTCAGAGCTTTGGTTAATGTGGAGTAAATACAAAAGAAATTTCAAATTGGCATTTGGAGTTTTCTGTATTGACTTTTTCTGCCTAAGTGGATGCAACGCAATTACCATGATTAACCTTGTCAGCTGCAGCAGTCAGCCAGGTGAAGAAAGACCACGATCTTAGAACAATAAACCTGCTCAAACAAAAACAGCACAAAACCATAACCTTCGCCACTGAGCCATATTTTAAAATACAATATTTTTGTGTTTATATAAGTGGACCTGACATACACAGTTCCCACCCTGAAATTATTACACTGTAGTACTCCAGAAACCAGTCCCAGATGACAGATTGGGGATATGGGAGCAGTGATGGATTGGACAGCCACAGTTTCTCCAACCACTTTTCACTGCACGCCTCTTTTGTATGTAACACTAAAGACAGCCCACTGGCTAACCAAGTTTGTTTTGGCTCTGGGAATGGCAGACAGTTTGCTACTTAGCAAGTGATTTCCCTGCTGTTTGTCTTATGTACTTGTTACAACTAAAGGTAAGAGCCAAATCTGATTGAGGCTCACCAACACCCCAAACCCCGTGGAGTTTTTGGAAACAAGCACCAGATGATGGTAATTACAGGCCAACATCACGCGGCAGAAATTAGCTTCTACATACTGACACGGTTGATGGAGGATCAGATAACACTGCCACATCAGTATATCTGAGCTGCGCTGGTGTGCATTTTGAAATCTAAATTATATCCCTGCACAGTAATGAAAAAGGCACAGTTAGAGGAATGGATTTCCGCACTATGGAATAAATCTCCTGGCAGGAAAATAATATGCCTATGTGCATCCAATAATCCACCTCGACACTGCCTGTTAACCACTCCCTGTCTTCTCCTCCTCCCCTGCCTGAGCCATAAGCTGGGGGAGCGGCATGGACGGGGCCCACACTGTTTGCTCACAAACATGACGTTCAGCAGGTTAGGGCCCCACTGATGAATTATTCAAGCGCTTCCATCAGCTCTGTTGAGGCTCCTGATAAAAGTCAGGCGCTAAAATGGATCAGTCGATTAACCTGTTTACACAAAGCTGGGCTGTTGCCCCTCCCCCCCAACTCTATTCTCCAACTTGTCTCCGGCTCCCATCCCCCTCCTCCTCTTTTCCTCTGCTTGGCGATAAGTGCCTGACAGAAGCTATCAGAGAGGCCCGAGCCCTGACAGACATGTGGCAGTGTGACACCCGGCCGAGACACTGATGGATCACCCTACCACACCAATGCAACAGGCCTCCAACGCTGTCATTAACCAAGCTGAAGTGTTTCAGGAGAAGGGCAGGCCTGACTGGTTTAAAGCAGTAACCATGAGAATCTGAGGATTAGTCATTCATACAGTCTTTATCTCCTCCTGCATCAATACGATTGATCTATGAAGCAATATGGGATCTTTAGATAATGATAAGCACACTTTAAACGACTTAAGGACTTTTGACCCTCTCCTGTAATTACTGGTAATCTTACAAAGAAATACTGACCTATCAGGAATCATCTGTCTTTAGTCATTTAGTCAAAGGCCGAGCTTGCCAAAGTCTATGTTTAATCTTATCAGAAGGTCGAGACAAATCCAAACGTTACACCACCACTGACAAATTTCAAACAAAGTGCCACAGCAGTTTCACATGCAGTGATACAGGTTTGCAGTTGTACTGCCTTGTTTGTGTGTATCACAAGCGTCTGTTTACAGCCTTCTCCTGATGCTCAGCTCAGTTCAGTTCACAGCCGATGAATAGCTCCTCCTGGGTCTGACATCCCCCCAACACAGGGAAAAACCAGTGAGCTGAAAAAATGAGGAGCGTGATGATACCTACCTGTTTGTGCATCTCTATGTTCAGCCCGTAGGACATCTCATAATACTGAAATGAAAACAAACATTATTTTCATTAATCATTTTTGTAGCTCAAAGTCACATTTATAATCAGAATACTAAGTACTGGTGTATTTATCTTTACGGACGCTACCCATCTATTCCAAGTTTAACTGTAGTTTAAAACATATTGATATTTACCACAAAGCAATTGAAATTATCCCCATATTAATTAAATTATCACACAGTGCTTATAACATTATAACTAAAAGCTAATCTAACTGCTACAGGCAAGTGTGTGAACACAGAAACATGTACAAAGGGAATCCTAAAAGCAGCTGACAGCTAATAGCCTATAAATCCATGTTTTGTTGTTTATAGTGTGGGCATGGAGTAGAAAGGGTTTGATTTATTGATCAACATCTTAAACCCTCAGATCTCCAGCATGTCTATTTACTTAGCGTAACGCGATTGCTCAACACTCTTGATATTTCAAGCCAGGTCAGTCTGTCTGGCTGAAATGTAATCCGTGGAGCCCACAAGTGGCAGCCAGGGCAGAAATGGCTTTCCAGTCAGCGTCTATTTGATGAGGCCAATGCATTATTCAGTCCATTAGCTTCTTCGAAAATTACTCTCAAACAAGAGAGCCATTCTGTCTGAGATCAGAGCCCCACAGCCATAGAGTAACCTGACACCCAGTGCTGGCTGTGGGATACTTCCCTACATGTTTACCTAACCCCCTTGCTGTCAGGCTGACATGTTGTTTTCCTGCGAAAAGAATGTTTAACTTAAGCCCTCATGCATTGGTTTAAGTCATTCCCAGCGTGTTTACCTGGGACAACAGAGTACACTGCCACACAAGAGCCCTCTGATTGCATCACGTCTGAGCTAAGCTCCTACATCACAGACACACCTATGTTTTTCAAACAGACTGCTAATGTAAAATCTATTAATTAATGCCAAAATTAAGACAAAATAAACTGCAGCTTGTCCCACTGTATGTCCTCCATTTTGTTCGCCTTGGTGCATTTTCCCACACGCTGCTCTGGCCCTCCACCATCAGCTCACACCTAATTTATGGCCATGCATATGTCTGAGCGTGGAGTCTCCTAGGAGAATAATCAGATCAGCACACACAGAGGGCAAAGCTGCAGTCGACCCTTGGAGATCAGGGGCAAACTATAATGGAGCCTCAGCCTACTGCCGCCTGCCTGTCAGGAAGAGTTCCTCCGTAACAACCAGCTACATCCAACCCCCCTGGGGGCTTTCACAGGCCTGTACCTGACATTCAACCCGCCCTAACCACCACACAGGTGATCACAATAGCATGTCTCACTCCACCCCAACTAGATCTTCAACAAGCCTTGCAATTTGGACCCATAATTGCTCCCTATTGTAACATAATCTTACCATGACATAGTGGCGCTGCATCTCTGTCTTCTCATTGGCCAGTTTGTCATACTCCACCTTAAGACTAAAATAGAAGACAGGGTGTCAATTTCAGGCATCTCTATCACTTCAATAACTCACTCAGACTTAACCACTTGACAGCAGTGTATGGAGGATAGAAAAACCTCTTGTCTTTTTTCATTTCTACAGATGTCAACAAACAAATATTAGCCTTAACATTTTCTATTCAAGTGGATTGAATACAAGGTAAATGTTGACACTGTCATACTAAGGTGATATATTTTGTAATCATTACCTGTGATACTGGGCTTGCAGGAATTGAAATTCATCTTTAATCCTGTCACAAGACTCTGCTACAGTAAATTTAAAGCCAGGCTGACCGGGCTGATGTGGGGCCTGAAAGAAGGGTGTTAAAAAAATCACATCACTACAGATACAATAGGAAATTTTAATCACAAATGTCCTCCATTGTGTCACATCCTGTAGGAGACTTGAGTAGATCACAGATTAGGATGCTTTCAATTTCCAAAATCACTTCTGAAGTGTAAAAAAGATGTGTGTCCTTAACACTTGGAAAAGTAGTAGAGCTAATAACACAACATGAACAGGAGGTCACAGTGAAAATGAAATCTATTTTCATAAAATTAATTAAAACACCACCTGTGATCATAATCGGTCCTATGTGTGTGGCTGAGTAAATATCTCCAGGCATGCAAACCATCTGCATCCATTTACTACTGCATACTACATTATACCATAAATGCATCCAAACATGAATATATAGAAATTTCATGTGCTCCATTAACTATGAAACATGTTTTTCAAGGCGGAATCGGAGGTGATGAACACGGTCGTGAACCGTGTCAACATCAGTGCTGTCAGATATAAATGTGACCACAGAGGAGGCGCGTCTTACCGGATGTCGGCCTTGTGGATACATCTTGAAATGTATCCTTTGTTTATCTCTCCAGTGTGCAGGTCCTTTGGCAAAATGGTTGAAATTTCCTCTCAGCCACACCAGTCTCTCCAGACAGGGGGGGAAGAGGAGGAGGAGGAGGGGGGGTGGGGGAGGTCGTGAAAACCCTATGTTGAAAAATGACGCGGTTTAATTAGTAGTCTCGTTACAGTTTGTTAATAAGTAGTCACAACAGCAAACTAGCCCACATTACTGCAGCCACTCCGCGCAATGTGAAAAGCAGCACTACAGTCCAGCGCTTCTGTCTTCTTTGTGACCTTATTCGGTCAGTGGTCAGCGACTTGATATACAAAATACATCTCAATTTACAATTTTATCCGGGCGAAACCATACAAACCATTTAGACGGGCCACTTTCTCACCGTTACATTTAACGGCTTGTAACTACTTCGCTTGTTTGGGACTATCTTCTTGACTGATGTTCGTCAAATGACCAAAAAAAAAAAAGAAAAGGAAAAAAAAAGAACCCCACTTCTAGGACGTCTACAACCAGGCCGTAGCCAACAGCAGCTGGCTTCCACCTACTGCTTGACTCCGATGGAAACCGTGCGCTGTTGAGCGTCCGCCCCAAAAAAACAAAAAAACAACAACACTGAAACAGAAATCATCAGCTGATAAATACATACCCGCACGTAGGCTACGTCCTCAACCGTCCGTCCGACTTTTGTTCCCGAAGAAAAAACAGTGTAGGCTATAATTCATGCGTTTAATCCCTCCTAATGTAAGCGTGGTGTACGCAGATCTCGACAAGCATCCTCTCCGGAGCGCACCCAGCCAGACCGGGGAGCAGTTGGGAGAAAATTTGGTGCGGTCGGGCTCGATTAAACTACTTTATTCTCAGCCGCGAACCTCTGAGGAATGTGCGCCTTTGTGGCTGGTTAATCCCAAAAAGAAAAAAAAATGCTTCCAAAATCTGTCTTCCGACTCGAAGAGGTTGGAGATTCTTTAAAAGCGTAACATGGTACTCTCCACAATCTCGCATTTCCCCCAGTTGTCCAGCTTACCCCGGTTGCCACACACAGGCAGCAGGGCTGAACTGCCGTGAAAGCGCCTATCTGTCCAATCGGATTACTCGGAAGGAATACGGCCACATCTGCCTATCGGAGACCGACGGCCCCCACGTGGGGTGCAACGGTAACATGACATCACCCCGCGGATCCACACGGCGTCATCCGTCCGTCCGTCCCCCTGCGTACGACAACAACAGCACGCATCGATGTGCCGACGTTGATATCCAAATCTGACAGAGACAGCACAAATTCCACATCCCTGCTTCATTACCGTTGTTGTTTATTTATTTATTTTTTTTTGCAGCCCGAATAAAGTTGATTAATTTTTTTGGGTGAGACCACCGCCAGCGGGACGGGGAGGAGGGGGGGGTGCGCGGCGCAACAAGCATTCTTGGATTTTTATCCCCATACAAGGAAAACCAGGGGGAGGATGAGAGCTTGTTTGTAAGATGTGATAATAAAATGTGAATTGATGTTGCTGTGAACCCCAAAGGAATTGCTAAAAAAAGAAAAAAAGTGTTTAACCCCCCCCCCTCCTACAACATATTCAGCGAAGAACACAATAATGACCAATCGATCGTCGATAAGCAGAGAGGAGTTTTCAGTTTCTTAGTGATTCCTGCAGAACACATCCCTGCGCCTACCTATCAGCATTGGGGTGATAGTTTAGGTGCGGGGAAAGGAGAGAGGAAGAGAGAGGAGGTGATGGTCTTTGTCTGATATGAGCATCAGCCATGTCTGAGCGCAGCCTCCTCTCTGCCCCACGTGGGACTCCTCTGCGGCTTTAAGGAGACTCGACCAATAGCAGCGCCGCGCACTTACTCGTCGGCTTCCTATTGGTCCGCCGGCGTCGAGCCTGTCATTCACCGAGCAGCGTTGTCAATCAATACCACGCGGGGTCAAGCGCTGACAAATGCCTGCGCTCCCCGGTCCTCTGCCGGTGAATGGAGCCGGTGAATGGAGCCGGGAATGGCTGCTTAATTAGCTCCGAATGGCTTTTCTCTCCAGTTCAAACAATCTGTTACCACCACGTGGTAATGAGAGCCCACATTAAACAAAGGAAGAAAGGAAGCATGCAAACAGTTGTAACATTACAACCTGTAGTTTTCCTTTACATATGGGCCGATGTAACGAGCAGACAAAAGGAACTTGTTTACCTTCATTGAAAAGGTCAAACGACATTTTCCAACATTAAACACGGGTGAAAAACGAATATTTTTATTATGATGCACGAATAGACGTAGAGCTTTTGCAACCAAAAGACCAAAGGCAGACACTTGTGTGCTTGTTTTCATGTCGACGACAAAATGAGCTACTTAATCAGCTGTTTTCGAGGTGGTGCTGACAAGCCTACGAAATAAAATAATGATGATAATAATAATAATAATAGTAATAAAAAAGCACCACATGCATAAAAATGACTGCTGAATTATATTATCTACAGCCTGTAATTGTACATGCACGCAAAGCTTTTATATGGACAGGAGACGTGCATGCAATAGGATTTATCTTGGTCGTGTAAAGCATATTTCATTTAATGGCATGAAGCTGATCTCTTGCTTTGCTTATTTTCTCCCAGGCTGTTTAAGTGCAAAAACAACCAACCATGTTTCACACCAACTACAGCTGTAGCTTTTTTTTTCCTGGAAAATGCTAAGGTCATTTTGTCATATTAAGGTCTGAGATTGCCCAGCAGTCATCTTACTTGTCATTCTTGTCAGCCACTTTAAGGATGTGGGATAACTGTGTTATTTCCAAAAGTATGGAGGCAGTCTGTGAGAAACTCAAGCACACACAAGAGCTGCTGGGCTAATCTCAACCAGGCACCCCCTCATGCTTTTCAATAGAGAGTGCTTGGATTAAAGGCAACAAAAGGCTGGCCCAGACCCCTGGGAGAGGGGCCCTCCACCCACTGAGACCCCCACACTGTTTATTTACACGGAAACCCCAGCCTCAGTGAAACTCCCACCCTCAGGCATTACACACTGGCCTATTTGCAGAGGTGGCTCTAATTCTTGACAGAGCATGGATTGTCCTCACTTCTGCCTCTTTGAGCAGAGGAGCAGCTCACTTTTCACTCTGGTCAGATATAGCTAGTGAGCAAATATTTTGCTTCTTCCACAGAACAATCACCGGTGGGTCATATTGTCTTAAGGTAGATAACTGTGTTCCTCTATATGAATTTCAGAATAAAAATATTGTCGTAGTCATAGACTGAAACTTTGCAGTCAGAGTATGAGGCAAAGATCAGTTATACATTGTAAGTATTTATCACGAAGCATATTGGAAGTATTTGGAGGTTAGAGAGTTGGCTCATTAATGTGTCTAGCAGTTAATAAATGACTTGGCTATTTTTCTCTCTCATGCAAGCTTACTTTCCTGTTCATGAAGCAGAAAATGAGAGCCCTGTTACTGCAGACGCAGGGTTTGTATAGCAGTGACTTATACTTCGGGGTACAAGCATGCTGTTTACGTAGAGATGCACACAGACGCAAGGCACATTCACAAATAAACACACACATGCTGTGTATCTCAGGCACGTCATTCACAGGCAGGAGGCAGAACTTCACAAAACACACATGCATGAACACACATTCCATGTAACAAAGAGCCTACAGTGTGTGGTGGAGAGATGAATTGCCTGTACTGTATTATCAGGGTGACTCATCAGACAGTAATCACTGAAAACAGGATGAAAGTCCTTATCAAAGGAGAAAATTCAGACATGAACAGTGTCTCAAAACAAAAACGATGAGGTCTTTGGCAGGAATCCTGAGCTGTACTTAGGCCTCAGCTGAGCCGGACATAGAGCCAACTGCACCTATGAAATTAATATTGTCTTCTCTCATCAGCCCCACACTGCAAGTATAACAATGTATACTGTTTCACCTTTTTAATGAACAACAATAAGTGTTACGTAGCATATGGGAAATGTTGTCTTTCTCCTTTCACAGCTTTATATGTTTCTATTACAATGCAATGTAAAGGGTTATTGTATTGAGAAAAGTAAAACGAGACAAACAACAGGCCCATTATGTGTTAATATTTACCAAAATTCATGTCAAGCAATTTACACAGTGTTAGTGTACATTTAGTAAAATGTTAGATTTTCAAATGCCTATGCAATGAATACTGTAAGTAACACTGCAATCAATTGGTGGTTTTGTGCATTTATCTGATGCTACTGACAGGAATCCAGTTGATGAAATCAACAGCACAGAAAGTTCACATGGCAATTAAAAAAGGCTCAGGGCAGTAATAAACCTGTCTTAAGCATTTACTGCCAATAACTTAATCCAATGTTGATGTTATTGGCAATAATGACACCATCCTTACACTCTACTCATAAACTATACTCACATAGACATGCAGCCATCTTTGCTTCTGTTAGTTGCATCCTGGTACAACGTTGTTGTCGTTATGTTATTATTGTTCCATGTCCGCCACACACAGCAGAGCTGGAGGGCTGCTGGTTATAATCTTATCCACTTACATCCAGTATAGCTCACTTTCAGAGAGGTGATGGCAGTGCACAGTAGCCCCTCAGAACTTCATTTTTCATTCACACACTTCACAGTGAATAATCAAGAATCAGCTCTGTTGTAGTAAGAGCTTGTTCAACAGACCCTCAGCTCAGGAAATGCATAGCATTTCTATTTTAACTGTGTTGACAACAAACTTCACATTATTGCTAGTTATAGACCACAGACAGGCACGCAGTCTGTGTATTGAGTTACTCCTTGCCAGCTATCTCTATCTGGATGTGTTCCATAATTCAGGACACAAATGCTATGAAAAGACTTAGCATTAAACTGATCAGAGGATCAAGCAGTACCAGTTGATTGAGAAGACCTTGAGCTGCTCAACAAAGATTTTGTTACTATAATCCAGTTTGCTAAATGGTTAATGTGATTAAAGTTCTTTGGGCCTAAATTTAGTTATGGTTCATAATTACATTCACATGGCATGGGAATGACTTCACATGACTGTCTCAAAGAAAATATGTTGTCAAGGTAACCATCCATGCAAGAAAAGTGCAACTGCTGTGGAGGTCAGAGTCTGTGAATTGTTTGGCGAAGTGTCTCCTGAGGTGAACATTATATTCACTTGCATCAAATAGAAATGTAACAGAGCACAGCAGGCAAAACCGCACAGTAGGAAATGTGATGCAGCTACTTTGCAGAAGTCTGTGCTGAGCTGAATTTATCACAGAGTGTAATGAACGGTAAGCAAAGCCCTTTAACTAGTTTGTAATGACAATGTGAGCTGTGTAGTATCTCGCAAATGTCTTTATGAGACCACAGGCTTCTGTCCTCATATACTGCATTTCACCACTTCTGCTTCACTGAGGAGCATTTCATATTCCCTGGCACACAGTAATATAGCTCTACTCCTCCATGCCAAATTGACTCCACAAGTGCTCCTATACCTGCTGACTGACACATGCTCACTGAAAATGATTCCTTCACCAGGAGCCAGCATTGCTGCTTGCTCTGGAGGGGTACTTGATTCCATTATTAAGTTGAAAAAGACAGACAGAGAAAGGAGATGGTGAAAAAAATCTCAACTGGGTAGAGAATAATAGAGAGCTGAGGAAGTTATCAGGGCAGGGGAGAGTAAGCCTGCCTTCTGACAGCAGATCAGAGAACTCCTCCAGCTGGAACCTCTGTTCATGAGCCGACAGAGCAGAGCCCAGCAGTCGGTCGAGAAGATGAGCTCTGCTGTACAGGACAGGTCAGAGCAGCAGCACCTATACACCATACATCAATTCCCCTCTGCACTATAACACATCTCTCCATCATTCTGTATCTTTTACATACTGACTAGGTTGTGAATCAGGAATCTGTCGACATATCTGCAGTATGATGGATTTTTTTTTTACATGTATTGTTGTTGTTGAAATATTGCCATCATTTTTCCAGACACAACAAGGACACGAAAGGGTTAAAGACTTATAGAGACAGAACCCCTGGGAGACTACCCGAGACCAAATCAACAAATTAATGCCAGTCCTATGAGAGGCTAAGCCTCTTATTTTTATTTCAAATGAGGATAGAAATTGACTTCCTTATTAAATCTAATTATTAGCCGGTGCCCTCCAAAAGTCTTCTGAAATTGCCTAGAGCGACCAGGCTATTAGCATAAACACCACCACTGGCAAGCTTAAAACAAATGGTATATTTAGTCAGTGTTAATGGGATTAAAGTGTGCTGGATTCAGGAGCAGTTCTACTAACAGTGAGCATCACATCTTCATTATAGATGCCCTGACTTCTCCATTTCCACTCTCTTTGTTTGCATTTCATTCCACTCTGCTGCCTCCTGCTCGTCTCAGTTATTCAACAGATTGTGTTCAATCTTGATCCAAAAATCCCAGACAATCATAAATAATAAAGGATTACACCAATCTCTGAAAAGCTGGTGGCTCGCCAGCGGCAATGCGCGCACACAGAAATAATTGTTGGCCATCTGTGCACCAGATTGGTAAGAGAAAGGGTAAACAAAGAGCACAGTGTACCTGCTAAAGCTTTCTCCCCTTCCCTCTCTCTTTTTATTCAGAGTACATGAAAGGCTTTGATGACGCTTACCCCTGCAAAATCCACTGGCTCACTCCAAGAGATTTTTTGATTAGGGAGGTTTCAGAACCACAGACTGACAAGCTGCGCCTGTCAGGAATCTAACAAGGCTTAGGGTCATCTCTCTATCAGCAGCCAAACAGTGCTGTAATACTGCATAGTGCCATGACAAATAGTGGAAGGGTGGAGAATAATTGACCAGGCAAATGATTGCATTTACATGTCATATACACAGTTCTCCAGAAGAAAGCAAAGTCACGAATGCTTACCCTCTGCACTCCCATAAATCACTATGTGGGCTAAGATTAGATTTACTGGCACAATGTTACTTATACAGCACACAGCCTGATCCACAGTAGAGGATGCTCTTAAACTTAGGCCGAGCATTACAGATTCTTATTGGGGAGAATTGATCTTGTTGCTAAAGATTGTGCTGGGGTCAATCAATACATTTTGATTTGAGCTGTAAAGCTAATAGTGATATGCATTAGATTTATGGGTCGGAGAATAAATCAATATGAGATGGGTTTCACATGGATTCCACCATCTATTAAATAGCCTGACTGAGTCCCGTTCTTCTGATTAAGACTCATTTGATACGAACCATCACATTATTGTTTGGCTAATTCACACCAAATGCTGGATTTTCCACACGTAACACACATCATCCCATGGCCTCTTCCATCTTATGATGTGAAACTAAAACGAAAGCCTGGGTTTCACATGCTTTTGCTGTTTGCAGCCTCCTTTACAGTCTGTGCAGGGAATGAAAAATGACCTTAAGACATCCCATCCATCCCTGCTGTAGGACCCTCATTATAGTGGGAGATTTATAATGTATATGCAGAGAGAGATAGATAAAGATAAATAGTGTGTGATTCTGGAGCAGCAAGGAGACAAAAAGATAGGGCAGAGTAATAATGAGCTGTGTTTATGTGCAGCGTTGCTTGGCCTGTTGACAGCGGTTAATGAAGTTACAGTTAGTGGGGGGATCTGCTGCCACTAATTAAACCTACTGTCATTAGCAGAGTTAGAAAGAGGAGGCATTGCAGCAGGAATGGGAGGAGCAAAGACACTGCCAGATCCATCAGAGGAGTAGCAGAACATGTACAACCAGGAAAACACACACACACACGCACGTACGCACGCACACACACACACACACACACACACACACACACACACACACACACACACACACGCACACACGCACACACACACACAAGAGGCATTGTTTATGAAAGAGACTATTTTATTTAGTGCTATTGTACACAGAAACCCCTGACTTTGCAGTGATACAAAACATTTAACTTGCTTAAACAATGAACCATATACATTCCTAAAACAGACGTATAAGGAATGGGACTCAAATACAAAGTATGCACACTCTATCAAGTGCATAAAGAAATAAAGTTGACAGAGGTTATATTAAACAGAGGATAGAGGAGATACTTTACACCTTACTGAGGATACAGTGTGGACTGGCTCCTGAAGAAACCACAGTTCTGACATCTGGAAACGTTGCAGCCACCGCTGTGCTGTTAGAAAGTGGGAGGGAGCTCGATTGACTGTCACAGAGTCTGAGTGGAGTTCAGTGTGTGCCATCACAACCACAGCTCCATCGTAGCCTGTAATCCAGCTCACCACCAAAGCCACCGCTGTTGGCTGCCTGTGCAGACCAAGCCTCACTGTTTGTTTATACAGCACGTAGACCCAGCCATTAAAAGTGGGAAGCCTGTCAAAAATAAAAAGAGACTTTTCATGTTTGAGGGCTGCAATTGTGGCTCTTGTGTGATGTTTTTCCTCCACACTGACCCCTTGCTTTGAGGTTGGGAAGCCGCTTAACCCTGGGCTGTGGAGCCAGCCGATTGGCTAAGCCAAATGCAGTATTTTTGAATGTGGTGGTGTAGAGGGTGCCTCCGGCAGAGGTACTGTGGTTGCGTGCAATGACTATGGCTGTGTAACCGAGGCAGCCTACACATCATTATAATGGCTCCTCAGGCAAAAAAGCCAAAGATCCTTCATAAATGTGCACATCATTTCCCTCATTATGTCCTAGTTACCTTTCCTCAAGTTCCCAAAAACCTCACTAGAAGGCAAAGTTAACCATGCAACAAGCTGAGTAAATGCTAAGGATTGTACCCATATAGTGGTAAAGGTAAAGTTACACATTTCTGTTTTGATACCTAAATAATCTGGATAAATACATCTCAACAAATTATCCACCCTCTTTAAACGGAAGCTGCTTACAAATGATACAAGGTGTTTAAAATAGCCTGTTCCAGCTAACAGCCATTCAACTACTAAAGCAGTGGAGGGAGAATGTGGAAATTTGCTATGTAGTTAACTTGCGACAGCCACCAATTAGGTTTACGATTCGGGCGCCTTTGGGCCACTGTCGCCAGGCCTCAGTCTCCCTCTGATGTCATTACACAAATCTGCTCCAGTCTGACAGAGCACCAGGGCTGTAGGACACAGGGGGAGAAGGAGAAGGAAAGTTGGCTCGGCTCCTCTCCTCTGATAGCAGCAGATAAACCAGCCTTGGGGCCTCTTATCTCATCTGTGGATCCTGTGTAAATGTAAGTTTTAGTCTGGCAGATTACATCAGCAGAGCCTGCTGGGGACAGAGGCCAGCCGCCGGGGGACCATGATGACTCCCCTTATGTGACAAATGCATCCCCTCCACCCTTCACAGACTAACAAAACAGGACCTGGGTGTACTGTGGGTGATGGCTCCTCTCAGCCAGTTAGCATGAGTCCCCAAAGGAACCTGAATTAAAACTGTCAACTCCCATTTAGCCCAAACCCTCACCCCTCAGCATTTGTTTTCAGCATTTGTCAGCTGCACACTGTGTGCTGTGATATTAGCGGACAGCATGCCTCACTTTGGATAAACATCTCTTTTATGGCTCTGTAGATGTGTGTGTCTTGACAGAAGAGGAACCAACCAGCTGACGTGGGACCAGCAGTCTTTGGTCCACAAGCCACAAAGGTGCCATGTGAGTGTGAAAGGTTCACTTTAGGATACATAAACAAACCCTCCCTGTTTGTCTAAAGTTCTCTCTCTCTCTCTCTCTCCCTCTCTCTCTCTCTCTGTCTACTGTATGTACAGCACATTCCAGTCAGACAGTCAGACAGACAGGCCACATCTGGGGAGCAACGAGTGGAAGACCAACCCCTTCTTTCTTTCCTCCCTGCTCCCTGTGTCTGTCATCCCACCCAGAGAGGGGAAGTGGTGAGGTTGGAGTGGTTGGCCAGACGGGGCCAGCTGTGTGACCACAGACCTCTGAGTGTGTGTATGTGGGAGGGAGGGAGGGATCCACAGGCCTTATTACAGACCCAGCTCCACACTGGGCCTCACAAACAGCTACTTCACAGCCAGAGGCAGCCACTGAGGAGCAGCACTAACACTGCAGGATTTGTACTGTGACAGCATGAGAATGTACGCTCGTGTGTTACAGTCAATCACAAGCATATCAAATGTCCAATGTTTAATGTATCTACTTCTTTGGTGGGTGTATTTGTAGTGTTGGGGGGGTTCCTTTTAAAATATTTCAGTACAGATCATTAATTACAAGCCCTTAATTTGTAATATATTCTCTCAGACTATTAGGGTTAGTAAAACCCTACCCCTGATTTTTATTTAGTAACTTTTGATTACTTCAACATTGTCATATGTGAATAAATGTGGCATTCACACAGTACACCTACCGAAAGTAGACTGAACCCAGGGATTACTCTGAATGTATAGTGATACTTATTGTGGAGAGTGTAGGTTATATGTAAACACAAAAGCAATGTGATTTTTTTTTCTGGCAAAAATGATGAAGAGGCAATTATTTCTTGACCTTTTATTTTCAACTTGTGTGATATTGAGAAAATAAACAGTTTAATAGTAGCACATGAAACGGAACAATTTTCACTTTGCAACCAGTCCTCTTAAAATAAAATGGTACCAGAAAGGGCAGTTTTAGCTCCTTCTTGAAAAGGAAATGGAGAGAAACAGAAAATATAATAATAATAATAATAATAATAACAAAGAATAATGTAATTTTAACATTCAAACATGCAATGTGATTGTGCATTGCAACTCCATCCAATGTGTGTGTGTGTGTGTGTGTGTGTGTGTGTGTGTGTGTGTGTGTGTGTGTGTGTGTGTGTGTGTGTGTGTG
>JAPTYQ010000024.1:15628636-15660961 GCA_029814465.1 Ostorhinchus cyanosoma | reverse complement strand
ACACACACACACACACACACACACACACACACACACACACACACACACACACACACACACACACACACAACTCATGGACTAAAAATAAAAACCAAGGCAAGCAAAAGGTTGAAAATCCAAATTCCACCTGCAATTTGACTTACGGATCTGAATTTTAATAAGAGTTTTTTCAACTTTCAGGAGAACTTTTCTGATTTAGCACTCAGTGTACCCTAGTTTTACTATTCAGATATCACAAACATTAGTGTTCTGCTCCACTAATGAAATCTTTACACAGATCAGAGAATGTAATGAACACAAATAATATTAAAGAAAAGAAACATTACAAATCCTGTACTCAGATGTACAAAAACTCAATAAAATCATGATCAAATAACAAATAAAAGCAGAATTATAACCACAAGCCCTCATATTACACACACTTGTGCCTCCAAAATCCCCGTAATTTGAATTTAACTCAGAAGAGACTGTGGATTTCCCTTATTTTTTACTCATCAGTCCATTAATTATTAAGGTCTGATTGTCACAAAGGACAATTTCTTAGTCTCCCACTGAGCTGAGATTCTATGTGCAAAACCACTACTATGGTGCATTGAAAACAGATGGATCAAGCAGTCCTTCCCTTTTATTTGGACTGCTCTCTGTTATTGGAAGGAATTTCAGTAAGAATTACCAAATCTGGCTGTCTTTCAGGAAAACAAATGGACACAGATGTAGTTTTCCATTTTACAGGCTGTTTATGTCTTGCAAATTCCTTCTCCAGAAGAGCGGGGTATGTTCTTTCATGTTTTAATGGTTGAGAGTGACCGCAGCCTTTTGTGGCAAACGCACTTTTCCAATACTAATGACATACAGTCACACAAGGCTCTGGCAGCAGTGTGCTACTAAGGCTCTGTGCCCACTGTGTAATTAGTCTACCACTAACTCCTAGTCTGGGGAAACATTCACAACCACATTAAACACTGACGGTTTTTCACCTCAGAGAGCCTGAAGCAGATGGATACGCTCTGGAGGAATCATATAGAGCACAAATGGCTTTCATCATCAGTTAAACAGATAGCATTTGTTGTCTAATAGGAGGGGCTTCCCTGCATGAGCTTCTCAGGGGTTTATAGTCAACACAGGCTCAAAGACAACCAAAAGGCTTGGATGTCAATCTTTTCATTGGCATTACTTCGCTGTGGTAAGTTTATCTTTCCCTGGAGTGGCTGGAAATAATTACTCTGGAAAAAAAATTACCAGGAACTGGATGTGTTAGTAACAACTCTGAACTGTTCACAGTCCCAAGCAGTCACATGTCAAATAAGTTCTCAATTTGTAACAGATTACAACTGCTTCATGGATTTACTTGGGGAATTTCTGCCATCTGGTGGCTTCAGCACAACATGGCACCTTTGAAATAGTAAACAAGAAATCTGTGTTTATTTAGTATAATATATGAGTCAAATCCACACTAAGATGCTGATGCTGATTATACTTAAAGGGTGACAAAAAAAAAAAAGGGGGGGGGCGCTTGAACCAGCCTCATTAGGAGCAGTTCTACCATGCACATGTTTCTCTCATATCTGGAGTAATGACAGCACTGGGGTTGTGGGGTCACATGAAAGCTCTCACACCAGAGGAAATCCTCCCTTTGTCTCGGCCTCGAACATTGACTGTAAAGTGTTAATCACAGCAGAAAGTGGAGCCAAGAAAGAAGCAAATGCTGAGGTCTCCCCCTGGTCAGAGCAGCCGAGGAGTCCTGTGTGCGTGTCAGTCTTTCTGATGGGCTGTTAAAAGCCATCGGGGGGCTGTGATCTGAAAACATACTCCTGTGAAAACGCATATGGTCCTGGTTAAAGCTGGGGGAAATTGGATTAAAGAAATTCTTCTTCTTGAAGCACTCCGAATTGTTCCTGCCATAACAACTGCAAGCAGCTGACACCGAAGAAACCACAAATCAGCCTGAAACTAATATTTAGTTTCTCTTTTTCATGTCAGCTATGTCACAACAATGACAAAGAAGCTGGCTGGAGGGGATTCAGTGCAGAGAAAGGGAGAGGAGGAAGGGGCTTTGGCCTGCTTTCAGCCGCCTATTACAGTTTTCCTCAACAAAATACCCTGCTCTACGTACTTTCCACCCTCCTTAGGCAAATCCAAACAATCAGAGCAGAAAAAACAGAAATAAAATAAGCTCACAGGTGTCCATGTAATCCCCAAGTTTGGTCACGTGCAACACTTTGCTTAAAATGACTGAATTTGTTCATTGCAGTAATAAAAGCTTTGAGGCAGAGGGAACACAGGCCCAAAAAGTTTCTTTCAAGTGTATAAATTTGTACCATATGTCCAATTCATACTAAGAAAGTAATGAGTTACATTTTATTTCAATGACAGAGTCTTGGCTGCACTCATAAAGCCAGTTATCTAAAATAATACAGGCTTTTCTTTAGTGAAGCTGCTTGAATGTGCAAGGTTAAATAAACAATCCTGACAGACAGTTTTGGCAGATTATTCAAATATCTGTTAATCCAAGAGCTACAAGGGAGCCAAAGTTAGGATTCGAGCATGGAAACTGGCCAAAGACAGTACATTGGAATTGTGATTTAATGGTAAATCCACTGATACATGAAATGTTTCCATTTATCAGCCTGGTCAGTGCAGCGTTGTCATCACTGACAACAGCACTTTCAATAAAACAAAATACTGGGCTTCTAAACTTTAGCGATCCTGCACTTACAAACTTTTTCCCCCCACTGCATAACCCTTTGAATTAATGAATTAGAACAGACAAGTAGGGAACCAACAAAGAGAAAAATAGGTAAGCAAGTGGATACTGAATGCGTTTCATGTAACCGATAATTAGGTTACGACAAAACCACGCAGACAAGTTATTTTTCTGAAATTACCATTTATAAAAGGAAAACTTATCTCCATTAAGTCAGAAAGCAGTTAGCAATTTTACCACAATTCCCTGTGGTGTATTTTCCTATAAAGAATATTCAGTAACAGATTAAGAGAAGGTTCAATTAGTGACAGTGAGACTGACAAACATGTTCCATTGGTTTCAAATGAAAGGACAGACTATACACCTGAGAATGAAAGTCTTTTATTAGAAAATGATGACAGCCTATGAGACAAATTTAGCCAGCATCTGAACCACAACGGGAAAAAAAACAAAAAACCTCATGATGAAGTTCCTTTTTGAAAAATCCTGATTAACACCGGACAAAATAAGTACTATAGAAACTAAAAAGTGGTACTCAAAAACATACCAATACAGGAAGAGCGTACTCAGCAGCTTTCCACATGAAAGAAAATGAAATTTGTCCAGGGATTAGTGTGAAATCTTTCACTGATTCTTCCTTAATAATGGACAGATCTCGCACAATCCGTTCTCTGAAGGCTTTAAGTGAACTAACGTCCTTTTGACCAGTTAGAATGTCATCTCCAAACTTCAACACACAAAGGCTTCAGATCCGAATAAAATAACCTTAGACTGCCTTGCGGTGGTACTCTGGAGGGGCGACTTCATAGTCACTTGCATTGAAGAGTGATGCAGAGTTCTTTACAAGATACCTGAAAAAAAAAAAAAAAAAGAATCAATATTTTTGAGCTAGTTCTGATGGTGATTAATCAATACAAGTTTTATCAGCAGCTTTCTAAAGCCTTAAATACTCACTTGAGGAAATCTTGTAGATAACTGAGCAGCAGTGCAAGGCTTTTCTCATCCAGGGGAGTGTACGCCAACATGGCTCCAATTCTCACTTTAAGAAGACCAGAAAAATTCATTATCTTAATCTACACAGTTAAGAAGTCACACATCAATCTGAATGGAATGGGGAAAAAAATTAAGGAGGAACTTAAATGTATCTATGTATTGTTAATTCTACATCATGACTGTCGCATCTTGTCCATTATGCAGTCTAAAAAATAATTTAGGGCCTTAGTAAATATCACAGTAATAAAAAGGTATACTACCTCAATAAAATCTCTGAAAATCACTTTAGTGCTTATTTGAATTGGATGTACCAAAATAAATGCTTAAAAATCCAACAGTTAATTTTGTCTTATATTTACATCTACTATTTAAGTTTATTTCACAAAAAGAACTGAGTATTTGGGCAACAAATTATGTAAAATATCCATAATATTTTCTGTAAATGCCAGTGGGAATATTTGATTATATTTACTTATAGAGATCAGTTTCAAGAACTTTAATTATTACTTTTTCTAACTCAATAGTCTTCATCCCTAACAACAACAAAAACTCAAGTGAGTGAGTTTTGGGAGTTGCAGACTGACATGCTTTTACCTTTGGCTCATCCTACTTTAAACTGTCTGGTCAGTCGGATAGGTGGGGTGGGGGGTGTGGGGTAATGGCAAAAGTCTTACTCAAAACTAACCCATAACTCACATATTGACCTGAAGTCCTCCTACATTAAAGAGTAAATACATTTTAACAAATTAAGTAAATGTAATATTGTGGAGTGTTTACCACATTGCATTGTGGGTATTGGGCATGTTGCTTGATAATGTGGTAGTTTTATGTGCAGGGGTTCAGCAGGGTTGCAGTGTTAGTGTGAATTTGGGGTTAATGTGTGTAAGGCAATGTTTATTGGCCTTTTTGAGTTTGTTTTTTATTTTTGTTGAGGGGCACCATAAGTGAAAGCCATAGGCCCAACAATGCTTTACCTGTTCATCTATGACTGTTAATGTCTTACTCACTTTTAAAACTAACCCTGACACTTGCCAAATTACAAGCACGTCCTGTACTCTTATATTGCTCTGAATGAACATCTTGCTAATCCTCCAACCACACTACGATCATAACTCCGATATTTGATAATTCAGCATGACTTACATTCTATTAAAAATATATAGTAAATGTAGTACATAAATTTTGTTAAATAATCACCTTAAATCAGTGTTTTTCTACCTTCAAGTCGCTTGGACTTCAAATGGACTCGCCTGAAATTTCTAGTAATTGACAACAATTTTTTTTAAATTACTAATACAAAATACTTTAATGATTCAATGTAAATTTTATTAGAATTAAAATGCCGTGCACTTTTCCCAAATAAAAATCAAGTTAAAATAAAATGCAGGATATAATATCTGAGAGGGCAAATCTCGATTGGTCAAATCATGTGTCAGAAAACTGGACTGAACAGAGAATGGAAAGATTTTATCACCTGCCTGGCCCTGCTAAGATGTCACCAAGAAACACTAAGAACCAGACACCAAAAAGGTGCATTTTATACATTAAATAGTCTAAATGTCATCTAAAATGTATATTTATTTGCAACATGGTATAGCAAACTATTACATGATGAAAAACTCAAATTAGCCAAAAAAAAACAATGTCAGTTTTTAAATGTCTGGTGTCGGCAGAAATTTGTGATATTGAAATGGGGTCGTGAGCCAAAAAAGGTTGGGAACCGCTGCCTTAAATGAAATCTACTATTTTTTTTGAGTGGTATGATCTTAGGGTTACTATTGAATAAACAATATTTTAATGATATCACCTCAATTTTATATTTCATGGTACTCAGTTTAGTTATTTATATCTGCTTAAATTTTTTTAATGACATTTACTTAATTTGTAAGTTAACTCTAAATGATTTCACACTTAAAATTTAGTCAATGTTTTTGAATGTACAAATGTTATACAGATTAAACTGAGTAGAGCATAGATAAAGTTTTTAGAGTGTGTGCTTTTTCTTGATGTCTGCCACACCACCACATTAGAAAATGTCCTCTACAAAACCAATTTTCAGTAGTATGAGGTGTTTTTACCAAATAGCCTCAGTAGGTGTGGAGCGCCGTAGATCTGTGACATTGATGTATCTGGATGGTTGGCCAGGATATCTGCATACTGTGGCCTCTCAAATTTGTAGAGAAGCTGTGTCCCCAGCATAACGTTGAAATATTCACGGATACCAGCAACCACCTCGTTCACAGCAAACTCCCTGAGCAGTGAAGGAAAACATTACGTCCACACACAGAACAAAATAACACTGTAATGAAGAAAAAGTGTTTCTGCAATCTCCAATATGTTACAAGTTTACAAGTACAAATTACTTGCTGTCAGAGTTTCCTCTTGATTTCTTGTAGTTTGCATAATCTTCAAGGACTGCGTCAACATTCTTTTTTGCTGGCAAGTGGAAAAGCTGAAGGCAGAAAACAAAACAGAAAATATACACGTAAATAACTCTGGAAACACTCGTCAGTTAATACAGTGATATTATTACTATAATGTGATGGGTAAATATATTAAAAAAGGACATCAGTCAATAGGACAAAATACACACTTTCCACAGTACAATAAAAGGTACACTTCCACATCTAAAATACACAGTACGCAATTTCTGCTCAAAGCATTTTTCAGTCAGGACATGATCACATGTTGTTGTGAAATAGTATAGATCACAGAAGTGCTTTTCACCACCTTCGCCAATAAAAGTCTGTGTGATGTGATGCCACTTATGGATGAGGAACCAATGTTAAAGTTTTATTAAAATTAATATAGGGAAAAGCTTAGGGTTAATGTTATTTATTAACATTAGACAAGAGGATATGACATGAGCTGGAGATTAGCCGATGAAAACAGGCTGTATGCTAAATGAAATCATGAAAATTGTGAATATTTGCAATGCAAATTCACAATCTAATGGTGTTACTTACAGGAAGCAGTCATATTTTTTCTCTACAGATATGTTATTCATTTATAGTGTGAAACTTCATACAGTATTCGTTTCTAGTCAAACTTGATTCCAACTTAAGGGATAAAACACATTTTTTGGGTAAACTTAATTTACGTTGTTGGGAAGATGAACTGTGGCTTATTTTACCACAGCAATTGCATCATGCATACTATGAAGTACAGCTTTTTGCTCCAACATCTGCTTTTTAAGAGGTAATTTGGGGTTTTCCCAACCACCATTACACAGTCCTGTATGTGCATAAGTCTTAAGCCATTGCTAGGTTTGTTGTTTTTGCCGTGTTTAAATGAGCATATATAATTATTTCTAATTCTCCATTCTTCAGATACAGCAACAAAATACAGGAAATATGTGCACAGCCTTAAAAGACAAAATAAAATGTAATTAAATTAACCTGGAAAAAAAAAAGGAAATATGCAAAAAGTGCAAAGGGAGGTCACACAAAATACTACCTATTTGGTTTACAGATGCTGTTTTTTCCCTGAAACATGGTTTTACTACTGTACATACTTCCCAAACATACAGATTGTATCTTAATGCAAAGACTGAGAAATGCGTGTGTGTGGTCATTAGAACTTTACTAAAATAACAAACCCAAACAGTACTGGCCTTTTACACAGTATTGTATTTCAAATACATTTAAATCATGAGTTATGAATTAGGATTTTTCTTCCATATATGGGGATGTGGTTGTTTGTTAAATTATTTCAGCAGGCACAACAACCACATGTGAACAAGCCAGTCATTGAGCCAGTTTACATGACCATAAAAGCCCAATAACTGGGAGTAATGGGATAATTATAATAATCAGATCTAACACATTGACATGAACGTAAGAAATGCAATAATTGAAAAACCCCCGGTTTAAACACTCCAGTCCATTATTGGATTTCTTTTGGAATACATAAGTGTGTAGTGATGGTAGACTTAAACTTCCTATTTTCATCCACTCATGTTTGACTATTTAACTTCCACTCCCTATGATTTTAATTGTGTCTAAAGATGCACATACATAAAAGAATGCAATAATTCAGATTAACCTGTACTGAAGCAAGAAGACATCAGAGTATTGGGAATAAATCCAGGTGTGTTAATCCGATTTCACATAATCGGATAACTGCCATTATCTGATAAAACATATCAGATTATCCTGTTTACATGGTCACTTGAATAATCTGATAACTCCAGGAATCGGATAATGACCAGAGTATTGGTATGCATGTAAACAGGCTCATTGTTAGTCATGTTTTCCTTTATGGGTCATAGTTGTAAACATGACAGTATCCCTGAGGGACAATCCCTGATGGACTTACATAAGCTTCTGTTTATAGCACATGCATGCATTACCATTATTTTTGATGCACAATGGTTATGTTCAGTTGAGAAACCCGCTTGGCTGGGTTTCTTCATTTTTGTGTATTCAGTGGAAATTCAATGCGAGAGATAACATGGGCACATTGTACAATTTGAAGACGGGGTGAGGCTTCACCTCCTTCCTTGAATTGAGTAGGCTTGACTGTGTGTTTGGGAGTGAAAATCAGCAAGATCTGACCTACCTTATTGTGCCAAAGATGTGTTTAGTGATTGTTAAGAGCACGCAGTGCTAAATTGAATGCTGAAGTGTCTTTCTAGTAGAAAAAAGTATGGGATAACTCCAAATGTACATGTATGTAACCCAGGTAATTCCTTCAGCATCTGATGCCAAAATACCAGGATGTCCCCTCTGTATAGTTTCATAAATGGATTGTTATTGGTCATGCACAACAGCTTCTTCCCAGAGGGCGCTGTTGCAGGATAAGAATTATACTCACTAACCTGTTTTTGTCGTGTAATCAGGTCCCAGTCATCCACAAGCCATGGTTTTAATTCCTCTGGGATTTTTACTTTAACCTCAACACGATTTATGAAAGTCTCCTCCTAAACAGACATGACAAATCAATCAGCCTTTTGCAGCACATTTCCTGAATCTGTTCCTTAATATACACCTCTAAACACTGAGAAATTCACTTTTTACTTTCTGCAGTAATCAGCAGGAAAAAAGAACGTCTTTCATTTCTGAACTTACACTTTCAACAGTTGGATCAACTCGTGCCCTCTTCTTCCGTGGAGGGTGGGTTGGGTCTCCTCCTGAGCTTGTTCCTTCTCCTGCTCCAGGAGCTGTAAAGGCAGAAACATAATCAACTGTTATTCACATCATTACAAGACTCATAGTATCAACCCATGGCATGTCCAACATGCTTGTACATGCTTGATAACTATTAACATTTTATTTAAAAATATATATATATAATAATGTGTACTCACTCTTCTGTTTGTTCTTTTTGGTTTTCCTACAATAGAAAGAAAGTTGTTGTGATAAAAAAAAAAAGTATAATATATGTAATAGTTTTGCAAGAGATATACCAGGCGAGATGTAAAAAAGAATATGCACTCACACGTCATTTTTCTGCGCTGGAGCAGGTAATTTCTTATTTGGTGCAGCACCCCTCATTCTCCCTTCTACATAATGGTCTCTAAGACAAGGAGTGAAGCAAATTCAAAATATTAACTTTACAGAACAAATCATCATCAAATGCGAAATGTTTTCCTGAAAAATTTGAGAATTTATTTTAGACAATAACCTAACAATCAGTTTAGAACTGTGTATAAGATGGAAACTGCAATTAAAAAAAATTGAGAGATCAAACTTACTGATTGGCCCTCTGAAGCTCTTTCTGTTTCTGCAGGTTACTGTCCACATACTTAAGTACTCTGCTTTCAGGAACCCATTCGTCCCAGCTACAAAAGAACACATTCACAAACTGATCAAGCACTTGCTATATTTGTACTCTACAAATCTTAATACATCTATTTCTAATATTAGACCCTTACTTTTTATTCCACCCGCTGTAATGAATGAAGTATTTTATTTGTTTGTCCTTGATATTTATTTTAACACACTGCAAAGAGAAACACAGTTCACTGTTAAAACAGAGACAAAGAAATATAACAGGATCACATGTTCAGAGACACTGTCTAACTTAACCTACCTTAGCTTCGTAGAGCAATGGCCCATGAAAACACAGCACTCTTTCACCTGAACAGAGTGTGGGTCAATTAAAAATCAATTAACCAGACTGAACAAAATTAAATTCGACACCTTTAGGCAAAAAGCTGACCCCTAGACTTCTAACACAGTCAATGGAAACATTATTATACATTTCACA
The DNA here is from genome assembly GCA_029814465.1 of Ostorhinchus cyanosoma. Taxonomy (NCBI): domain Eukaryota; kingdom Metazoa; phylum Chordata; class Actinopteri; order Kurtiformes; family Apogonidae; genus Ostorhinchus; species Ostorhinchus cyanosoma. Next base: position 15,651,054 of record JAPTYQ010000024.1, on the reverse strand, counting down.
TTGTTATCGTTGTCCACTTACCAGATTTAAAAAAAAAAGCATTCACAGTTTTAAGTGTTGCAATTGGCTCATGCATGAAAATTACTAAGTTTTTGTCCAACCAATACATTTAGAATTTATTATGAAACAGTTGAACTATCTTTGTAAATTATAGAAAATGATTGTATGACATAACACGGTTAAACTTCCGAGACAATTGGGTAGTTATTTTAATTTGGAAGTAGAAGTAGTCTGTACATTAATAAATAGTGCTTATTTAGACCTGCAGTGTTTATTTTTCATCTTTTCCATAAATCGATTGATCGGTTCTTCATGACGTATTCTGTGTTCTGTACTCGTATATGAGAGACAACTTAACATGTTTAAGGTTTTGAACCATACAAGACATTTAAGAATATCATCTTGTTCTTTGGAGAAAAAGTGATTAACGTTTTTTAGCCATTGCTGGAATTTGATTGGGAGAAAAAACAACTCGTCGAAAGCACCAACAAAATGTTAAGCAACAACAAGAATAACTGTTACTTATAGCCCTGCAGCTATAATCTAAAATATTCTATATTCAGATAACTTCATAATTACTTTTTAATGAATATGTGGACTGGATGTATGTGAAGCGTAACCGCACTTTACTTTGATTCCGTCTGATTTGGTGTCATATGTAGAGATCATCTTGGCTCGTTTGACACAAAGGGGTTGACAGATCGAAAACAACAAAAGGCATGGCCTTTATGCCTTTAAGTTAATCGGCAGGCTAGCTTGGACTCAGCTAACAATTAGCTCTGTTTTTGCAGGGAGGTGGGCGGTGAACTCAAAGGGGCTAATGCTACATGAATGAAGCTGCTGCGTTGTGGCTATTGATATAAAACTGTCAACCTGGGCGAATAAGTTATTATTCCAAGATTAGATTGTATTTTAAAGAAAATTTTGGAGCATACAACATGATGAACCAAACGATCTGAGCTCTATTTTGTGCGCACGGAAACAACAATGAGCGCCAGTCTGAAGCTGACTGTCCGATGGCGGCTAGTTTGTTTCGATCACAGTGCTAGCTAACAGCAGATACTGCCCTCCGTCTAAAGCACATACCGCGGTCACATATCTGCCAAAAGACCAAAAAGACAACTTATTACCTTCTTGAAATTTAGGTTTCGGGTCCTGTTTCGGCGCCATTCACGGATTAAACTATCAAAATATGGGAAAAATCGCTAGCTCCCATTCCAGTCTGAAACGGCGCCGCTCTCTAAAAGCGTCATGTCCAACGTGATGACGCAATGACACTGCGCCGTATTAATAAGGCAAGAACCTGCGACGTACACCGGACGCGAATTTGTGAAAAATAGGATGGTAGGGGAAGGTACCGCCTTTCTTGGCTCTTATTGGCTAGAAAGGCCCTTCTGTTGTGTTTCAGTCTCAACGAGTAAGGAAAGTATAGTATTAATAATAATCACTTTACTCTCCACATATGTGGAAATTTGGCTTTGGCTTCGCATTTAGGTTTTTAAAAATCACAAGTTTACAGAACAAATACACAATATTTTATTACTGTGAAAACAAACAATCAAGACTCATAGGATTTCATTTTCACAATCATGACATTTAAAAAAAAAATGAACAGCATAATGGTATGAAATGAAGTGTTATTTCTTTAGAAAGAATTTAAGCCTGAATTTTAACAATGAGATCAAGGCGCTATTTTTGACCATGGAGGGTTTGGTGTTCCATAACGTGGGAACTCTGAGTTTGATATTAAATTGACTCCGTGTTGTACGTGACAACTGACTGTGAATGCTGTCTCCTAGTGTATGAATGTATATTAGACCAAAACAAGAACCAGTTATAGATTATGAGTATGATTGATTGCGATTACTATTACTATTATTATTATTAATAACCTCTGCTCAGCAATGAGTGAGGCATCTAAGGGTGCATGACCGTTTGAATGGCAGCTGACAGCCTGCCCTGCATGTAAGTTAACTGCCAGATGAAGTAGCCAATCCTATAAGTGTGTTTCTAACCAATCAGAGGCAAGACAGGCGGTGCCTTTCCCTACCATCCTACGATTCGCAAAATATACTGGACGTAACGCTGGTCTGTTCATTGAGAGGGCAGTATTTCACACAAAATACCCCATAAATATATTTGTCTGTGAATATCACCCAGCAAATATCAGGTGTTTGCATGAAAAATGTAGTATGTTTTGTTTTCTAGAGGATTCTGGTCTTTTAAATATACCATCTGGTGTTTTTAATACTTTATCAGAAAACTTAAAACGACCTTGTGTCAAAACTGTACAGAAAATACTATCTGAAGTTAGTGAGGTTCCCTGTCATTCTTGTTAGAGGATGTCAGTTGAAAATAAAAGCTCACTTTCCTGTAGTGTGATATTGTATTCCTCTTATCACGCATACTGAGCCGTCATTTGCATGGGTTTAGGAGATGAGTTTTTTTTTTTAGTAGCAGATACAACTCAAAATGTAATTCAGATCCATTGCTTTCTGTTCTGCTTTTATAGTGTACCTCTGACATACTAATAGATCTTCATACTATCTGATCAAAGCCACTCAAACTTGCACCTGGATGATTAAAACACGTAATGTAATAATAACAATAAAGAGATGAATGCAGGTAACAATGGTTTTAATTTCTTATGTCTTCCTGTTGTACTGTGTCCTTTGGTAAGTCAGCTGCTGCCACCTTTAGTTTATCACATACATTCAATCAACACATTTGGAGATACGTCATTTTCACTGGACAGGACGAGGATGAAATCGCATAACCTGAAAAGTAACTAAAGCTGTTAGACAAATGTAGTGGAGTAAATGTGCCATGTCTTGGATGTGGAGAATAGAATATATGAAACTGTGTCAAATAAAAATACTTGAGTACCAGTACCTCACATCAGTACTTAAGTAAACAATTTGAGAAAAAGATTTAATTACACCCAAGCACTGGCTTTAGGAAATAACTGGCAATCTTTCCTTAATACTTTGTGTTACTTATGCTCCCATATCACATTTTAGTTCACACACTACATGCATCCACTTTTAAAGCTTTGGATTTTGCTTAACAAATTGAATAAAAAATCTGCATACTGTAGCAGAAGACATGCATGTAATGCAGGACTAACCTTACACCAACTACAATGATGCACTTTTATATGTCTGTTTAATTCTTACAAATATCAAACAGCACAGTAGACCTTGTTGCGGTTCAAAATGATCAAAGCCTCTATTGAGTTATTGACATCATCTGATAGTAAAACGGACAGAGAAACAGAAAATGTTACAATGCATGTCAGGCAACAATGACATCTTTAAATAGCATTAATTATATAATTACAAAAGAAATATCACATACAATGACAGCAATGCATATTCACGAATCAAACAAATGCTCAAAATATATAGTAAATAAATAATCCTAATTGTAAGCGCAAGTCAAGAAAATAAAGGGAGGTGTTCATAATAACTTCAATGGTTTTAAGTTCTAGGCCAAAATGTGTTGTGATACACTCAAAGACTAAGCTATCTTAGTTATCTTATAGGCGGCTGCAAATACACGAAACAACGAAAAAGGCTACGCATCCTGTGGCCTCACAACAGAACAGCATAGCACTCAAACATGTGAGCTTTCAGGTAAATCGCAGAGACATGCAAAGCTGAAAACTACTCTTGAAGTGTGTACTGTTAACTGTGAGTGCTTCAGTGCACCACACAGCCTTTTTGCAAAAAGCAAGTGTGAATCAAATAGAACGACATCATTATATGTCATATGTCCACTTGTACTCACTGAACATTTGTGCCTTTCGATTACCAAGTTACTTTAAGTGGCCTTGACTTTGAAGTGGAAAACAAGTTTGTAACGTTAATCCACTACTTCACTTGAAAAAATGAAATATGGAAAATAAGGAGAGAAAAAACACAATTTTCAGATTTGTATAAAGCTCCGACTGTATCATGTGATAACAGAAGGGTGCTTGTCATATTCATTGCTCTTCATTCACACACTGAAAAAAGCCTGGTTCTACAATACAATACTGACTTTCTTCCAATTCATATGCATTTAAATACAGTCTGATCTGTAAAATTGTTCATAATTGACTAAAAGAGGCAAGGAGCAAAAGAGTGCAGAGTTATGACAACAGAAGGATTTAGCGTTTTCTTTTGCAATTCTAGTGGCAACAGTTCCTAAAGGCAGAGGGAATGCTTTTTTAAAAAACAGCATACATCCAACATAAGTTACATCATAAATATTCCTTAAAAATAATGACCACAGCATGAATGTCTTACAGATGAACCTACAGTGATGGCAAAAATGGCCAAATCGCTCTTGTCAAAACATTGACAGATGTGATGCCATTTAGAAAATAAAGAAAGTGTTAACACATGTTCCTGTTTTGCTGTGACTTGCCTTTTGTACAACTATAACTATGCCCATTTTCTTTATATTCTAAATATCATTATCTGTAAGGTGTCACCTCATAGGGTTCTGTGCACATAATATTACTGAAATAATGCCATTGACATGGAATATCGAAACAAAACTGTAAAAACCAAGTACAAAAGGTACAATAATCAAAGGACCACATGAAGAGGTGTGAAAAAGTCTTCAGTATTCACAGAAAAATATCAACTGAAGTAACTCACCGGACAAGAAGCGTCCTAAGTTTATATACATATGATAAGTAAAATTGAAAATAGATTTTCCTCTCTGTACATAGCACTGTATTCTTTCATCTTCCTCTTCTTTATTTACAAAGAACTCCTGTCCGAGGTCTCTCTTGAGTTGCTTCAGTTCTGTGTGGCTCTAGTCAAGAGAGATAACGTCAGATATGGAACCATAAATGGCTGCTGCTGCTGCAGCTTCTACTGAGGACCTTGACAACCCTGAGATGGGATGGCTTTCCCTGTCTCGATCTCGCTCTCTGTCCTTGTCACGATCCCGCAGGCTGCTGGAAGACACCAAGCTACTGGTGCTACCACTGTTGCTGCCTCCGTTTGTGGCTGCCAGTGTGCTGCTCCCAGGGGTCCCTGGCTGCTCCCGTAACATCTGAGAGGAGCCATAGGGCAGGAAACGGCTGAGGAGCAGGTCATGGTCCTCTGAGGTGGAAGCCGATGCAGCTGCTGCAGCCGCCATCACCATGTTATAATGCTAATGACAGAAAACAGTGATTACAGCGATACACACAAGCTAAAATTAAGCATAATGCAAAATAATGAGGTTCAGGTGTTAGAGTAAACATACCTGATTGTCGCTTTGGAGGAAGGAGAAGAAATTTAAATCTGAAAAAAAAAAAAAAAAAAAAAAATACTCAATTTACTTTGCTCATATTCATTGTTCAAAAACTGATTAGAAGAATAGCTGCACTTGTGAACATTATTAGTGGCCAGATCATTATAAACATTATCAGTGGTCTATACTGGCCATGAAGTAACCCCTTATTAATGTGAAACCAGTTTTAAAATAAATACTAGTTGCGTGAAAATGTCTCCATATGAAGATAAATCACAAGGTGGACATCACAAATGAAATCAATGAATGTTCACAATTCTGCTTGTAATGGAAGGATTTGTCCTTTAGTTTGTAATGTTTGTGGGTCACACAGATGCTGGTATTGAAAACATGCAGGTGTTAATATTATAGCCTGTAGTTATCGGAGTATTGAATGCATTAAAAGGGAGTTGAAACTGACCCAACTGGATGTAAAAGTAGTAATACTTAAAACTTATGATGCAATTCACTGAGCTGTATCGAACAGCAAATCATAACTCAATCAAATCATGAGAAAAGTGAAGATCAAAAAAAAAAAGGGTACAACTTTTCAAAAGAGACAATATAGCTGAGGGCAGGCCAGTGAGACTTATACAGTGCAAGACACTAAGTGGATGTTTATACAGTATGTGTTTAACGGCTGTATTTATCACTGCTGGAAACAGGTCAAATATACTAATAAGAGAATGGCAAGAAATACTGTGCAAGGAGATGGAAAAAATATACATAATACTAAAAAAAGCTTTAATGTCAGGTGATATTCAGTTACTGTGAGCGCCAAGTAGAAAAGCGCTACCAACACTTCAAGTATACAGAAATCATGTGAAATTGCAGTACAAATTTGGTAAATGCCTTGGTCATGTCTACCTGGCAGGTCACTAGTTGTGTGATAATAGTGGCGGTAGTCCTGTATGAGAGGTGGAGGAGGAGGAATGTAGCTGGTCTCCACTGGGGGCATACTGGGAGCTCTGGTTACCGGTGAGGCCTGGCTATGCAGGTTCAGGACTCTGAGATAAAGCAATACCAAACTGGATTAGTGACAAAAAGACGACAGGCCATTTGTTAGTGGTGATCTTGGCGGACAACTATGTATGTATGGACATCCTGGTACTTGACCTGAATATGCAATGTCAGTGGCATTGCTAACAGTAGCTAATCTGGCAAAAGCTAGTATTGACTTGTGGAATCATTTTCAGTCCAAACTTCAAGATTACAAGGAATGCAACGTCTTACTTTCAGATAAAAAGTTTAGAGGCTTACCCCTTGGTTGCAGGTGGAGAAACAGGTGATAGTGGGGGGCAGGGCCTTTTAGGGGGAGGCTCATCATCTAGCTCTTCATCTGAGGAGCTATCCAGTGTCAAGTCAATCACATCAACTTTCTTGTTGTTGTCATGAGAAGAACGTTTCTGCTCATGGTTGTCCGTTCGCGACAAATCTACAAAGAAACGACAAATTCACACTGTGCTCACTGAGAGCATAGAGGAACAGAAATTAAAATAATCATCCATGGGCATATCACATACCACTGTCCACACCATTGTATGAAGCAGACACTTCCTGTACTTCTTTCTTTGATCTCATGGGGGCCCAACTTCCATCTTCTTTAAACTGGATTTCATCACAGTCAGAACAACTATTCAATATTTCCATGAACAACCTGTGAAAAAAGCGTGACATTTTTCAACAATAAATCAGATTAATATTAACAGTGTCTTTGCCATACTATGCTTCCATAGAGCATGCAAAAAGGATCTTGAATAAAGCAGTGTTTTGCTCACCCGTCTATAATGAGATGTTCATATGGGGCTTTTTTGTCACAGACTGGACACACCCAAGTCGGCTTCTTCTCATTCATTTGGATGTAAAGTGTAGCATCGAAGCACTGAAGGTGTGAGCATGTCATCGATCGGCACGGGATTGTCAGCCTCATTTTTCCAAGCTTTAAAACAAATCGAATGACAAAAACACTGTCACCTGCTAGTGGACACTGAAATACCAGTACCAATAAAGGAGGCCAACATAATGAAGAACACTATCATCTTTCATAAAAACCACACTCCCTTACATACAATCATCACCATCTGAGTAACTTGTTCTATGTGCATTTGGCTGTCTACACTCCACAATTAACTATAACAATAGCTAATTTAATTTTCAGGTTAAGTGTTGTTTAGTATGAGTATGGTCTAGTACTTACAGGACAGAGGAGGGAGACTCGTAGACTGGTGGTGGCAATCTCACTCTCTGGATCGGCTGTTAGTTTCTCTTTGACTGTGAAAAGACAAATTGCAAATATAAATAACAAACATTCTAAATCATAACCAAGTGTATAAAGCATACATTTCAATCAGAAAGTTGTATACATCACACTGGGATTAATTAACAGCAACATGAAAAATAATCAAGACAAAAAAGGAGAAAAATATTATTAATGGAACAATAAATTACTCTTCTCAAAGGAAGGTAGGAAATTCTCTGGGAATAAATTAGGAAAATGGGACATTTGAAGAACATAGTTCCTCTTCCACATCCAAGTTTAGCTCCCATGGTTCCTAATTTATTTGGACTATGTGGCCAAAAACATGCCACTGTGCAAGTGTAATTATTTGAAAGGGCAAAATGATATGAGCTTTTTCACTTCTTATGCCCAAACTCTCAGAAGGCAACTTACTCAAAGCTCTTGAGTGGTCTGGGTTCCTAATTCCTTTGGCCCGTAGTCTTTGCAACAACACTGCAGATGACTGCTGCCTTACTAAATAGACAGCCATGGAAAAACTCTGACAAAACAAAGATAACAGTAATAAGTACAAAAGTCACACTGAGGTGACTAATGTCTCCTCAAAGAAAACAACAGTTGAAACATGCTCTTACACATATGACAGGAAAACAATCATCTGGATCTCCTTACCCTCCCAATTTCTGAAGTCCATGAAACCACAATTGTGTTGGGAACTGTGGTGGACAGTCGAACAAGAGAAGTTATGTTAATGGGACGACTGGGCCTTTTTGGTTCAACTCCATTTTTGGTTGGAGGAAGATATCCCTGCAACAACAAATAAACGAAAGTGAGTTGATGCTCTATAAGGATAATGGAAAAATGACTAAACAGACTAATGAGCCAATGTCTAGACTCACCGGAAGATTACAGGGCTTTCCATTCACTTTTACACACAGATTTGGGGGAAAATGATCCTCCTGTGTACAGCTTGTCTCTGATAAACAAAATCTGAAAACAAAGAAAAAACATGAAATAACATTTGGGTTCAAATGATGAATGACATTTGTTGGACTATATTTATTTTAGTCGTTAGTCTCACAAAACCTTGTTTGCTCATTTTAGCTTTTCAGGTGTGTCAAGTAAAACCACATCCATCTCCAAAAGCATTCAGAAAAATATCCAAATAAGTTTTTTTTATATATATATATATATAATTGTGTAACTACCAAAATGATCTATTTTTAATTTTTCTGATGCTTTTCAAAGAAAAAAAACTGCCAGCTGCCAAGCTCAAGGACTACATATATATTTTTTGTATTTTCGTTGTTTTTGTAAATTGTCACATACAGTATGATCCTACAAACATTTTTAAAAGAGCACAAAAATGACATAACTACAATGTGCTTACATTTTCCATAAGCGCCTGTCATTCCCCAAATCATGCAATCATGCCTTAACTTTTGTAGTACAAATTTTTCTTTTCTGAGCTTAGAAATTAAGTTATTAGTAGTACATATACATATCTAAAACTCTGTGGCATGTCTTACAAAACAAATTAGCTTTTACAACTCACAGTACTCATCACTTCACTACAACAGATTTCCACTGCAGTGACATACTCTCATTTCACTCCACAATTTTTACACTGCTTAAACTCCACTAAAACCATAGTAAATAAAACCCAGCGTAAATGTGTGCTTTATTGTAGTGTGTAGTGAAGTGAAATGAAATGAGCTCCTAGAAGGTAAGAAAAACTATAGTTCACTTCAAAACCAGACGCATGGATTTTTAGGTACCACTGCCTTTCATCCCCCCCAACACCACCACCCACCCACCTACTTTGTCCAGTTTTGTCAAACGTGTCAGCTTTCTGTTTATTGATAAATCTCCATAAGTGTTACCCAAGTTGTGGCTCAAAGATCTGAACTTAGTTCCAATGAAAATTAATCTCAATGGACACAAATGTTACTCTTCAAAACTGAACTGTAGGCTAATGGTAAACAAAGACACAGATTTCTACATTTTACTTACTATATTAGTAAATCTAATATCCACATCATAGAACGTCAAATTGCATCTCTGCAGATATTTTAAGACAAAGGAAAGAAGGATATTACACAAAGAAAGAATAGTCTTTGCTCTTTATGTTTCTTTCAAAGCAGAAACAAGTTGAAAAACAATAATCCATACTCAATTAACACAGGTGATCAGATGAAGTGGAACCTTTTCATACATGGTAAGGAAATATGGTATACATACCTTAACTGTACTTGGACTGCGAAGTCACATTTATTCCCAGATATGTCCCTGAATAATAAAAACACATCAGACCAGACTGATCAGTACAGTTCAACACAAACATTTAATGAAGTTAGTTTTAACAATAATAATAAATAACCTACATGGTCTAATTTGTCATTCTTGTAAATGGTTTAAAAAAAAACAAAAAACAAACAAACAAACAAAAATGGTTGTTATCAATATTGTTTTTACAACATTCATTCTCCCTCACTCCAGTATCTCTGAGAAGCACAAAGAACAATTTTACTCACATTGAGCTGCTGATCTGTTGAACTTGCTGTGGTGTTAATGCAAAGGCATAACATGCTTCCTGGAACCGCTGACTGTTATCTGAGGCTACAAAAAAAGAAACCAGATGCACAGTATAGCAATCAAAAGTGAAACCCGAAGTGAAGGCCTTTGTCAAATCACCTTGAACCTTCATTAAGAGTGATGCTGAAATGAACATTTTTAGTTATCTGGGGTTGTCATGCTCCATGTTTGTGTCAATGAGGGAGAATTATTTAGCTGCACATGAGGAAGCAGACTCACCCAAGCTGGTTGGCTTAATGAGCTCATCCAACACGTCGTAGAATGGCAATCTCTGGAGCTTGACATCAGGGTGTACAGGGTGCAGGGCAGAGGGCAGGTGAGGCAGACTCAGCTCATGTTTAGGACCAAGTAAGGACACAGGGAGTAAAGGTGATGGGGAACCGTGGCTATCAAATCCCAACTGAGCGAGGCCAGTGGGCAAACTGGCAGCAGAATGAACACCAGGCAGAGCTAGGTCCACCGGTGAAACCATTTTGGTTGGGAAGCGCCGTCTGTAGAGCTCCTTTATCTTCATCTGCACTGCGGGACTGCAACCAGCTTTGAGTAGGTGGAGAGCTTTGGTCAAAAGTTCGTGTTTGCGCCCGTGCTTATTCCGCCCTGCATACCCCAACAACACCTGGAGCTCCGAAACTCGAAGGCTCATTACCATTTGCTAGTGGAAAAAAAGAATGGAAAAGTTGCCTATTATTTCTGGGAGAACATATGTCCCTCAGCTTATACCAGTAAGAGGTTTATAGTTTTTCTTTTTAATTTGCAATGGCTTCGAAAATGTCCCCATGCATAAAACTACATTTTATTTGGGAAAAAAGATTGCCAATTCAATTGATTTTTCCCTACTGTTGTAGATCAACAACAAAGACGAAAAATGAGAGCTTCGTTACACAGTAAACTATAACTAGAAACCCTACGCATTTTAAATACTCAATGTACCATCTCAAAGCTCCAATCAATACAGGCCCACCACATCCTGTACGCTGTAATACCATGTGTGGTCAGGACAACATTAAGATAGATACTTAATACTGGAATCCAATACACCGGGGACTGTAGACAGGGTCAGAAAGGATATTCACTAACAAAGTACTTTTTGGAGTGAGTCTGAAAAAATGTAGTGCTAAAATTCCTTAAATAATAATACAACTGAGTAGTAACAAATTCGTTTCGGTATCCATCAAAGACCTAACAAATATGTTCCCACATACTGTAGCTCAATACATTATTACCGCTACGAGCCTACAAAATACCATAAATACATCTGTGACTCAAAGGCTTAAAGTGTACCATTTTGAACCAAGAGTACATACAGTAATATAAAAAGTAGTAGCAAGGTCAAAGTATGAGCAGACGATATATTATACAGATACTTCTTTTGAGCTATCCTCATGTTCAAAGATCTGAAGTGAATACACAGAGTTAAAGACTTTAATAAATCTATCCACCTTAACTATAAGGTTTACTCAGTATATTATACAATGAACACCAACAACAGCAGATATAAATCAATCATTAGTTACCAGTGGTCCACTGTTAAGACACGTATAATGAATATAGTGCTATTTAGACAGTATAAAGAGTAACTTTAACTCTGTTAGGTGTGCATTAGTGTGTTCTTAATTTAACGATACAAACAAAGTACTTTACGTGAGTAGCAATTAGTACAGAAATCAATATCGAAGCGAAACTCAATCACCTTATAAATGTACTTCGTTAATAATGCACTAATTATCAACAAATATGAGCAAAAAATGAGGTACAAGACAGTAGATTTAGCCTAAACAATCTGCTAGCGCCTGTGAGATGCTGTTGTAGCTTACTGAAACTAAAACCAGCACTACATTGCTCACTTCCGAGTCACTATTTGATTTGTATTTATTGGTGCCCTTAGGGGGCTACGTAATAGCGCACCTGACTGAGGATTGGGGCTATATATTTCGAATAACACTATCATATCTATTCGGTAATAAAGCTATTAGCAGCTAAAGGCGCTTGTCTTCCAGTGAATAGACAGAGCCCATTTTAACAGACATTGCGATGCTTCAGGTGAAACATTATGCTATCAGCTAGATAGTACTACAGTGACGTTGGGTTCAAAACATTAACATACATGTGATTTTCGTCTTTTATTGCAAGTGACAACCGGCAGGTGAGCCGCTCAGCAGAAAGAGCCTAACGGAGCGTCGGCAACAATAACAAAGCTAATGCTAGCAAGCTAGCCACTCAGCTAACAGTTTGTCTGGGCTCCGTTGCTCAGCTGTTTTAATGTTAAAACCCTCGATAATAACATTCCACGGGTCCCTACTGTCAAGTAACGATGGCCATGTGGTTTGAAATTTATATATCACTTTGAAAAACCGCTATTTGTCAGGCTAATGTTGAGGCTCGCTTTACCTTCAGTTCCGCACTCTCCGCCATCTTGTTACATTAGATGCGCAGGCGCAAGAGCCCTCCTCAAGGGACAGCCCATGGAAGGACAGCCAAATAAAATTTGCCTTCACTTCTGTGAATCAGACAGTAGATGGCGCTGCCGCGACACGAAAACTCTATAGTACGGTTAGATTCTTTTGTGCACAAAGACCGTAACAATGTAGCTGAGTTCATTTGAGTTTTGCAGTTTTCTTATAGAATGTATAAAAGTTAAACAATAAAGCAGATTCTGCTGCCCAACATAGACTTTTTTGGACTATCTTTTTAATAAATCGACTAGTCGACTGACCAAAGGATATCCATCGCAAAGTCAATTAATAGCTCATACATGTCAAATATTTGTTGAATTGGCTGAATACAGGACTATTTTCCTCTGCAGACAATTTCATTAGATTTGTGATGTGTTTTTGACTGTTTATATAAAAATAAATCAAAAGAAAAGAAAAGAAAAGAAAAGAAAAGAAAAGAAAAGAAAAGAAAAGAAAAGAAAAGAAAATTTTACATGAAAAAAGTTAAATCAAAGAAAAAAAATACATTATATGCCACACTGGATAGCAATATGTACAACCTTCTTTTGTTTTCTTGTTTTTCTTTTACCTTCATAAAGGGAACGTTCTCTAGAAATGATTACCTTTAAGTTAGAGACTATAGGGCAAGAATTCACATTTCTTTTAATAAAATGTTTTATTCATTATAGATGAAAACAAATATTACATGAACAAATATACTACTCTTAGAATATGTCACTACTTACAGGTTCGCATGTGTACTAATTTAGCCTACTAACTTCTGTGTTTGTTAAGTCATAAAAAGAAACAAATAGGCATGGTTTGACCGCTTTAATTATATTGTAGGCCTATTTTCTGGTAGTAGCTAATTTCCATCACTCATTTAAAGTGCATAACATCCAAAGGTCTGTAAGCTATTGGATTGCAAAGAGAAAAAAAAACACAGGAAAAGTAGTAGGCTAATTCACAATACTGAGATGATATGAATTGGCTAGTCCGAGCTGCTATTGACAACAGAAAAACCAAAATAACAACCTATACCTAGTACAAGATACATACATTGTCATTGCACTTTGCCACAAATAATAAATATCATCAATGGTATCATTTCAGTAAAACAAATTTCACCGTATGCAAGATAAATACTGAGAGTGAAGATACACATTTGGAAATATTACAAGTAGCCTAATTACAGTTGTAGTCAATTTTAACTCGATTCCTCGTTAAGTCCCTTAAGGTTTCCAGTTATTTGCAGAAGCTGTAGATGTGTCTTTTGTTTCCTTGTCCATCAGTTGTGCTTTAAACGGGACTCAGGGTGGTAACAGGGGAGATTTGAAGGTGCAGGATCCGGAGCAGTGGCGTGGAGTTAACATCTTACAGGAGAAATGGTGTAAAGCGTCGTGAGCTTCTATGAAAAAGGACATAGGACAATCAATAGTGTACGAGAGTAGATACAAAATGTTGGCACATAAACAACAATACATAGGCCTGTTTATGTAAATGCGCACATTTGTAGTTACATCCCTAATCGGTATTTTTGGTTTAATCTTTTTTTTTTTTTTTTTTTTTTTTTTAATTTTGGCAACTGGGGAAAAACATTGTCCAAAACATCATGGATGGACGAAGCAATATTTATTATTGTCTTTAAAATGAGGCTGAAATTCACCCTGATTCTGTTAAAATGTTCAAATGTTGTCAAACCATGAAACAGAGACGCAGACCGGACAGTGATAATGAGCTTCGTTGACTTCATTATTAAATTCTTAAAAGGGGTGTATACTGTAGACTGAGAAATTTTTAATAGGCCTATTTAATTTCCATTCGGAAAACAGGAGGTAAGAAGCTTAAATCACTAGTAAATAATAGAAAAATCTGGTTCGATCCAAAGTGACTCGAGTGCATCTCACAGGCAGTTTTACGTCTCAACACACCAAATAATAGAGACTACAGATACACTAGACACACTTGCATGAAATGCTGTTTTGAGTGTGGCCTGTCATCAATCAAGTCCGCAAATATGCCACTATATAGATCCACAGCAGAAATTGAAAAACACGCCACCGCGCCGCTGTATTCTTTCCCTTTGCTTTATTTTTCTCACCTCTGACGATATGGAGCTGCTGAACCATCTCCTCCCTGTAGGAAAGTTCCCTTTTCATTTGATCTTGAAAGTTATCTGAAGAACAAATAGCGGGAATAGATTTGAGTCACTGATGTGTGAGTTTGCAGAAAAGACACCACAGCCTCAATAAAAATGAATGTAAACTCATAAACCGATTAAGGTAGCCAGTGTTTTCCCTCTATAATAATGGAAATAAATGAAAAAAAACAAACAAACAAACAAAAAAACAGAAAAACACAAGTTTGGATTGGATGACTGAAGTCTCCTTTTTGCAGATCAATAGAGCGATAACATTGATAACCCTTCTTCTCTCTCTTGAGGGCGCTGTTCTCAAACTAACGCGACAAACCAGCAGGTCCTGATGAGCTTATAATGTCTTATCATAATAATAAAATGTGTCCTTTGTAAGTGTGGATTATTATCTTTTTTTTTTTTTTTACATAATTAGATGCACTCGTGCTGCAGGTCTATATATGTCGCTTTTTATAGAACAGCTAATTTGCAGAGTGGATGCAGTACAACAGTGTAAACTATAAAGATAAACATTTAAAATGCAGAAGTATTAAATACTACTTTGTTTAACCTTAAATTACATTTGATGAAAAAGTTTACAATTTAATCAGAAATTTTGATCAGTGTGTGTTTGCTTTACTTTTTTTTTTAGGAATGCATTTAATGTTTTGCTCAGTCCTTGAAACAGTACACCATGGATAACCGAGCGGATGTAGTGGAATAGAAATTTGAACTAAAACAAGCAAACAAACTGGTTATGCATCATTAATATGTTACAGTTGGTATTCATCGAGACTCTTGACAGAAAACCATAGTGCAATAATGGAATCATTCTTCTCCAACATTTTTTTTTTATAACAATGCATTACTAAGAAAATAGTTTAGAGGTGTCTAACATTTGCTATTGGTATTTTAAGGACTGTAACAACAAAAACACACAAAAAATATGAACTCTGATGTCTCTTTTTGTGCATAAATAGTTGAGATCCATGTGTATTCTCTAATTAAATACCAAAAATTTCTGATGTCAAACAAAGCAAAGTGTGGGCTCAGAACAGGAGTTCATAAGCAATTATATTTTAGAAATAAAGTGAGACATTACACCGAGTTAATTTTCCAGCCCTGAATAGTGTTTTACTGAGAAATTCACCTGTTATTTAAATACTGTGTTCAATCACTCTGTTTGATGTCATGTCTTTTATACCATAAATACATGTAGTCTACATCTCATATTTTTTTATAGTATGCGTTTCAAGAGGTTTCTGTATATTAATCCAGATGTGTCTTTACATGTTAAAACAACTTAACATTACGCTGACATTTTAATTTGCAAAAAAAAAAAAAATCTTCATCTGCTCTTTTAAAATTTGTTCTTGACATTTTTTTTTACATTGCCCTATTTGGAATTTCTTTAGCATCAGACTCCATTGAAAAAAAAAAAAAACTACCTACATTCAGTCAGAGGTTTATCAGTTAAATGTCTGTAATTCCATTTGTATCCCATTAGACATCTATTTTACATGCATAGATGTTACTGGATAAAAAGTTCAAATCAAAATCCTCTCAAATCAGTGTTAAAATGGGTTTTGAAAACACCTCTTCCCAGGGGAATGTGTCCCTGAACCACTTAGCATTTCTGAAAGAATAGTGCCCTTTAACAGATGTGTGCTCAGGAGAGAGAGCATGCATGCTACTGTTAAGGTGGATTTGGTCATGGCTTAGGTCATGTTTTGACTTGAATCACAAACATGGCAGAGAGAGGAACACTTCACATGCACCACAAAGTCTTTTGAGACTCTTGGCATGAAATCACAAAAAATTCAACACGGTGATAAAACACTGTTGCAGGATTTGACTTACCTTTCAGATTTTGGAATTCACGTTCCAGCTTTTTCCTCAGCTCCACTTGCTCTAACAGCTGCTTCTGTAACTCCTCTATAAATCACACAAAAACAGAAGACATCAATGAAAAAAAAAAAAAAAACAACACCTCAGCCCCATTCAGATAAGACTTTCTATTCAAAATCACACTGATAAGGACATCATCATAATTTGGGCCTGAAGTCAAAGATGTTCACCTCCCCTCCTTTTCTGGTAAAAACCCAAAGAATCTCCCTTAAGGCAAATATAACAACAGCAGAAAAGGTATAGTGTCTCATTTTGTCTCAGTTCACTGAGGTATGATTTAAACCTCACCAAACTTAATTAAAGGTATAGATGCAACTCAGAAATATTGTTTGGTTCGCAGTGTATGCTTTGGCCCCAAGGCCTTCAGAGTCCACTGAGATGAAGGAGGGGAGGGAAATTAAAATTAGCTCAGTTTGTAAAATTGTAATGGCTTGTATTAGAATTACACCTGGAGGCAGGTTCATTATCTCAAATCTAATAATAATAATAATAATAATAATGATAATAATAATAATAATAATAATAATAATTTCTACTAATTATTTTGACAGCACAGACTGTCTTACCTTTTGCCAGACTTTCTATGTCTCTTTGTGTTGGCACAGCTCTTGTTGTTGCGTCTTCGCCTGAGCACAAAAAATAAATCAAATTCCACTATTTGTAAAATATTAGCCCATACCTTTTTCGTCAGAGTTATTAAAATTAACCCCTAAGAAAGCCCACACTATTTGCTGCCCTTAACTTACCCTCGTCCTGCTCTCGCTGGTTCTCCTCGCTGCTTTGTTCAATAAAAGATTTCGTTTCAATCTCCTCCACTGTGGAAGACGGCTCTTCTTTACTTGCACTTTCATCTTAAAAGAAAATAAAGCGATGTAATTTTTTCCCCTTTGTCGATTTTTTTTTAAAATAAAGCGAAATAGTTTTGTCTTTTGTTAAAAAAAAAATAAGCAAAAAGGGCTCTAACCATTTGATATAAGTACTCCAGTCTGGTAATTCGCAGGTCTGAACTGATACGGACTGCTCCTTTGTTGCAGCTCACCCCTCTCCGGTGTGTAAACCTAAAGAAGAAAGAATTAAGCTCTCAAAATTACAAGAGGTGAAAAAAAAAACTAAAAATCAAACTGCGATAATTTAAAATAAAATAAATAATAATAAATAGTCTAACTGGGTGTGTATATATTTTTATTACAGGATAATTTGTCTAAATGACGCTGTGATTGTTAGTGCTTTTACACTGAACATGAAACCATTTTCTTTTTTTTTTCTCTTTCTTTTTTTTGCACAAGAACACAGAGATGTATCTGCTTCAGTATACAAACAGGTGAATTTACAGCTTGCTTTATTGTCTGTGTTTTTCACTTAAAACCACTCACTTCAGTAAAAGAAGCAGCTATGTGGGTCTCTGATAAGTGCTTGCTCTGCATTTCTCTTTCAGAGGACTGGGCCACGTGTAAGCTCATTTTCTGGGAATCAACCACACTGCTTTCCTGCATGCCCTTGGAGTCTGAATCGTTTGGTGAAACACTATGAACCAGGCCGGGAGGAGTCCGAGGACACACAGAGGACAGAGGCCGGGAGTCCTCGTCCTCTGGTGTTTTATTTGTCTCCACATCCACGTCCGGTTCACCCTCACTGTCCACGCAAGGAGACACGGACCGGTAGCTTGAGCTCTCACTTAAAAAATCAGGTGATAAATAACCGGTGCGACACCCGTTGTATGCGCCTCTGTTGCCGTACAGCTTGGCGATACAGTCAGCGTCTTTAATAACAGGCCTGAATGCGGACACGTAGCTGATTTTCCGGGGCGCAAGGGTCATCCCCTCCAGCGGCCTGGCCTCGTCTCCAGACTTGTCATCTTCATTACGCGTGGACTGGGTGCTGGAGCATCGGTCGTTTTCAACCATGCTGTCTTTTGACGTGTTGGTGCTCCGGTCACTGTGCTCTGAGATGTCTAGGTCAGTCTGTCTGGGGGGACACAGGAGCTCAGGTGCGGGTTTGTGCTGAGTCTGGGGATACGGAGGCATGGGGAGCGCACCTGCCGCGGGCCAGAACATGGGGAAGGAGTGGTAGGCGCTGTCCTTGGTACCAGGCCACAGGACACCCGGCAGGCCGGCTTTGCTCTGCTCTCCCATCATCCCATCATCTTTTTTCTGGCACAGGCCGAAGGCTGGGAAGCCATACGGATGAGGGAAAAGCGGAGGTGGGATCTTCTGCAGCATCCCGAAGCCTTTACTGGGCACGGGGATGACCGGGTAGCTGCGAGTGCTCGTCATGCCGCCCCGGTTGTCGTCGCAGCTGAGGATTTTTGCAGGTATCTCAGGTGAGGTTCGGGGAAGACTGGGTCCGTGAGGTTTTATTGAAGAGCTGGAGTCTGGCCCACTACCCGGCAACGTCCTCTTACGGCTGCCCCCGTTGAACATGGCCTTCACGTCTTCCCATGCGTGCAATACGTCTGTCTGGCTGCTTTTATCTGTCAGTTTGAGGTGTCGTCTCCAGGAATTGAAATTAGCCGCGTCTGGCTGCGTGTACTTGGACTCGGGTGTGCGATGGGAGTGAAATATGAATTTATTTGGGGAAAAATACATGTTGCAATAGGAGCACTTGATGCACTTGGCTCTGGAGCTGTTGTATCTGGCCGGGATGAAGCTGCCTCGACTTCCCCAGGCGCATTCATGGGACACGTCAAAGGCAAAATTTTCTGGAAGTTTAGGAGGCGAATGAGCTCCTAGAAATGACTTACAAAGTCTTTCGGCCTCGCGTTTAGTTATCATCCCACAGCGCCTGGAGGAGATTGGCATGGCCCCGGCTCTCCGCAGGATCTCCAGCTGGACAGGGGTGCACTGGACGCAGGTGATCCCAAGCGCCACACGTCGGTTGTGTATTTCGTTATAGCTGTAATTCTTCAACAGGGTGTTTGATATCTGTGCAAGGCAGAGTCTTTCTTGGCCATCTATTACCAAAGACACGATGGGTATTCCGTACAGCACCGTCTCTCCGACCTGGTTGGGCTTTAGGTTGCTGCTGGGGTAGGAAAGTTCTTGTTTGGAGCTTGGCGAGGAGCTGGAATCTCGCCCCGCAGGTATCGAGTCCATCCTTGGAGGCCTGGAAGCTGTAGAGACGACGTGTGGCATTAAGAATTTTGGTCATAATCATAATAATAATCATCATAACAAGTGGGAGATTCACCAAAACAACCTATAATACAGCATTTGATATTTCCAAAAACAGTTTAGTAGGGTATCTCAAAATGGGACAATGACACTCTTCATAGATATGCATGAATTCTGTAATAAAGTGACCAGCGTTTTCTTATGGACTGATCATTAGAAATAATTAAGCAATATGTTCATGATAGTCTGATGTTAATGGGTACATAGCCTGCAGAATCTACACATTGAAAATAATTGTGTTTCCCTGCTATTTCAGCCTTTCATACGGAAAAAAAACATACAGGTTAAAAATATGAGCAGACAGGTAATTTCCACGGATTATTGAAATAGCCTGGGCCTAAAAGTGGGTCTAGTAGATGGACTAAAGTCACGGGAAAATCCAGCACAAAACACGCGTTGTGAAATACTGCCGAAGTGTCTTAAACTCACCTCTATGTCCGCGCAGCTCCTCCTCGTCGTGAATGAGAAAGCTGTGATCAAGTGGATGGATGGAGCGATAACAACAAGAGGAAGAAGAAGGAGAAGAAGTGTGGTGCGTGCTGGATGCCGTGGAGATGTTTGTGCTTCAGGAGTGGGACGCAGTTGTCCGTGCAGCACCGCCTCCCTCCTGCTCACTGCCCTCCTCTCTCTCTGCTCGGCTGTTTGTGTTGCGCCAACAGCAGCAGTGTCCACATGGCAGGCAGACTGGAGTACAGCCCCCTCTATGACACCCACAGTAATCAGGTGACGGCAAAACTTATGGCAAGGCACTCCCACTCAGGCAGTCTCTATTAACTATGGATTCACGACCAATAAAGATGGTTTGGTTTGAGTGTTTGGTCTTACAGCAGCCTATAGCCTACAGGTCTACAGATAAGAAGGAAGGTGGAATTATTATAATTATTTTTTTTAAAAAGCAGCAAGTAAATATTATATTTATTAGACCCTATATGTTTAAATAAAAAAAACATACTCAATAATATTTCATGAATCATGCATATATAGCCCATTATGTCTATTATAATGTATTTAATTAATTCTTTTGCTCCATCCTGGTGAATTAAAAAAAAAAAAAGCAGTATTGTTGACATTATGCACGGAGGAGGCTGCAGTGGGATTTGGCATTCCGCTAAAAGCAGCAGGGACCCCCGACACATTGTTGTATGCGTGGAGTCAGGGCCCGGTGATGAATACGGCGCGCAGGCCTTCATCATGTGTTGGGTTCCCACGGATTCACAGTTTACAAGCTACACATCGCTTACATGCGTTTTGACAATAACCAGCTGCTCGAAAGGTCAGCTCTCTGATCTGCGCTTATTTTTTTCCCCCCTATGCTGAAAGAAAACGATCCGGCAGGCGAACATTGCCAGCAGCCGTGCGCCCTAAGCGATGGACATTTAACTTTTTTTTAGTCAATAAAGGTTTGGGTTAATCATTTTCATGTGGCACGCGCACGGCACCGGGTAGTGATGTAATATTAATGAAGGTAACAGGACACGTTCCTGTTGGTCCTGTTGACTTCAGTGGAACAAAACATGGCAGAAATGATGACAATTTATCGTTAGTATGCATTATTTTAAATATCAACACGAGAGGATTGGCTAAATAATAATAATAATAATAATAATAATAATAATAATAAATTATTAACCTAAAAACGGACTTTCGAATTTTTTATTAAAATTTATTTCCACATTCACCTAAAAAAAGCGCAAATTAAAAACAATCCAACACACCCAAGTGGCTACAACTGTAAACTATGATGATAATTATTTTACAATCTTAAGATCAAACAACTATTCACTTCTATTAAATTAATTCACCAGTCTACACAGGTTATGCGAGTGAGACTAATGTTATAAACATGCAGAATCAATCCTAAACTGCAACAGACGCTTCAACTCGAGGAGAATGTTCGCGTTAAATTGAGCAAAATTCAAATCAGGTAAAGCCTGTTCAGCCCAGTCTCTCAATCTCCTCCATCTGCTTATCTATTGATCCCTGAACGAGTATAGCCTGTTAAATGTCGACTGTGTGGCATCAACATAAACCTCCTTAATTAATAGTCATTGCTGGCGTCAGATCAATCCAAAGTTGTACTGACATTGTAAACAAATCCAACTCAGATGGACTAAATGCTTGTTCAGCTTTTCATCAGGCATCCTTCTAGCAGATCTTACAGTTGAATCCTAATACTGTGGATTTGGTTTAAGTTCATATTTTCATCGCAGGGACTAGTTTCTATTCAAATCCACAAAATCCAATGAGAAAAGTACCCAAAAGTCAGCGAGGACATAAGCTCATGCTTATTTTACCTTTTTGTGCAAGAAAGAGCAGCTCATTTAAAAGTGTGTCTGCATTAATCACAGTGCTGCATCAAAGTATGATAATCACCTGAACACTCTATTAAAATAAAAGTGCCAGCCCAGGGGAAATCTTACCTTACTCTTTAATTGTTTTGAGGCTTTGATAGGCTTTTTAATCTAAGATTAATTTATGCATTCTTAAATAACTCTACATATGATTAATAAGCTTGAAAATTAAAAGGAGACTGAAGCAATTATAACAAGTGGTTGGTCATCACCTCATTAGATGGTATTAGAAAGATGCAGTTTGTGGGAGTGTGTGTGTGTGTGTGTGTGTGTGTGTGTGTGTGTGTGTGTGTGTGTGTGTGTGTGTGTGTGTGTGTGTGT
>JAPTYQ010000024.1:15603349-15626083 GCA_029814465.1 Ostorhinchus cyanosoma | reverse complement strand
GTGTGTGTGTGTGTGTGTGTGTGTGTGTGTGTGTGTGTGTGTGTGTGTGTGTGTGTGTGTATGTGTGTGTGTGTGTGAACAGAAGACCATGGATTTCCATCAACATCACATGCAAGTGGGAGAGTATGCAACATACTTGTCGGCACCAGGGACAGCATGGGAGAAAACCTTGTCTAACAAACAAATACAAGGACCACCACCCTCTAAAAAACCTGCAGTTTCAAGGTGAAAAACTTTTAAAAGCACATGTATCCTAAAAATGTGCTACCATGTGCTGGAAAAACCTCTGAAGATGACATGTACTGAGAGTCTCATACCTCTGATGTGCTGCTATTTTGGAAAAACAATATTCAATAAAGACAAATTAGTTTTTAATTCGTTTGGATTGTGAGATATACATTCTTTGTCAATTCTAAATATATTTTTGCAAGTTAATAAAGTCGCCGTTGTCACACTGTTTCCTGTTTTTAGCTCCTCTCCTTAAATGATTGTGACAATGTGATTTATTCTTAATAGATAGAGTGTAACAGGTACACAGCATGTAATCATCCGGTCAAAGGTGATTAATGATCTATTAATGCATATTAGTAAGAATAAAAAGAGGAATGTGTCTGAAAAAAAAAATACTTTATGGGCAACAGTGCAATAAAGACAGTTAGTGATTGTCTTTTGTTACTATAAACTTTTATTTAAACCCAGATAGAATACAAGATTTAAAATCAGTAAAATGAAATGTAAAAAAAAAGGAAATGACAAAATGCATAAACTGATTTTTTTTTTGGAAAATTAATTACATTTTACCAACAGTTTTTAGTGGGTTGAGTTCTACAGAGCTTTATTTTAGTTTTAGTAGAAGCATAGAGATCAAAAGGCCTTTTTTGTTTTCCCTTTTTTTTTCCAACAAAAAAGGAGATTTGTAGTGAAAGATAATTGTTGGATTGAGTTTTATCTTTTCCAGAGGACAGCTCTAAAAGTTTGTGTGAAAGCACTCAATGAACTGCAACTATGGTTTTGCACTATATAGTATGTCAACAATACTACCATGGCCATCACCTTGGCACATTTCACCTCGCTCTTAAAGAAAAAAGAAAACACGATGAAAGAGGTGAAAATCATCAGAAGTCTGGTCATTTTGAGAGCTGGAGAGAAATCTTTAGTGACTCTAAGCAGGTTGTGAATGGCAAAACTTATGAAGATGTGAGGGTTTTTGTTTGTGTTTTTCTTAATTTATACCTTGGTTCACTTATGTGACTTGTAAAAATTATCTTTTGAAGTGACACATGACAAAGGGGGCCAAAAATATAATTTTTTGCTATTGAAAATGATAAATTCTGTCTTGTGGTGGTTGATCAAAAGGGGTGGGACATAAAAACCAGTCAAAGGTCAGGAAAGAGTGGTATTTGTGCGGAACTAATGGTCTTCTGTCTGTAGCTTCACATTTATTACATCGATTTGTCATTATCTATCTTATTATCACTTATATATAAGAAAAAAAATGGATTTCCCAAAATGGCAGACTACTCCTTTAAGAGTTAAAACCTATAAATGACTTTTCATAGTGAATTGTTCAATTAGTGTCCCTTTAAAGAATGAACAGAGACTTACAAGAATGTGTCATTATGACCCAGAAAGAAAATGTAGACATGAGATTCTGGGCTGAGATTGGAAGGTAACTGTGATGAATTATCTATGGGAGAAGGTTAGGTTAATAATAGCAGTAGATTTGGTGGAGGAGAATTAAAGTCTGCAGTCTCTTGTGTTCTAGTCAATCCGCTGGTGTAAATAAGTCCAAAAACATCTGTAAACAATGGTGCACATGTTACCGATGAAACAAACACAGCTGGTTAAAACAGGGCCCAGGAGAATGAAACAGGTAAGAGGGCCGGGATCCCGGGACTAAGCGGCTTTTTGGTTGACTTCCAATTGCAGACATGCCGTGTGCGTTTATGTAAGGGCAAGGCTAACAGAGAAGAGACAAAGATAGTGAGAGCAGAGAGCGTGAGGACACCAATCACCCTGTAATTATCCCCCTGGTGTGTGAACTGCCCAACTCTCCGTCCTTGATAGATTCACCTGACCCAATAACACAACACAGAGCCACAATGGACTGGAGGCAGGATAAAGACAACACCATAGATCAGCCAGGGATCAGCAATGAGACAAAGACCTAACATCTGGGAGCTGCAGTGAAATTAAAGAACTGAAAGACTGAACCAATCCTGTTACAGCTTTCCATTAATAGCCTTGGAGCTGCTTGAGAAACGGCACAAGTGAGGTAATGCAGGATTCAATTTCATTTGATATTAAAGAAACACCCCTTGGCATCTCTGTGCCTCTCTCTCATACTCTTTCCCTCTGCTGCTCACATCACTCTGTTACCTTAGAGTGATGTATTAAGCATTTAAATTAACAATGGAATGACTTATTCTAATACGCCTGTCCCGAGAAAAGCCTGGAATGCTTGCTGGAGTGGGAATCAACATCACACACACTCACTCCACCTCTAAAACCTCCGGCTGGGCAGCGATGCATGTCACTCCTTCCAGATAGCCCAAACAATCTGGCCAGTACTCCATCCAAAAGCGGACATTCATATGGTCATTATGAACACTTATGGCAGGCGCTAAGGGTGAATAAGATCACTGAGCCTGTTATTACCGGGTACAAAATGTACAGCTACAATCACAACCCAAGACAAGCAACATTTACACAGTAGACTGGGAGAAAAAAGAGCCAATAAATACACCAAAGTCCAATAAAGAAGATGTCTTTGTTTGGACACTGCGCTCTTTATGAACTTTAGTGGCAGCTTGTAAGTCTCATATTACCGTCTCTCACCCAGTCTATGTCTGATAGAGTGTTTTAAATCATTCATACTAAGGCCTTGGTCAGCTGAATACAAATGAGGATACAGTGGGTGCTCTGTCTGTCCCTGAGGGGGTGTACAGAAATAGATCTGAGAAAAGCACAGTTTGATTGATGCTGCTACACTCTGAATAATGATTGGTTCAGAGGTCAACTTACTTCAGTGGCATGCATTATATCATTAATTACAGACATCAATAAACAATAGGACGCTAGCCATATGTTTTAACTGTGCTTATGCCACTGCTTTTCCCTACTGGATCATTTCACAATTAGTAACTGTTACACGCTGACCTTAAAAAACAGAGGAGAAAATGACAATCTGCACTCATCAGCTATTGATCACATTTACAGAGTATCACAGTCAGTGTGGAAAAATGAGGCATAGTAATTACACGTGATGAGAGAAGCACATTTTGATCTCACAGTTACATATGCAATTAAAATATTATTCATTACCTCTTAAATAAAAGCCTGGTTCTGAAATCCCATTAAATTTGGGATAATTGTGTGTGTTTAATTATAAGCCGTGGCGGGAAGAAAGGAAGGAAGGAAAGAAGGAAGTTTCGGAGAAAGTAGCAGAATGTGCTCTGACCTAGATAGCGGAAGAGACATTTTGTTTTAAAAGTGACCTTGCTGTGAAACCTCAGCTCAGAATAGCTCAGATAGTTTTCCACGGACTGTGCGCAGACCTATCACTTCAGGTTGTGGTTAAACAGAGCTTTAAGCAGTGATCAGAGCCATAAAAACTGAACATTTTTTACTGATGAAATGATTATAATTTTCGTGGAAATAGTGCTCTGTAATGCTGTAGTGTGGTTTATGGGGCTACGGATGCAGTGTGTGTTTTTTACACCATCATGTGCAGTGAAAACAGACTGCTGGATTTGTGTAAAAGGACTGATTTTGGCCTTTTCTGCAGACTTTTGTTAACAAATTTGCTCCGGCCTGTGTATAAGTTCATGTATAAAGTGTCTGCTGCCCCAGCCCCAACATCCCCTGCTGGCTCCCTCAGAGCAGCTTGGCTCGGGCCGGTAGCTTCAACCTGCAGGCAGCCATAGGACAGCCCAAGCGAAGCTGTCTGCCACTCCTGTGCTTCATTAGGAAACAAAATATAAGGTTTCCACTCCATTAGGAATGACTTTAGGAGTGAAAGCACATAAGACGCCGACTCACCTCATCAACAATGCATTGCAATAACGGCTGAGGATGAATGAGAGCGAGCAGAGAGGGGAGAGAGAAAACAGCATTAGCCTGTATACAATGTCTTTACAGCAGAGTGGAAAGGAAAAAAAATCATTAATGCAATAAAATGTGGTCAGATTAATCAAATGCCTCAAACTCTTATGAAAATATTACAGGGAGAGAATTTTCTATTACATCTAATGGTATCTAATCTAATACTGGCAGTTAAAGGCTTGGGCATCTATTTATTGTGAAACACAATTTAGGAAGTTTAAAGGGAAGCAGTGAAGCATGGGTGCGACATAGCCGTCAGGAACATAGGCAGAGATCTTTTCCTGCTATTTTCTTTTCTCCAACTCATAAAAGCTTACCATTAAAGACTGTAGGTCGCTCTGAGTTTGGAGGGAAGAATACAGAGAGGAGAGGCAATATGTAATTAGCGTGTCATAATCAAAATGACCCACTCGGACACTTTATGATCAGCAAGACAAAATTACTGCACCACTGGTGGCAATCTTTGGGCATGTGTTAACACCATTAACATAATGAAAATACACAAATGTTAATAGCCCGACTCTTTAGACGGACGAGGAGATGAAGCACAATGTTAATTTCACAGTGCATTTTCACTAACCTCCAGGTTGTGGGGAAATGCTGGGCTGAGAAAACATACAATCTTTTTGTAAATGGCTTGGAAAAAGAAAAAAAGTCCCTGTGTCTCTTAAAACAATTTGTGAAAAGTATCATTCCCCTGCCGCACATCTCCAGCGAGAGACTATAGAAGATCTCATTTTCAATTAAAATCTCATTTGCTTGGAAGTTGAAATGAAATCATGTTGTGAATTAGCACATGAATTTACATACTGGGGTGGCTGCCAGTGAGCACAGAGACTAATTTACCTTAAAGATTGATTTTTTAAAGAAAGGTTCTCAATGATGGCCTTAGTGCAATGATGCATAGGAGGGATCTGAGGAAACATTTACCAACATCCAGCATCATTTTATAGATATCATGAAAAACAGGATTGTAAGATGTAACTGGTGCAGTTTAAAGAAAAAATCGATTTGATTCTACTCATAAAGAAGTAGACACACATTTTTGGTATTGTTTCATATAACAAAACAGCTGAAAACTTTTGAAATATTT
The DNA here is from genome assembly GCA_029814465.1 of Ostorhinchus cyanosoma. Classification (NCBI taxonomy): domain Eukaryota; kingdom Metazoa; phylum Chordata; class Actinopteri; order Kurtiformes; family Apogonidae; genus Ostorhinchus; species Ostorhinchus cyanosoma. The sequence goes on along the minus strand of JAPTYQ010000024.1, from coordinate 15,620,886 downwards.
AGAAACATTGTAATATTGGTGGTTAACTGTTAAATCAATGACGTGAAAGTGAAAGCACATGCATAGTATTCGCTCTTATTTATGGATCCAAAAGTTTAAATAAGAACAAGTACCCATACTTTGACAAAGAAGCATCCACTGTTGTGAAGAGGAAAAGAAATAAGAGTATTGACAAATTCTTTCTTCACTATCCTCCTATTTCAGTAGGTAAGCTAACCATCCATGGAAGTGCTTGTCCTTGTCATATGTACGTTTTTACCTGTATTTAGGCATACTTGATGGTTTTAACATCCAGAATACACTCTTTCAATCAACTATCCACAGGGTCTCAGATTGTCCACAGTAAATTACTTGCTCATTTTGCAAGGCCCTCTCTGACAAAGCCTTAAAGCTGTTATTGATTCATTCTCTCAATTAAATAAAGCTTTGCTCTCTCCACTTCTTGTAAATACCTAGAGACCCCCTATCCAACACAATATCCATTCTTCTTACACTGGTAACATTATCAGTCTGCACGCAAAATTAATTCTTTCACTATTGCTGAAATAACTATAATTGCAAACTACGCAGAGAGAGAAATTGGAAAGGGGTTTTAATATACATTTCCAGGTGTATTTTCCATTTGTTCAAGTCAATAACATTTTTCATTAACATTTGTAATAAAAAAGCAAGTTCTGTCCCCTGCTCATTTCCTTTTTAATTCAGAGATGAATTCAAGGCACACTCTCCAAACTGCTATGTGCTACACTTTCTCATTTAATTTGGTTTAAGACATCCAAATGAGATTAATGTTGGCTATCAACTATAAAACATTTTAATTTACATATTTATCAGCTGAATGAGCCACGACTCACAATAGGTAAGATGTATTAACATGATTGCATGTTGATGCAACACTTTAATATAATAGAAAATCAATAGGTGGATGAAAATGGATGGCAACTGTAACATTGCAGTTTTTGTCATTTGGGATATTTATTGAGTTATTCATTTAATGGCCTAAGTATTTGCAGTGATGCCTTGAAAATTCCATTTCCCTCTTGAAAAGCACCACACACTGTTTTTGTGAACAGCTATATTCTTTTGAGGAAGAGTGAAGAAAAAGCAGTGAGACAGTCTGTGTGCAAGGACATTCAGATGTCTCCACAGACAGACTGAGAAGAAAGGAAGAGGAGAAGAGAGAGAGACCCCCGTCTCTCCCCTCTCCTTCATTGTTATCCCATTGACGATCCTGCAGGTGGGCAGAAATCTGTGTGGCTTGGCCTCAGCTGTACTGAGGTCAGCTCTCTGCTCGTCTGTGCTGGAATTATGGGCTAGCCTTATGCCCGCGGCACACAGATTTAGCTGTGACCCTGAACACGGCCTCCCCCAGAGGTTGACAAATGTTATCACCACATTTTCCCAACTTTGCTCAGAAAACCAACCCTACACACCCACCCACAGCCAATCCAGCCCCACCAGTAGCTTTCCCTAACCTCATATCTCATCTCAGACATAATGGGAAAATCAGACCTCTGTGAACAGAATCTTTTAAGATTCATGGAAAATAAGGGCGCACTGTGAAATGATGAGGAACAGTGAGAGCCCTTAGCCTTTATTAGTTATTAGGTAGCAATTATCAAATTACAACCAAACTCATACCAAAACGGCAATTCCCTGTAGGTCTGTGATATAATAAAATCATTAAATAATTTATCTGTACTCTATAAAACCTGCTATTGCTGTTATCAATTAAAACCTTATTAGTTCACATGTGTGCTTTATATTGATTAAATATGACCAAAACTTTATTTATTTGATTGGACATTACTGAAACTGAGTTACAGACAATAATTGAGCTTTAATCTTAATAATTGCTAGAGCCCTTTTTTGATGCATACGTAACCTACAGAAAACTACAACCCTGAAACAATTGTATGTTACAGTTCTATTATATATGTTTTTATAATACTGATAACAAATATCTTAGGAGAACTTCCTCACATTTGCACTTCTCATCTGTTCAAACTGTTTGAAAAGCACATAGTTTTACCCAAAGATAAGAAAGAAGGGGGAAAAATGAGCTTGTACAAGAAACATAATAAATCAGAAAGCTCTTTGCTAGCGGCTGCATGCACATTAGACCACATCTTCAAGATTTTCAGAGCAAACCGTAGAGCAAAACTCCATTACCTCCTGACACAGAATGCAAATGAATCACAACATGGGGTGGGATGGAATTAAAGACCCTTCTCTAATCAATGACAAGCCAGGATGAAACCCTCTCTTCCATAGCTCTGCCATAGGCAAACTTCAAACCCCCTGAAAACACACACGTGCACAGTCTTACACGCATGTGCAAAGACAGACTGACAGACACACATTTGGCATGAAGCACTTGGCTTTTTTCCAGCGTTACTCTTTACGATAGTGAAGATACGAGTCTCTGTGACACTGAACCTGCCACTGCCTTTATATTTGACTGTTTCCGAAAAAGCGGCTGGTTTTGTCAGGTGGCTGGTGCTGGACTCAGGCTGTGAGGTGAAGGGAAGAGCTGTCTCTATTCACTTGTGCTCAGTTCTGCTCAGACAGATGCACAGGCCTGTGTAAATGACAGCCTGAGCCTGAGGATGTCTGCTGGCTGCCGCGCGGCCTGCTACAGCCTGCAGGTGAAGTGTCTGTGGCGCCATATGGAGCAGGGAAAATTAACAACGAGAGGAAATTCTCCACAACAGCGGGAGGTCTTGCTAGTCTCTCCTCCAAACAAAATTTAAAGACGTAGAGAAACAAGAGAGGGGGAGTGATAAAATTAATGGGGTTCAACATTTTAACAAAACACCGACGGCAATGTTTGCACAGAAAAACAAGAATTCCCTTTACAGTTTAGTCACATTGCACTCCTGCATTATAAATCAGTGCCTGGCTTAAGTAGTTTGACCTGTTCTATAAATGTACATTAACCCTGCTGGCACTCCCTTGCAGGTTCGAGGCTGCGCCACAAGCCCAGCACAGTGGCTGTTAGTGCAGGTGAGCTGCCTTCGTCCCTAGTGGCTCCTTATGCTCGCTGCCATCATAGCGGAGGCACCCCCTGTGGAGCCTCTCTTGGTTTGGGTCATTGATTACAAAGAGCCTCCTGGTTTTGTCTGACAGATGTGAATCCATGCTATTTAATTTGGAGAGTTACTCTCAAAGGGACCACCATTAGCTATCCAATCTGACCACAAATAGTGTTCCATTAACCAAAGAGTTTGAGAAGCTCTGATGGTGTGTCTCCTGACAGCATGGAGGAAGCCCTGGCATATTACACTGAATGTTAAATGCTTGGTTGTTTAAACAAAAGGGAGATCTTACTTTAAAGAACGTCTTTGTTTTAGAGATACATAAAGAGTCCCCTCAGCGGGATTCTTCAGGCATATTAGAGCTGAAACTGTCCTTGTTTAGTGTCTAAAGAGGGTGGGGTTGGTAGTTAAAATGTTAATAAGTGCAATTCAGTTTTAATTTAACAGCCCTCTGCATTCCTAATTACTCCACTAGCTGTGAATAAATGAGGAAGAGAGCTCATCTCTTGCCCTCTGCTTTCAACAAAAAAAAAAACATTCTTACCATTTCCGACATGGAGCTAAGGAGAACTGTGAGGAAAGTGATCTCATCGAAGTCTCATGAACAAAGCAGCATGGCTCTGTTAGCTAGTTTAGCTATTATTTTCCCAGTAGGCAGATCGTTTTGAGAGCTTTACAGGTTTTGTTGATAAAGTAAGAAGACAAGTGTGGAAAGTGCAGGAAAAAAGCAAACGCAAAATGAACAAGACTAAAGATTGAAACCAAACATTTTAAGTTGAAATAAAAGGAATCTGATGAATCTTTTTAAAGCATTCAACAATAGGAGTATGCATCCCTTTGCAGCCATAGAATAGAAGTGTGCATAAATTACTTTATGTAATCATACAATGTAGATTAGCATGATAATGGTGAGTGTTAATAGATGCCAGGAAGCAGGGAGTGACAGCACTTTGAAATGAGACATGCTTGGGGCAGTGGGCTCACACACACTCATGCACAGACACAGCATTGGGGAATATCCAGTGAGGCTCTCGTGCCATTACGACAAATGTGAGTGACGGGGAAGAAAGCCACATCTCCAGCTGCCTGAAGGCTGCTACAGTATTTCCACAAGTCTATAGGCTCCAGGTCTCTTGGGGACCTCTATTAATTGTGAGCAAAATGGTCCACCATTAGATCCAATGCTTTCCCAGAACAGAAAACATCTCAACCAGCCACAAGGGCCAGTTTCTAAAGCTGTCTAAAATAACACCATGCTAGACTCACAAAAAATTTATCTTCACCTTAATATTTGATTTAAGTTGTATTTTAATTTAGTTTATAGTCCAGAATTTGGCTTTACACATCTGAAATCTGTTGCCCTACTATTTCTCTGTGAACCAAGAATATAGACATAAACTTATCATGTGTGAAAACCAAAAATATATTTCATATCAGCATGTCTAGTATAGATACAATAGTACTGTGTATTACATTATCATTACAATAATGTGATGATTTTTATGGTTTGGTTTGGGATTGACAGCATTTGTAAGATTAACATATTTTGTAATATTGGGAACCATCGCACCTACAGCTTGTAGAACCTTCCAATCCCATTAATTATCATGATAAAAATGTTCCTGTCAGTTGTCAATAATTATCACAATAAATGGCAAATCTGTCTTTTTCTTGTTGAGTGACAGTTGATAAAAAATTCAGTGTTGAATAAAATTAAAAAAGAACAAATTCTGAAGCATTTTGTAAGCGCAGATGACAAAGTAAACAAAATGTACCCTGAAGATGAAATAAAAATGTTTATTGCAGTGATATTTACCACACTGACACCTGTGATTATCATTTTGTAGCCCAAGTCCTAGCACTGAAACGTCTGAATTCAGTGTGTCCCAATATTTTACCCACGTAGTGCATTTAATACTTACGCCAACCTATGATCTTTTCTTAACTCTTCCACACTAAAACAGTCAAGGTTTGAGAAGTCCAGAATTTTGTACATCCAAAATGCACTCCACCTACTCTCTGCTTATTGAGAAAAGCAAAATAGTAGGAGAATGGGTAAAACACTATTGGAACCATACATGTGTAGAAAAGTTGAGATGAAACATGGTCCTGATTTCTAAAAGTCAACAGAATGCTTTCAGAGAAGATTCAATGGGAACATTTTTCTAGCATCTGGGTTTCAAAAAAACAGGACAAAGGGCTGAACATAGACTAAAATTAATAAAACTGAAGGAGGCATAGTGAAAACACATCTTATAAAGCAATCAGTGTCAAGTAAGTGAGCTGACTATTGGTCTAATCTCCTACTCGAAAGCAGAGGGAAAGAGCAACCCGCATGATGGCAGGGCTTTGAAGACAGCTCTGCAGTCACAAAAACCTTCATTTCCAACAACATTGTCGCCATTAGTTAATCAGACTAAATTTAGTCCCCTGCAGAGACAAAAGAGGGGTAACAAGGAGGCTGGGATAAATGTAAGAATAGGTCAAGGGCACTTATTTAAAAAGCCCCTTGAACACAGTTGGCACATTCAACAAAAATAACAAGTCCCATTTCCTTTCATCCACCAAAGCTAAGGCAGATCACAAAGCCCACTGGGGGTGCAAGGTTGGAAACCTAAGGTCCTTTAGATTTACAGACCAAGCGGGTATAACCACTCTTGTGAATTAATCCAAATAAGAACGGCCTTAAGACAACAGCAATTTGATCAAGACTGATCCGGCTTATCCACAAGCTCCACACATTTGTACTCACGCATGGCAAGTGAGAGCAATGTTAACCCTCCTGTACAGATTTCAGTTCTAGAGGAGGATGTGTAACGTCCTAATAAAGCTTAATAAGATGTGATTTTAGTCAGAAATTGATACTAACAGAGGATAGCAACAATAGAAACCACTAAAACAAAGGTCACAACACTCAACACCGCACCATTCACACGTACAAGATTATCAATTCTCTTGTCATGTTTAGCATATTGTAATAAAAGTCCAACTGAACTGCCAATTTCCTCACCGACCTTTAACACATATTCTCAACACATGCATTTCACTGGTTAGGACAATGGCCACAGCCTCCTGAGTCCACTACTATACGAAACAGGGCTCTCACCCAGGGAGCCTGTACCACTGACCTTCTGACAGCCATGGCTGGGTAGAAAGCTACATTCACAAGCAGATCTGGGGGTCAACATCACCACACAAGCGCTCCGAGGAGAGCTGAGTGAAAATTAATTAAAAACGCTAGTGTGCGGTGAATGACGGGCAGCTTTTGTTGGTCCTCTGCTTTGACAGAGGAGGCAGGACGGCCTGTGTCCCTGGTGCTGGCGAACCCCTGGTGGCCCTGGCCATTGTCTCGCTGCCAAGCTCTTGCCTTATCAGCAGCAGAATATCAATGAAGCTGCTGTCTTGTTTGTGCAAATGGTAATTACAACATCCACATTTCTGTGTATTAAAACAATGACGTCTTAGACAGGAGTGAGGGGGGTTAAAGAAAACTGTTGAACACTTAAAGAGACTTTTGGGACGTGTGCCAAAGCAAACAAAGAAATCTCATCTTCTTTCTATGCATCTTCTGAATAAAACAAATAACCATTGAAGTTGGTGATGACTGTTAACCCACATATCAACGTATATCAAATGTACAGTTCAAATAACAATCCAACAACCTTGTGGATAAATCTACAATCTGTGGTCATCCCACAGTGATGGAGCAGAAAAGATTTAAAGTGCATTTAAGCAGGATGAAGCTCAGAGTTTAATGTGGTCCATCAATCCCATTCACACAGGGTTGCAGCCTCTATATCAGTCCTGGGAGACCATCAGAGTAGTTTAGTAGCATGTTGCAGTTTAAAGGTGCAACAGAAGAGTCAGGTAACAAGGGACAAAATAGTCTCGCCAACTCTCAGTTTTAACTACCCAGGTTCCCTTTGGCCCACACTCATTAAATGCAGAATGCATTTGTCCTTGTAGCTTTTCACACACACACATTTGCACACACATATACACAACCTCACACTCACACATGCACTGTTGTTCACAACTCACCACATCCAAAGGCAATGGCCATTAGGTGTAAATGGATGGTGTTCTGCCCAAGTCTCAGCTGAGCGCATGTTTCAGGAGCAAAGCAAATGCAAAGGCCAACAGATCCATTAAACTCCATCCAATAACACAGGGTCCTGTCTGCAACACTCCGGCCTCTGCTTCGGCAAAATACCACTGGCATGAGGTTCAACCAAAATATCAACAGATAAGTAAAAGCTCTGTGATACACTGCTGAATAAACTATAGCATTTATGAACTTGTATTTTACAAAACTGTTCAGTAACACATTGTAAAGATGACTAAAAAAGATTTTTCCACTGTGACTCTTGCTTATATATATAGATATATATATATATGGCTGGTTGGTTGACACTCTGAGAAGACAGAAAGGGAACTAGATTGATTAATTATGTATAAGGACACTAAATACAACCATCAAGCTCTAATGAAGAACACTGACAGGTTAAGATGTACGAACACAAGATAAACTAGAGATAATTGCAGCTTATGCAGGATTTCCATACATATGCTGTTGTGTCAACTTGGAATAAAATGCCCAAATAATACACATTATAGTACAATATAATGAAGCTTGATAGCAGCTTAACAACAAGGGAAAACACTGGTTGAACTTACATTGATGCTCTAAAGAAAGGACAGTTTCGCTGGTACTACCTGGATGAAAACTGATTTAAAAAAAAAGCTCTGAAACTGTTGCTGCAGGTAATTAAGTACAAAAGCTGAAAGCACACACATACTTCTACCCTGATGGAATTCACAAACTGTATTTGTTTTCTTAAAAGCGCAATATGCAATTTCAGTCACCAAGCAAACAATAGCAGAAGACATGAATTGCCGAGGATTGCCACAGTTTCTGTTGTTACTGTTCACAATAAAGAATAAACACTTGACACATCTATTTCTGATAATGGGTACGGATGAAGAGAGCGCAACATCATATTCAATCAGAATTCATGAAATTCCCACATACTGCAAGGCTTGCGATAGTGAGACTATTTTCAGACAAATGGTTGCATGTGCAGTCAGCCATTTTAAATTGGGAGTGGCCTTCCCTTTTGGAAATTTGGAAAAGTTGCAAGAAAAGCACCAAGTAAACCTTATGTAACCGCAGAAAAGAGGAAACGCTGAAAATGTCACAATGAAGGAGACAAATAACAGCACGGATGACCATAATTCTGTTGATTCTCAAAACCAGGCACATATTCCAGTATACTAGTAGAAAACAGTGTGTTCACAATAAAAGCCCCAAACATACACAGTGTCAGACACAGTTTCAGAGCATTTCATTATGAGACATGTTTCATTTACATCCCATTTACTGAATATAGGCATGACATTAAATGAAACAAACCATAACAGTGAATAACACTCAAGTTTCTGAACTTGAACGCAGTTGGAAACATTAAACGTAATGTACAATTTATATAACACACAGATTTTATAAACCTAGTCCTTTTTAGACACTTTAATGCAGAAATATCACACACTGTAAATTTATAAATCTCTCTTGTGTTTCCAAAATAGATGTCTTTTGTCTCTAGATGAAGAAATGATCTAAAGATTAAACAAAGCTCTTTTATTTCAGTGTTCTTTAAATAAAATCTACATTTGATTTGTAGATATATTTTCATAACATACATGTGGCTTCAGCATGATTAAATAATGATTAAGTTTTTATTGAAATGTTTATTCTGTGTTTATTGTCAAAGTCAACATTTCAAAGTTCATCTGAGAAATCACTTTCTAATATGACTACACTTTGAATCAAATTATGAAAGACCTGTTAAGTAAAGTGGTAACTCATGTACTTGGAGCAAAGACTGTTGTTATTATAAATATTACTGTGAAAGTGTCAGCTTATCTTCATTAACCCAGATTTATCTAAAGGTCTGTGTCAAGATGACTAGTTATGTCAAGACCATTTTACTTCTAGAACCCAGTCAAAACGCTCCAATTTCAATCAAAGAGTTTTGTAATTTGTAAAGAATGCAACACTCTTTACACTTCAACCTTTGACTGAAGTAAGAAGAAAACTTCCCTTAAAGTGTAAAAAAAAAAAAGGTTGAAGAAACCTCATACTAACAACAGACACATGAATAATATGTTTTGAATGAAATGATATAAGGAGAAGCAGGACACTCCTCTGCAGTAGAGGCTACAGGGTCAAAAGAGCCGATGTAAGCTCTATAGCCACAGTGAGGAGACTCAATTACCACGTTTGCTCTTTGTTTTGACCCCTCAATTAGTGTGGAACTGTAACAATCTGCTCACCAAATACAGTCATTCATCACCAACTGCCCAAACCACAAGCCTGCTTCTACGAGCCACCTCACCAGAGAAGAGGGCAGGCAGAGGTCAAATTAAAGTCTGGCCTTTGTAACTACCCTCTTCAATATCCTGCGTTCAACGGGATAAGCTCTGATAGGTCCACAGTCATTACACATGCTGTGCAACAAGCCACCACACACCGAGCTAATGTAGATCGTATGAGCCATGATTGCGTGAGCCTAGAGGCCGACGGCCGAGGACTCTATATCATATATCTGCCGTTAATGTGAATCCGCAGATGTGTTCAAGATAAGTCTACTCCACTGAAAAACAAGCACCTCATCTGCTCTGATAGTTTTGACTGTGCAGAATGATGTCTGTGCAAAGAGAAAGTTTAGCTATTTGCCAAAAATCTGAACTGAAAACCTCACAAATCCTGATCTATAATACAAAATTCACAGGAGTGATAAGAAAACAGTGTCATCAGTGGAAAAAAGATGGAAAGTGGACGTTTAGGGAAGCAGGAAACATTTAAAGAAACTTCAAGAAATGATCAATCTTTGCATTTTTAGAGACCAATTTGTCTTTTTTCTTCAGAGTTGCTTTTATTTTTTTATTCAAACAATAATATATGTATTATTTTTCATGTTTTTATGGTCATATCTTTTCAAAAACTTGAGTAAATCAATGACACTGTGACAATTTTTTTTTTTCAATTTGTTGTTTAATTTGCATTTTGAATGAGTTTCATTCTTGTAAAGCACTTACGAGTGTTTTAGGAGTGTATGATGTTATCTTACAGTTTGTTTCTACTATTTTGTATTTTTTTTAACCCCTGTGAAACACTTGACTGACCTTCAACTACATTTTTATAAAGCAGCTGTTGCGGTTTTATTATTTATTTCCTTTTTTTGTTTTTTATTTTCTCCTGAAGCATCTTGGCAACCTTGTGACCCTGTTTACTAAACCTCTAAACCTCAACATTAACCTCCCAGTAAAATGAGGGAACATTCTCACCCAGCTTTTGGTGAAAATGAGAAAGTCATATTAAATTTCACATAAAGTGTTTGTTTTTTTTATTATTTCTTATAACATGACTAAGGGGAGGCTTTAATAACTATATTTGCACCCCCTCTCCAAGGTAATGAACAATGTTTAAAAGGAGTGCGGTAAGTAAGGTAATGTAGGAGTAACTAAGAGAAAGATAGCAGATATCCAGATAAGGTCTTAGCAGGTGATAGGTGGGTGCTGTTTCCCCACCAGCTCCCGCCATGCTGGTCCATTCAGAGCGCCTCTCATCTCTTGGTTGCACTGTCATCACAGGCCGGCCGTGCCACGCTCCTCTTACCCCTCTCCTGCTGTGGTTAGGGTTGCAGGCACAGTAAAAGCGAAGCAGTGATGATTTAATTATGATACTGGTTCATTCAGTCACCGAGGTTAGGTTTCCAGTCAAGGGTGAACTGATAGGAGCTAAGTTTGGTTTACGTTTACAGATCCCAAGCAGCTAACATTTAATCTCCCTGGAAGGTTGGCCAGAGGGTGTGGGGTCTCCGGGGGGAACAGTCCCATCCTCGTGTCCCAGTAAGCTCTGGGTAGCCAGGTTTATCGCTCAGGTCTCAGAGGCCTAGTTTATTCATGATAGATAACCACGGCTGATCCACTGTCCTGCTACCTGCACCGGCTCATCTCCTGCCTGGTAAAGTGAGTGACGCACCTCACTCTTGGGGATTCAGTTACTCAGAAAAATGTTTCACAGGTTCCTGACTGGCTGCTTTGATTAATGGCTGACTGATAAGGATCATAAATAGTATTCAGCTAAACCTTGTGCAGCTGTTGTGGTACCTGATCATGCTATTGAAGTGGCAGCTCTAACACTGCGGAACATTTCCCACTGATATACAAACTGTCTCTGTGGACACCATTAAAAAGGAACTCAAGACTCATTTATTGTACCTGGCCTTTGCCTCACCTCCTACTGTCTACTCTTAGTATTTCATGTATTTTTACAGTACTTTCCACTTAAGCTCTTAAGCCACTGTTAAGATTTACTGTTTTAGTAAGGTATTTCTCAGTCTCTGTATCATTATATAAATAAAATATATATTGACTATGTGAACAGATCCTTTCAGACTCCGTTTTGAACTCTTTTGGGCAGGCAATTTGATGTTTACTGTACTAAACTTTATCTGTATTACACAGATTTTAAGTCAAAATATATTGAAAATGTCTTTTTTTTTGTCCTTTTGTCAGATGAATGGAAATCACCCAAAATAGTGACTTTTGCTTGCTGAGGCTTCATTATTCTTATTTTTTATATTCTATTTTTAAACTGTGAATATATTTTCCTGTATTTTCTTGTTGAGACTGAGAAATATACTATGTTGTAATTAACTCTGCACTCTACTGACTCTCTTATTATGGTTGTATTGTTAACAATTTTTCATCATATGAATAGAGACATTGTTTGCAATTGCAATGATCGTAACCTTCTCTCCCTAAAAGAGTCAATAGAATATGTGCAGCAATGTCTCAGGGTGAATTAAATAATTAAAAGTCCATTTAGGCTGTGACATCAAGATTAAGGTTAGAAAAAGATCACAAGTGGTAAGTTATTTTAGTTCCCTTCTAAAATCACCTAATAATGTTATTTTCGTGGTGAGACTGGGCTGAATATAAGAGAAAACATTTCAATTTTAAGCGTTTTTGTACGCCATTTATATTATACCCACTTATTTCATTCATGTGTAGAAAATAAAGGGGCTTTGACATGATTTATTAATTCTTTTTTAGGTTTTTATAGTTCTGGTTTTTTTATTGTTCTTTGTATGAAAATTACATTAATGTGAGTATCTGAAATAATGGCAATAAATTGCTTTGATTTTTTACTCGGTGCCAGAACATAAAGGCGGTAAATGGTTGTTCAATAGTTCCCCTGGGATTTGGTCACAGCGCCTCAACAGACTGTTTTAAGAAGCACTTTACTGACCTTGTGACCCTTAAAGAAATGATTGTTATTATATTTTTAAGGTCTGCTGTTGCGTTATTGTTTGCCTCTATCATTTCTAATCAATGACATTCTTGTGAAGTACTTTTGTGAATTTTACTCGCTTGATAAAAATGATCAATTCAAAGAGATGAGAAAGTATTCTCAGTTCATTTTTAAAGCATTTTTCCTTGGATGGATTTTTACTTGTGAAAAGAAACTGAACCGAGAGGAAAAAAAAACATCAAATTTACCAGCTCATCTACTGATCTGGACCAAAGCAAATTAACAACAGGTTTGAAAACAGCCTCGGAGAAATGCTTCTCCACACAACTGTTCAGTCTGTTATGACTCCGGGGTCCTCGCCTCACTTTTTAGTTTGATGGCCTGCTCTCTTTAAACTACAATCAATACCTTTTAAACAAAAAATGCATTTCTTAATTAAAGTAAGAGGGCAATATCAATCTGGAGCCATTATGCACCAGGCCTTATGGTGTCTGACATTTAGTTGTGATTACAGCAGTGCCTGTATACTGTCATGGAAGTCATTAGACTGCTGTCATCTCAACATGTTTTCTCAACCTCATTAACACTGCTTTCATAATGCAACGTAATGCTACCTATAAACTAAGTCTTTCAGGAGTGGCTATTTTGGCTTTACACCTTTTTTTTTATGCTCAGAATTTATTTTGGATGAAGAGCCAGGAGATCCAAATGATATGGTAACAGTAAAGCTAACCCATGAAACACTGTCCCACTCACCTGCATCTTATTTACATTCACGTCTGGGCTGCAATGAACGCTGTGACATCAACTATTCATGGTGTTTTCTAAAGCACCCATCAAATGACAGTCATGACCTCGGTGAGAAGCAGAGGCCAACACACCTACTTGCTGGGACAAAATCTTATTTTAATCCCAACTTTCCTGCTTTATGTGGCAAACCTTTTCATTTTTTTATGTAGCCCTTTGAGGCATGCTTTGCAGTATTGGGCTATAAATAAATAAAACCTGACTTGTCTTTAGTTGAAAGCAACACCATCTGCTAAGCATTTAGGGACCAAACACATTATTCTGTTCAACACCACCTCCCTAAAAGCTGTTGTCTCACTCTAACCTGTGAGAGAGAAAGCAAAAAACATACATCAAAAACCTGACACGAGTGCCAGACTGGGAAATTATTTTTAAGCAGCAGTGTGGTTCGTGAATGATTGAATTTACGTTAACATTGATAAAATGTTCACTTGAAACTTGTTTGTAAGATGAAGCAACGTATTTCTTTCATCCTCTAAGCTGCAGCTCTGATCAGTACATATTCTTTTGCGAGCACTAATACTCCCTTGTAGCTGTTTTTGTTGTTGTTTTAATTAAAAAGACATATGGGTGAGTAAAAAAAACAAAACAAAAAAAAAACAAGGTGAATTTGTGTGTGTTCAAACAGTTCACTTTCTCTGTGTAACTGCATGCGATCCTGCCTGACAGATACACGGGGAAAAGCCCAATAGACCACCTGGCAGAATTATTTTCCTGAAAAGCAATCTAATGTAATATCCCTCATGACCTGCTTCACACAAATAACCCAGGCGTGGCGGTCAGCCTGGTTGGCTTTTTACAGGAGATACTGCATGTACATGAGGTGGAGCACAAAACAAATTATAAAACAGGTAAATGGCCACGAGGCTCGGCCTTGCATGCTGTACTGAACACAATGTCCCACAGTGGCTGCACACCGAGGATACATCCCACACCACATCTATTCTGCGGAGGCTGCTGCAACGGGAAGCTAAATGATATCGTCTGCGTTAATAATCGATTCTGCGGGATTAGTTAAAAGTGGAGGACAAAACACTAACAAATCAGGTGGCTTCTCCTAAAACGACACCATAAAGATACAGGACAGCAGAGCATATAGATTTTCTACGAGGCTCAATTGTGTGAGAAGTTGTTGGGCTTGCATTATTGACTTTCTCAGTATGGTGGAACCGTGGTAGTTAGGCACCTTTTCCTCAACTCTAATTATGGTGTCATAAACAGGAGAGACCATTAATGAAACCCACTCATGGCTTTAAAACTACAGATAGGATTTGGAAAGAGAAGAGGAGGGGGCTAAGAGCGGTCTTAGAGCAGTCATGGTATCAATCACAGCAAACTACTCCTGTGTTGAGTAACGAGCATGAGAGCTGGTCAATAAGTCAGCTGAAGAGGCAACCGACTGTAATAGAGACACAGCGGAGGATGGGAGACGGAGGTATTCGACCTGAGACAGCCTGTCATGTTCACCGGGCCGCGGCTGTGCATCATCGAGAAGAAAAAGTCAGTCTGCCATGTGCCTGTCTGCAAAAATCAATATCATACAACAACACTGCATGTCAGGTACACTCAGGAATATCTTAACAAAAAATATATCTTGTGACTTCTATTATTATTATCACAGCTGACCACCACACTGGCTTTAGTATTTCCCTTCAATGTTTTAGAAAATGTAGATAGAAACACTCAATGAAGATCATTTGCAAAGGCCAAGCTGTGTGACAGAAATGCCAAGGACACATCACAACAGAAACGTGGGTCAAATCAAGTTCAGGTGCTACAAGAGGAAGACGATCAATATGACATTTGCTGGACAATAAAGCCATAAAGAGAAAACCCTGATGGACAATCTGATGACAAATTTGCTTGGTTTGAAGTGTTTGATTGAATTTTGGTGAAGGCTGTCAAATGTGGAGTGGTGAGAAAAAAAAATAAGAGCACTACTGGCGTCGTCACATAAGAAGGAGAAAAAAAACCCTGTAAGCTGCTACTTTCATTGACTTTAACTGAGCAGAAATCAACACAGGTGTGAAAAATTACAATATGAATACACTACAATATAAAACCTGAGCAGCCAGTTTAAGCCCTAAATGTGTGATGAGGATGTTCAACCAAACAGAATAAGTGGAATAATCTATGTAACTGCAATTGTTTATAACTTCCTTATTAAAGGTGTTACTACTCCCCCATGAACTGCAGGTCTGAATGTAAATGAATACAAATATGTGAAGTTAGTAGCAGACAGATCCATTTTGGACAGACTTTTTACAAAGACACAAACAGTCTAAAATAGTCACAGTTGCGTTTTGGCTCATTTCACTGTTGGTACATGGAAAATTAAGTTTGCACAGTCCACAGCAGTGACCATGCAGCGCAGCCTGGGTGGTGTCAGAACAAAGCACAGGGCAACTTCCAAACATGTAGCATGTTCAAGTCAACAATTTGGTTTAAACACTATTGTTAAAATTGGTCTGGCTGCAGAAAAAGAATTACTTTCTCAGGGTTTCATTTCAATTGGGCGCTGTTTGTTATATTTACTGGAGTAACATTCCATTAAAGTGTTTGTAGTTTTACTTGTATAAAAGCTTGGAGTACTTCTTCCCCTGATGGTGTGACATGTAGCACGTCTACATGCATTTACAATATGATGGCTGCCGTAAAGCCATTTTGATTTTCTAGAGTGAGAAGCAATAAAATGTAATTACAACATGTTTTACTATTAACTTCAAGACGGAGTCGCAACAGCCGAAGCAATTTCATGCTGCCTGTAAAAACAGGATCCAGAGAGAAAGAAAGGCAAAGTCATGGTTGAGTGGCAGAGGAGAGAGAGCGAGACATTGATAGCTCTCTGTGGGCTAACCGTAGACCAGACGAGACACATGCACTGTATACCTAAATGAGACAAATCTAATTCAGACACATATTAGATAAATATTTATATACCATAAACTGTATCAATAAATCCCTTGGGGAGGGGAGGCTATTCCACAGCATGTCAATAGCTGATTTCACCAGCAGATAATCATTTTTCTCTCAATGGCTTTGTTTGATATGATGTCGATACAAGCTGTCAGAGTTCATTTTGGCTGCAGCAGTTAGAGCGAGCGTCGCTGAGAGGATATGGCACTCTTCTATTCAGGTCTATTGATTGGATGGGGGAGAAGAGCTGGCTGTCATGTCTTAGCTGTATGCTGTATTAAGCTGGAGGGACACCATGGACGATGTGCAGCTCAATTTGACCGCAGTGTTACAAAACACACAAGGGAGAGAGGCCTTTTAATTGTCTCATTGAGACTTGGCTGCATACAAGTAGCCACGACACACAGGAGGGGGCGAGCAGAAGAAGGTCCGCGGGTCTGAAATGGCAATTGCACAAGAGTCCTCTGATACGACGAACATATACAATCAGTCAGGATAAAGATCTCACCCTTGGCGGCATGAAAGGGGGAAGTGAGCAGTGCTCAGGAAAAATCAATACGGAACTGCTCATTTTGGAGGGACATGTGTGTCACAGTCAATAGGAGTTAATAGGCTGGGTTGTTCAGTGAAGACAGGCGGCTTGGGAGAGCAGCCCACTCTGACAGCTTAATACATACTGAATGGCAAGCTGGCTGCATGTAACAGTCACTATGGACACATCAAGTGTGGAATGGAAGCTGATGGGCGCAGGCAAAAGTTAATTATAGAATAGAGCTGAAGGTCTTACACACAGAACTACAGAATTACCCATCCAGTAATGAGAACAGACACATGCAGCTGACCCACAGTAGACATACACACTGCACATGTGGGGTCTCTGTTATCAACTCTGACTGAGGAAGAAGTTCTGGTTAAATCTAAAATTTCATAACAACCTCTTTCAATATTTGATCTAATTTTGCTGTGTTTTTTATTATTAAATCAGAAACAATTGGAGCTTCATATCATTAAAAAAAAAATCACCTAACATTTCCTATTCACATTTTACTCTTACTGTGTATATTGAACTGGGCAAAAGTTTGTCAAGTTTATAATTATTTTCACCATCATTTCATAATCATTTTTAGCACCTATAATAAATACATCCTAATAATTATAATAAAGGATATTTTGATTTGAAATTTGTTTCTATGAATCAGAATATTCTTTACTTGATTATCTTATATTCATGGAATCTATTTCAAGTTGTGATTTAATTTTATTGTGTATTTCTTAATGGAAATAAATGTAAGGCAATTTGACCCACTCGTTTAAATGTTATACGTTAGAATTAAACTATCTTTATATTGCGATTTCATGTTAAATGGTAACTACTGGTCACATTGACATCAATTTCTTTAAAGCCATATTCTGAATACAAAGCTAGTAGGGTTTTTATTTATTTATTTATTTATGAA
>JAPTYQ010000024.1:15572236-15601477 GCA_029814465.1 Ostorhinchus cyanosoma | reverse complement strand
TAAGATAAGATAAGATAAGATAAGATAAGATAAGATAAGATAAGATAAGACTTTATTTATCCCACCATGGGGAAATTCCACAGTTAACAGCAGCAACACAACAAGCAATTGCAGGGAGAGCAGACAGGTAGAACACAAGTGAAAAGGACAAATATAAAGAAAAACTCATTTAATTTGGTATTTATAATACTATTATTATTTTCTTTTCTTCTCTTTTTTCTATGTATTGTTTATTTGTGGGGAGGTGCATACATAAGCCATTTTTTTGGCTTCTATCCTCTCCTGCACAATGTTGTAAAGGTTTGTAAACTGTCTTGTTTTTACTCCGTACTACTGCTGATGTGCAAATAAATAAGAAGATATGCATATTTAGAAAAATAAAGAATTTGACTTAAATATTATTTACATATTTACACCATCATCATCCTCATGGCTGCACTTATACATGGTGTGATATGGAGGGTGGAGGAGGGATCACTGGGAACTGTTACACAACTATGTTTCTAATGTAGCTCAGGAAAGACTATCTCTTCATCTTTTTCCATTTCATACAGGATAGTATCTACTGTTAAAGTGCATTGTTATTTCCTACTATGTTTGAGAGTGAAGTTAAAATGTCCTCAACAAAACAAGCAAACAAAGCAGACAGATATTTTTAGTGGCCACCTTAGGTCAGGGTGCAGACAGAACAGGGCAAGTTCTAACTTCACCATCTGATGTTACTACATAGTACACAAAAAACTCTTTCAGTTATGAACTAGTAATGGGTAGAGATAAACACACACACACACACACACACACACACACACATATATATATTCTCACTCTCATTACACAGAGCATTATGAACTGAGGTGTAGAATCATAGTTTCTTGATTTGTCTGTTTTACATATCCGTACTGATAAACAGAAAGCTTGTAAGAAATACCTGTGTGTTATTCAGTGGCCCAAAAACATAGGTCAATTTCCATTTTGCAAAATGTCTGTATCAGCATGTACCAGGAATAAGATATTTTCGGACTATGTTATTTTTTCCTATAAACGTGCAATACTATATGGAACGTTTGCATTTTCAGTTTGTGTGTGTGAGTCTGTGTTGTAGTGGGAGCCGGCCGTTTCTTGGTGTTAGTGCAGTTACAATAACACTAGCTACACTATTGCTGCCATACAGGAGCAGAAAAGAGGCACTGAAGCACTTGGGAGCGAGCATAAATGTCTCCGCTTAGAGTCCTCTACATAGAAATCAGTCTAAAGGCTGGTATCAAGGATGTAGGCAACCAAGAAATACAGCAAGGCTGCTCATTGTTAAGATATGTTTCATCTACTGGAAACAAAATGAGTGACAAATATATGTAATTTCATCACTTGTGTTAGATATTGTTGCTGTTGAATTGATGCCAAATAATCCCTGTGATTGTTATCAGAAGAATAAACACAGAGTTGGATTGAAAATGACAAAATAACAACCTTCTTATCTTTACAGCAGTGGTTGGGACTCAGACGGGGAATGAAAAGGGGGAGGCAGGCATACTGTACTGATAAAGTGTGAGAAGAGGAAAAGTAAAAGGGTCTTGGCTCCAATTGACATTTCAATAAGTGGAACAGAGCGTTAGCAATCCATTCCCAACTTTTCTGAAACAATTATTGAGATGGTACCTCCAGGCGATGTATGTTCCTGGTCCCCGGAGTCCTGCTGGCTGAAACAGTAATTGACTAAATTGTAGAACACATTGGGGCCATTTACAAATTTGCCAAAAATGAATCGTTTAAAATGAAATGAGGGTGACTCTCAAATTAGCAAGGAGTATGATTGAGATGTGGCTCTGGGAATTAAGAAACATGATTTAGAGCTCTGCAGAAAGGAGCATCTGTGAATAGTCCAGTGTTACTCACCACCGTGCTCTGACTCGTATTTAAATATCACTGTGCTTTCACAGATGTTCAATAAAACACTGCAATTCATATTTAAATTCTCAATAATTCATATTGAAATGTTCAATATGCACTGCTTTATTTTTTATGCATATGTCTCTTTCTCCTTATGCATGAAGAATACACGCATTTCCCATCTCAAGAGTGTGCATGTGTTTACTCTCTCAATGTTGTTGTTTTTTTAAGCTATAAAAATGTAATGTAGTCTTGAAATTGTGACATCAAATGTGTGATTGACTGGAGATTTAAGTGAAAAACAAAGCAACACAAATAACAAAAACCACTCAGCCAAAAAACTGTAAAGAAATGTAACAGTCAACCATACAGTACACTGTTTTGTGATAGCAAATGATGCTTGGATGGAGTAATATAAGCTCATGAAACAGTTCCTTAGCTAAAAATAATAATTTTTCTAAGAGCAGTGCGATAAATCATATGACATAAATCTCATTGGTTTAAACACATTGTGCTTCAAGGTGTTTGGGAAAGTGATCTTAGCTACATTTTACAAGGTGTACTCATTTCTGAAAAACACCACCAAATTACTCTGAGTGTTAAGGGCCTGACAGTTTTGATTGATTGTTGTGCAGACACTGTGTTGATTGTTGCCTGTTGTGCCGTTCCTGTGGCTCCCAGCAGCCACTGCTTTAATCTCACCCAGGCTAAACTCTTCCAACCAGTGATGAGTAATTACTAAGTTCATTAGCCACGCTAGTGGCCTAGAGTTTTATTAAAACAGGATTTGTCATCAGCTCGCTTCACTTCTTTTGAATATCTTAACTACCTTCATTAAACATTGAAGTGTTTATCACCTTCTCCAGATTATATGCACTTCTTTTAGAGTAAAATCACAAAATAATCAATTCTGAGAAACAGAGTGAACCAAAGGTCAAATGAAACTCCTGTAAGACGTGGTCCAGAGTTAGAGGTCAAAGATGATCTGAACTCCTGTGAGAAAGAAGGGACAATATTTAACTTTATCAGGTTTTTATGTTGTTTTGGGACATAAAGGATGGTGTAAACTGTCCTGTAGAAAACAACATTTTCCTTCTATGACTTCAAGAAGGTAATAGGTTTAAAGGACAGAAACGTATCTTAAATAATCTGCTCCTAAATTGTAACTGGGATGGGTTAATAATTACAGTTATGCATTACTGATATTCTGATATACGTCATTAAATTTTTCACTGTAGCTAAACCTTGTTAAACACACTTAATAACATATACAGTAAGATATAGAAAGTCAAGTAAAATCAAATATGAGGAGTTTCATGTCATTATTGCATGTTTCACCTTCGTACAATATATACAGAATGTAAATATACAAGGTGTTGGAGAAAAGTAAAAAGAAAAAGTTGGGATATTTATTTCGACAGAAATGTAATATTTCTAATCTGTAACAGGAACCCAGGTTCAACTTTTTCCATTTTAATGGCGCAAAAAAATCATCAACTAAAACCATGTTTTTAAAACTCAGAAACTGCTCGCTTGTTGTTAAATCCTAGAATAAAATAAGACCAAACAACAACTCAGTACAAACAAAATTACACAGACCTTCATTCAGCAAGAGACCTTTCCACCATAGATGGTCTGAACTGAAAGAGCCACAAGCTATCTTAGTGCAATGTCCAAGTAATTTTTCTTTAATAGGAAAATTGTTACTTATTGATCTGTACTTTGTAAAGCCTTCCAGCAATACTCCAATCACCGCAGCTGTCAAAACCATGGAAATACACTCTGTTCCTTTGTGATTTGATGGCACACTGATTCCCTTTGCTGGCACATTTCCAATGTTAATTACCTTCAACATAACATCATCTCCCTCCAAAGAGTCTTGTACAGGCCACTAGTGTCCCACCAGAGGACAGTGGGGGGTAAGAGTGATAGGGTGAGTGTGGAAATATTCCTGTGTAGAGCTTGTGTTGAATCTGTGCACCACTGAGTCTGGCCATTAGGCAACATGATGGGCTTTTCTTTTCCAGACCATTTCCCATGGTCAGAATAGCATAAAAACACCATTTTGGTTCAATAGCAAAGACTTCAACTGAATAATCACAAGGGTGAAACTGTAACTATTACAGAGGCACCTCTGGGATAACCATACATAACAGGGGTGTCAAAAACACTGTAGGTTTTCTGGAGGGCAAAGTGTTTAAAGTGTATGCTGTTGGCTCTTGCTCCAACATCTGCTTTTAATTACTCAATTAGCGCAATCATTTAGTCTCCTTGACATTCATCCAAATGGCAAATCATAGCCGGAAGTTGTTCTGTTTAAACAGAGCGTTAAGAAGAGTCATGAAAAATGCATACAAGATAATGTATATGGATACTTAACTAATTGAACCAATTAAAGGGAGGGAACTGGTTTGAGTGAGAACAGCCCCAGCATCGCCCTCCGGGAAGAAGCTTTGACACTTCTGATATACAGCCTCCTCTCCCCCTATTCACAGACCTGGGCCTGGGGTCATATTTCAGCAGACAAAAGGGTTTTGACTGCAGTTAAACAGCAACAATGAACCCAAAAAGTCAAATGCCATGCAGATTTAAGCCTGTATAAACAGCTATTCTTGGCTAATGTAAGATGAAGTATTTAGTTTCTTAGCAAAATGTCCTATCACAGACACAAAACTACTAAGACAACTTGTTTATTCACTTTGAAAAAATATAAACTCTGCCACCTTTTCAGAGGGTTCAACACTAACAGCAACAAAGGCTTCCGAGTGTGGGTCAAAATTGGAAACAAAAGCCACTCTTCCTGCTTTCAACGAGCGACTCCTGTCAGAAATATGGATGTGTGTAGTTCAGTGCAGACATACCAACAGATGAACCTCGGGGTTAAATGAATATCTATTAGGTTTAAGACGAGCTAGCCTACCTCCTCCCAAAGTTAAACCAATGCATATCCGCACCACCACAAAAAAAAGAATGATTGTACCCCTGCGGTGGTGATTTCCTGCATGCTATGGATGCATAAATAAACATAGGCATAAATACACAGAGGACACTGACTGGGACTCGCTGGCCAAGTGGGGCAGCTGTTATTAAAAGGGCTATTTATCACTGTCACCCCTCTCAGGTTCCATCCCTTTCTGCCCTCCAGCGATGTCACTAGGCCGCACAGGAACAATGTAGCTCATCCAAGCAAACCTACCCCCTCTATCATATATACACAAACACATGCAAACACGCACATGGGCTCATGGTCACAGCTACGTACACAAAGTAAATATGTATAGCTTTACCTGCTTGCATATGTATATTGCATTCATGAACTAAACTGGCCGCTCATTTGTTGACTTGGCTAAAAGAAACACAAAAACAAAAACCTCGCTTCCTTCGATTCCCATCAAATATCTTCAATAAAGCTACACAGCACACAACCGTTCATTTTCCGCTCTGTTACTTTATTGATTGTGGCCACAATTATCCACTTTTCTGAAGCACTGCATTAAGTGAATTCCCCCTTTGTTGGACAATAAGTACAGAAGGTTGGCTAAGTCATGCTATTCCTCAGCCTAAGGGGACAGACTACTTCTCCTGCACCCTCATCATCATTAGCAAGCCTAGATAAAAACACACCTCAATTAGTCCACCTCTGCTGGGGGAGGCATCAAGTAAGGCAGATGCTTCCAACTGACCCACCTCGTAACTTCACTTACAGCAGCTCACATCGTGGCCAGACTGAGGGCAAAAGATTATCGAACAGTTGGACTCGGCATTAAGGTTTCACCATTCAGGAGGAGCATCAAATCTCTGGATTTTGCTGACTTAATTGCAGTATAAGCTGGAAAATAGCACATAAATACAAGATGAATGTGCAGAAATGTAAGCACTGGATAATATGTATAATGCAGATGCAGCATCTACATCCTCAAACTGAGAGGCTGCAAATTATAGAAATGAGCTATGACATTTTAGTTTAAGTAAACAACAAAATTCATAATAAACAAGTGACCGAAAAATATGCATATCAGTGATTATTTACCACAGCATATACCATATACAGTCGACTTAAGTTTTTTTGTCTTCGTTTACCCTGCACCAACATTTCTAATGCAGAACACTGTGCTTTTCATTCCTCTAAGTACTAGCGGCCTATTCCCACTATAAACCTCTCACGCACAGCAATCCACTCACGATTAATGAAGTGCTTACTTAACCAATTTAAAACCTTAATTCCTATTAATTCAACATAATAGCCACCCTCTCTGCCAGAATTAACAACACTCCAGCAGAAACTTACAAATCTCTGCAGGCCAGAAAGAGTCAACCCAGCAAATTCCATATTCTTTGATAAATATGTAACAGTATGTATATCACTGTTAAAATGCATAACCCTCATGTAAGACCCCTATCAAGTCTGCTTTACACCTGTATTACATTTCTCCCTCAATCAGCAGCTTTTCTCAGACACCGGTCTCCCACGAGGAGCAGAAACCATTACAAGGGACTGCAGCTCATTTGCAGAAAGATTGGAGATCACGCTGCATCAAAAAGTATGTGAAGCATTTCTGAGAACAAAATTGATTTATTCCATTTCTATGTTTGTATGCAGCATCAGTATCAGTGTATTTAATGTAAATCCCCAGTCTAGCATTGAGTTGCTGCATAGGTTGCTGCTTATTGTGCAAGTAAGTAGCTGGGTAATGAAATAACACAAGGGGCCGGTACTGGTGCAAAATTAAAGTACATGTACATTATAGATATATTTGATTCTGAGGTGAATGATAAAAGCATAAATAATATCAGATATTATATTAGTCAAACAAAACCGCGCATTATCCTCCTTGTCTGATCTACTGATGCTACTTGTTTAAGATACAATGACATTATGTTGTTCTTTAGCTAATAAAATGCATAAACAAATAAATAAATATATCTGAGTATTTCAATTTTGACTTAGGAAAAACAGATCAAGCAGAGCCTGTGGCTAGAGGAGCCTGACTGCATGCTAGTGGGGGGTAAAAGACAGCCTGGGGGGTGCGGAGGGCGTCTGTTTTTTAATGAGCTGAAACTTTAAATACTGCATAATATATAATAAAAACGGATAGTTCATTTAACTCTCCCGATGTCGTGGAAAAAACTATTAAAATCCATTACTCTCTTAATGTCAACAGAGTAAGCATTAAGTATGAATGAAGTGAACATGACACAACATCATCAACAAAGACAAAAACAAAATAATCTACTTGCTGGAAGAAAAAAAGGTTTTGGTGAAAAGTCAAGTGCGTAAGCTTGAGGGCATTGGTTTAAACACAGTGCAAGTAATGACAATAGTATATTAAACAAAAAGGAATGAAGATCATGCTTTACAGGAAGTACAACTTAAAGGACATTAATATAAAAGAATGTCTAGGATTTTTATTTATGCCATTTTGGGAGTGGTCTTGAACCAGAATTGGTGAGTGACAGACAATTCAGACACCCACTGACAGCAGCTTTGGTAACAGTGATTGGCACAGCAGGACTAGTCTTTCAATACCCCCCCTTCCCCCTACATTCACATATAAACACTTATATAACACATCATAAGGAGAAAGAAGGGAGGGCAGATGTAAAGAAAATAATTATGGCGCCGTTTATCATCCCCTGGGTAAAGAAAGTCACCATAATAGATTTTTAATGGCTTTAAAAACCTTGAAAAAGGAGAACTTATAACTTGGCAAATATTACTTGAAAGACTTTGCAAATTTCTGATGCGGCTCATTTTGCTTAGTTAACACACTTAAGTATTACTTAAGTGTTACTTCTTCAAAGCAGATCACAGTGTAGACACGCCTGCAGCTGGATGCCTCTATTTGAGATGAGCTTTATGTTTCAGTTGTCACATTATAATTCAGAAAGTGCCATTTCTCTGTGAATATTGTGACACCTCTGCATTAAGATGTAATTCCAGTGTGATCCTTAAAGTGATCTGAGTGATGGCTCGGGTACCCCTGCTGCTAGTGGAGCCAGCTCAGCGATGGTGCTGGTGGCCGATCCAGAGGCTTCATAATGATAACCTCGCTGGTATTAGCTGCAGGGGTTGTTCACACAATAATTGTTTCTGCCAAGCCATAGATCTATATGACAGCGAATAAACTGGTGTAACTTTCCTGTTAAATAATTGATTTCAGAATCGCCTGCATCAACTATTTCAAGGAGATTAACGTGGTTTGTGCTATATCTTTTTTTTTATAACACTGAAGAAACTGAAAACTTATTAGCTAATTAGAGGATAATTACAAGACTGCAAGTTGATTAGCAATTTCACTGTTGAACATTAACAATCTACAGCAACACTACACTCAATTTCAGCACTTGTTTTGCTTTACTTACCTAAATTCTAAATAGTACAAGTATTTAAAGATTTCACCTTGACAAAAGTTATTACCAGCTTCAGCATGCAATTAAACTTGCCAAAGAGGCATTAATTCTCTGTTCATTACCGCATCAGAAGTGTTCTGTTGGGTAATTTAACCACTTCATTCTTGTCAATATGGGACTAGACTACACTGGCTATTAAAAGGCATCAATCTTGCAACAAACGCAGATATGTTTAGTTAATTCACAGCGGCCCATTTGCAGTGAAGATACTCTGGATTTGCACTGGCCGTGACTGAGGTCCGACTTGTAACGCTACGCCTCAGCCTGAGCTGAAGGGGTGCTCTCCCCTGCAGATTAGAGTGACTCAAAGGTGAAGCCCTGAAAACAAATACAATGTACTCACATGCTCCACAGTTTAGATTTCACTGACTCACATCATCCTGTAAAAGCCACACACAAAGCTGCAGTCAGTTGCAAGACCTATGCAATTGTGTCTGGCTGTACAGCAGTATCAATGCAGCTCATGGGTCAAAGGGTCAATGAGTAATTAAGACATGGTTGCCTGAGCATTCCCCATGCACACTTTCAGTCCTGATGAAAGGCTGGAAATGAAAGGAGGGGGATTTAAGTGCAGCCTGATATGTTGGATCAGATTTCCATAAGTGTGTCTAAATGTTCCTTGTTCAAGGCAATTAGTATGATTAAGAGATAGTGTGGTGTCATCCTGCTGTTCAGTGGGATTTTACGCATGAATTCTGCATGAAGTTTAAAAAATATTTTGTCTGTTTAAAAGTTAGCCTTGTTTAACTAAAATACTCTCTTCAGGTGTTGAGGAAATTTAAACTCGCAGCTTAGCATCTTAAGATTATAATTATTTTTCATTGTCTTTTATGTGCATTTTACTAACTTACAAATCAAATATTCTACAAATGACTGTTCCCTCCTCCTGAAATAACTTATAAGAGCCTGAAACTATAAAAGCCACTTCATTTTATTAAATTTAAATCAGTTCCAAAGTATCTACAAAATGTTATGTAATTGCTTCCAACTTTGTCCTTCACATTTTATTGTTTCTATTACTATACTGTATTACCATTACTATATTATATTAATATTGTATTCACTCATTTCCTAGGGAAATTATTTGTAATGTCTATTTATTGATGTATGTTTATGCTGCTCTTGTCCAGGTCACTTTTAAAAAACTAATTTTAACCCCACTCAGGTTTTCACCCAAGGGTATGGTGATAAATTAAGAAAATGCTGTTATTTTGGTAAATTTCTTTGTATGTCATGAACAGCATGCCGGCAGATATCGAAGCCGTCAAGTGAAACGCAGGTCAAAAGGTGCATTGATTTACATGTACGACAAGAAATTATTCGTCCAATTTCATTGTTGCTAAAAATGAAGAGGCCAAGGCCAGAAAATTGAGGTTGCTGATAAATGCTATTAGTAGGAGATGCTGAGGGGTGAAGAAATCAATATGGCAGTTTGTCAACCTGCCTCTTGCTGGGAGGTGGACTCTCTGCAGCGGAGGTAAGTGTGCCCTGTCAGCAAAGCACATTACCAGAAATCAAAGGCCAACGAAGGCCTGAAGGAGGGGATGCAGATGTCTCTATACAAAGGCCACACTTTGGTAATTAAAACCTATTTTATCAGACCTGTCTTGTCACTGGTTTTCCTCTAAGACTATTGACTATCTGTTGCATGCAGAGTGATCACTAATTTACCTTTAAATAAATGAGCTGGGGTTATTTAGATTTCTGTATTTGCTGCAGAATATTAAGCTGAAGATGTGAGTCAAATGAATTATGCAAATTGGTGTCACTTGAGCATTAAATATTAATAATTCTTCAAATTAACAAACTACTTTTCTGTCCTATTTATCACTATATGTTTCAACCTGAGACACTGCGGATGCTTGGCTGAACTCATGTACAAGTCATCTGATAGCAAATAAACATTACAGCTCTACAATCAGTCTGTTTGCTGTAATATGAGATGGAGAAAAAAAAAATCATGCATACCTCGGAAAACTTTTTAGACACAAGCAGCAGCAATGGCTGTGAAACATCTAGGAAAACACACAAAGAGTCTGTTTGGAGGAATTCTCAAGTTTCCATTAAACTTTAATATAAAGTCAGCTTTCTAAATAAACACTGTCAGTATTGTATGTCAGTGTAATAACATGCATAACTGACTCCTCCAGTGCAGCTTAAAATCTTTAATAATTAAACACAAATGAACCTGTGCAGGTTGACAATAGGAGCAGCAGAGACATCAGATGGCACTTCTGTCAATAAGTCCACTAGAAGCTCACCTGGGAAATGGTGTAAATACAGACACACAATCTTTAAAATACAGGCAATAGTCTCTTTTTTCCTCTGGTTTAATACTGTGCACCTTCGTCCTCTTTGTAGGCAAAATAGACTGTGACAGGCCCGACGCTGGTCTGGACTGTTTCAGCAGCTCCAATCACCATCCAGCAGCCAATACCATAGGCCAAACAGGGAATACCTGCACAGATAGACAGTTTCATTAAACCCAGATTAAATTAAGGCATCTATTATCCGACACACATAAAAGCACATAATAATAGTGAATATTTACATAATAATACAGTAACTCAGTAACTAAGATGAGCAAAGATATAATAAATCAAAGTGGTAATGGATTACTAAATACAGTGGTAGAAAAAAACACCCCATGTATGTGTGATATAAAACATTAAGAATTACTCTTAAGTCATTGAACTCTGCCAAGTATTCTACCATTCTTGAAACCCACATGCTCCCTTCTGCACGGAGTAGTGCACATGCAGGAACAAAACACCTAATGAGGAACATGTCCCTTGTAATGTATCCAGGGCATGACGTGTTGAAACTGTTTTATCTTTTCTTGTGAAAAATGAAAACGAAACAAAAAAAATTTGTATTAGTCTGATGCAGGCACACCTTTTTCAAACACAAAAAAAAAGATTTTTCGTAAATATTTGACATTGTGTAAAATGTTAGGGTGTCAGAAAACTTTTTTCCAACTACTGTTTTAATAGTTAACTACAGAATACATAACTTTGATGGTAAATGTTGGGTTTGAAAATAGCACACCGTATTGCACAATACTGACCTAGATTAATAACTTTCAACATGGTGAAAAACTTGTCCTCAAAGTGCAGGTTTTGTGGAGGTGCTTTAGTGCAGTGGTATTTGATGAAGGGGAAGCAGCCTGTCCTCAGTATGTGGTAGTTGCACCCCTGAACCCTCCAGTTGAAGTTGGACAGTCCAAACTGGTCATTGTGCACGGCACTGTAGCGGACACAGTAGGAGGTCCACGGCGGGAGCTGGCGCTGCTGCAGGTGGCAGGTCAGCACCTCAGAGGCAGCGGGGCGTGGCTTCGTCCGACCGCCAAACGTCACAGCTTTCACCAAGAGGCCGTGGATCCTCTTCACAAGCTCCTTCATAACTGGAGCTCAGCCGACAGTGACTTTACACGTCTGTCAACTGGACTGCATTACTATTACTGACACACACACATAAGTGACATTAGACTTCAAAGAAAATACAAATGTGTTTCTGTGTTTACTGTGGTAAACACTGCCTCAAAACATACTGAAGGTGAATGAGACTCACGCGACAGACGGAAGTAATGTTAGCTAAGCTCTGCTACAGTTCAGAGAAACAACCACCAAAAGCAGCCCCGCTACACACAGCTACACAACCGCAAACACACCCTCAACGCTAACTTCTAACCAGCTGATAGAGCTATGAATGAACGAGACTGGTTTGCTCTCCTCAGTTGTGTGTGGACTGTGGAGCGCTGATCCAGGTGCATCAGCTGCAGTCATCCGGGTAGGAACGAAGATCTGCACACGAGTTCCGCTTATAGAGAATTAAACAACTCCTGCAAACATTTCAGTTTGTCAGTGCTAATGACTTCATTTATGTATCCATAGTGTATTCTAATTACATATTGATCGTGTTTTTTAAATTTTCACATGTCATAGTTTACCCCGTTTTATATTAATTCTATGACAATTCACCTTAAATCACTTAAATGTTTCTTTTATAAAGCTCTGTGCTGCATTTCTTGTATGCATATTGGGCAACTGATGGCAGTAGTTGATATTTATCTATTGTTATGCTATTGTTTATTTTATAATTTTGTGTGATCAAATATCTGATCATCCAAAGCTTGTTTGATGAAAGGCATACATATATATTTTTTAAAGTTTCTTTTATTCTGTTAATTAATTTGGGGGTATTTTATTTCTCTTTTGCTTCCTCAGACATTTAATATCAGTGTTCCATAAAATTACTTCAGTGTTGGAATTCAGTATCACCCAATTTATTATTTTAAACATTTGTATCTGCCCAGACTTTCACAATCTAATATTTTTAAGGCCAGGATAATTTTATACAACAAAAGAAAACATTCAAATTCATCCACCAGGATTCAAGAGGACTAACATTATTTAGATGTTAATCCTCCTGGGTTTCCAAAATTCACATTGCTGATAAGAAAGTATTATTTTGCATATTATTAAGTATGAAATCCACACTTTACATTCAGCATGAAAATCAATAAGCCTTATGGATCAGGATTCAACACAGCCCAGATATTTGATACTTGCTGCCGTAGAAGATCTTTATTGGACTGTACAAATGTTTATCAAACACTTCATTCTTGATGTATGACCTACTTACACCAATGCAAAAACATTGCGGGACTCGCTTGGATAAACCCAAAATGAGGGTTCTGCTGGTGAGCTGCTGTTCGGCATGATGGACAACTGTCCATCATGCCAATTTTGCTGCAAGATATCTAAACCAAGGTCTCTACAAAATACTACATTAAGTATTATCCATCTATCTGTATGGAGGCAGGTGCAGGGAGAAAGTGAAATTCAGACCAAGGTACTGATTTTAACTTTCCATTTCTATTGAACTTTGAAGAAGAAAAGCTCTGAGTGAAATAAAAATTGTAGGTACTGTATGTTTATTATTGAATATTTCTATTTGCATTCATAATTGTAAAAATACTAAAATGTGTAAGTTAATGAATATCTTAAACTACAATCAAGAAATCCATGCTTTCTAACTTCTAAACATACATTACAAAGAAGTTGGACTGTGATTAAAAACACAACACAGAGAGAAGCTACTTTGTCTTGTAAGTAACAAGAGAATGGTGAGTGTAACGGTGGAGGAGCTGTCTATGCAGCATCTTCATCTGCAACCGCTCGCAGCTTGTTCTGTACAGTCATCTGCAGAATATCTTTAATGTCCTTGATCAGCTCCTCCAGGGATGAAAAGGAAAGACATTTTAAAGCACATTATTTTCCATATTATCAGATTTCAAAGTAATTATATATTTTTTAGATTGCTACTCAAAAGAAATGTTATAGGCTTTTGTTGCACTTTCTTTAGGTAATACATCGTGGCTGAAAACGCCTTCACTAAACATGCATGTTTACTGACACAGATGAAGAGAGATCATTAAATCATTAACATGTACCTTGAAATTGGTTTCTCCTTGCATTTTAGATTGTGATATTTCCTGATGAATGACTGACAGGTTCTGAGCAAAGGTCACAAGGGCTCCCTGGAGATCTTCTGAGACTGTTCTATTAACGACACCCCAAACAAACGAGTTTACTAATGATCCCCATGTTGCCAGCTAAGAAACAATCACCTTGTTCATCTGACGGTGGTGGTTAAATGAAAGTTTCAACAGACAACATCCTCAGTCTTTAGGGAGGTGAACACAGCTTGATTTAACTGTTACAGCGCTGTGCAACTTAAAGGATTTGTGTGATAAATATGTTAAATATCCCTCTGCTTAACAACTTCTAGACTTTATAACCGCATTTAGAGAGACAAAGGTGACATCTTAATCCTCTGAAAGAATTGTCTTTATTGTCACTGTGTAGATTAGAAGCGCCTCATCCTAGAGAGTCTCATGGAAACAGGCAAAGAAAACATAAATGAGTTCTGAGATCTTTCCTTTGATACCAGTATATCTATCTATATCTATATCTATATCTATATCTATATCTATATATCTATATATATATATATATATGTGTGTGTGTGTGTGTGTGTAGACAATGCACTTACATCATTCCAATCCTGCATCGCTCACTACTGTCATAAAGAGCAAAAACTGTGCCTTGCTTCCTCTGCAATTCAAGAATGACAGAAACAGAGGAACATGTCATGTGTCATATGATTGTATAAAATTATTCTATATAATAAAAAAAAGTAAGGATTATACAAATATCAATAGGAAGCATTTTTACCTTCACGTCATATCCAATGCCATGTTCCCTGCATATCATGAGGAACACATTATGGTACAGCATGGAGAGGTTAGAGTGAAATAAGTTACTGCTAATGGCTGCATAACGATTAACCACAGGAGGCTGTGTAAAGACAGAAGAAATACAGAATGTAAAAGATGCAATTTTCACATTTTCTATTCATCCTAAACAACATTTACATTCAAACAAATGTGAGTATAAAAAATCAGGTGGTGTATTTAGTGATAAAACCACAGGAGGAGTGATAACTGAACCCCATCCACATGTCCTTAGGGTCATTGTTGAGTTTGGGGTGTGTGTGACTAGTGTACATGATGAGCGTGGGACACACATGATAAACTGTTGGGCCTTTCTTAATTAACTGCAGGGAGGAACAATTAATGTTTAGAAGACATGCCAAATAAAAGATGAGCTTAATTGTACTATGCCAATCAAAGAAGGTACAGTTTAGGGACGGTAAATGTTTGCATTCAATTTGAGACAAAAGCGTTAGTGAATGCACAAAAGGACCACTCAACCCACAATACATAAACCCATAAGAGAGGGATTCATGTGAGCATCATAAGTAACACTAGAGAGGTTGATTACTTAAAAGTGGCAGGGCTCAAAAGGATAAAAATGTGCCTGATTCCCAGGCACCTTTGGGAGACAAAAGGAGCAGGCCTAAGCTGCTGTGAGCACAGGAGATAGCCCATAACTCGCTGTGAAGGCTGTGTATTTGCAGCTGTCAAACACAGGACCCTCACACAACAATAAAAGTGTCCAACAGGGACTTAATTGTGTTTGTAATATGCAGGCCCCTAATGATGGCCACTGCTAAAGCCATTAACCACTACGATGGCTCAACTGCTGCACTGAAGCACCAGGCCACCAACTAAATGAATGTTTGATAAAATAATACAAGTCGCAGATTAACAAGCGTAAACTCAGGCATACTGCTAATAAAAGAACTCTATTGTTTAAGGCCTGGCACCAGGTTGATGAGGTGTTCAAGCATGCATACACATGCATAATGAAAATGGTATGAATTATTAATGTGTTGATTATTTAGACTCATCTATCAAAATGATAATGAATTCAGCACCTAAACACCAATTGAGCTCAGTGCGTAATTACAGTATTTAGTTGTATTTAACAAAAATGAAGATTTTATCTTTATGATTACTGTAGTGGTACAATAAAAACCTCCGCTGACTTAAGATCTCATGGTTTCTTTCTTGTTGAGTATGAAAATAAACATTAATAAAGTACAGCTGTAAATAAAATACAATATATAAATGAAAACCCTTTTCAAAAGTTGAATACATTTTATCAAATTAACAAATTATATTCTGCTAATATAAGCAATAAAACTGTACTTTTGCTGCAATCTTCAGTTCACAGGATTTCTCTCTGATAGGCGTTGGCACTTCTAAAGAGCTTGTGCTGCAATTCAGTGTTCCTCTAGTCATCATCAGAAGCATCTGGGTCATGGCCAGCTGGTCACTGTATGTGAGGTTCAGATCAATAGCCCACACCTGCAAACAAAACAGCATGAACTCTGTGTCGGAGCAGAGAACAGACACTATAGACTTAATAATTCCAATTTAATCACAAAAATGGAACATCAAAGTATTTCACCCACCAATCCTTATAAAGAGAAAGGTCAGTACCTTTTAGTCCTTACAATGCTATACATGTTGAGAGGCAGGGGAAAGGAAAACACAGTTAATGGCGTGTGCTCAACAGATTTAGGTAATTCAGTTGTAGAATGACACATGCACAAAGTAGATCCTTTCCCTGTGTACTTGGATTCAGTCTGCCTTGGGCTACTTTGTTTAGTTCAGGTCTGATGAGAAGCTAAGTTCAGATATGTATGGTAAATGGCATCATTATAAGTATATTAAGGGGTCAGGTATGGTCATAGCCTTCCGCTTAAACAGGGCTAATTTTCCCAATAATAACCTAATAGCTATGCCCTCTCTTCAAAAGTGGCAAATAAATCACCAGTGAAGGAGTTGTTAATAACTAAGTGGCAGTCTGCTGCCTTCTTGCGCTGTTCCTATTTGTCAAAGTAAACGCTCCTGCCACTGAATGCAAATAGCTGTCTGTCCGAAGCCCGCAGTCTGTGTAGCCTGAGCACTTTATCTCCACCAGCACACGGATATATCTGAACATTTACAGTAGGTCTTGTATGTAATTTATTTGTTTCTTAAATGGAAACATATTGTAAAATGAAAAATTTATATATCTGAGCTAGTGGCTACTGACTCATAGACAATAGGTGTTATATTGATATGCTTCTGGTGAAAGCGTATTGAGCTAAGATTAGGTCTGAAATTAACATCGTGTATGGTCTTTAAAGGGGTGTTTGACATGTTCTGATAATTTATAGGAGTTGGAAGAAAATACAGGAAAAAAAGATGTCAAAATATTATATTCTTTAACAAGATAAAATTAAAAAACATAAATAAATAAAAAAATATGTATGTATGTATGTATGTGTGTGTGTATATATATATATGTGTGTGTATATATATATATATATTGATTTGTTATTTAGAAATTGTGAGAAAATTGCAGTAATGTTATAATTTGAAATGTTTTAATTTTTTTATCTTAGCAGTGTGCTCTTAAAACACAGGAGTTAAATTAAAATTGGAAAAAAATAACAATACAAATACATGCAATTTTAAAAAATACTGCATGTACTGTACATGTTTAACAATGTTTCAGCAGTGTTGTGCCTTACTGAACCACTGCCACTATAAAGATGCAGCAGATACCACCAGATAGATGCAAGTCTCTTTGCATACGGTTGATACCTGGACCAGACTGATGGACACAGTCTAATACGCCATTCTTCCTACTCACTAAAATCATACTCTGATGTCCCATTGTCACTCTTAACAAAGCCGTGGGAAATTTAAGCCTGGATTGTACCTGTTTTCTATTGCCTTGCATTTTCATTAAAAACCCTGATGCTGCAGCTGGGGCCCCACCGTTCCACAATGTGAGGAAAGACTGCAAGGGCAAACATATGTGACCCACTTCTTCCCATCAAATAAAGTAGGCAGCTTTTAGCAACAGGTTTGAATCTAAATTGATGTTTAAATCCAGACAGGTTTGCCCATGTGGCTTCTCTCTGTCTGAGGTCTGTGTGTGGGGAGATGGTTAAGAATCTGTCTTTAATGTTCCTGCGTCTATTGAAGCACATACAGTTTATAGACTATTTTTTAATTATGCTGCCAGTGAAAAGCATTCAATTTCTGGTCAAATTTGTGAGCGAAAATTTATTTGAAGGCTCTCATTATATCATTTTGAACAGTTGAGGAGAAGGGCAGCCTTTGTCCCTGTGACAAACTCTGAGAAATAGCATATTTTAAAACATGACTGAGTCATAATTTAATAAAATTTTTATTTAATAAATACTATGAGGCATTTTATTTACTTCAAATGAATATAATTTGTTAACCTCCACAGTCCAAGTAAGTATATAGTCCTAAAGAAAAAATATATTTGGATGGATTGTAAACTTTGCAGGACATCATTTCCTGAAGAATTTACATACAAATTCAGTTAGATTCAAATTATTTTAAGTTTTAAGAATAAATTGCCTGAGCAATGCTTCCCTCACACTACCATTAGATCCATAAGATACTACCCTCTAGTGGCAAGTATGCCTTTAGCTACTGCTTATTCTATATATTATTTATGAATGCAAACAGACATAAAAGAATAAGAAAAACAGAAGAAAAAAATGACATTATTAATTGAAATGAATGAAATCCACCATATGAAGGAAAGACAAATAAATGCTGTTTTGCCATCTGATGGATTGTGAATGAAGAAAAAAGTGAAAAGACTGTGCTCTCTTCATACCCTTTGGTAAAACTGCAAAATAGCTCTCCGCTGTTTTGCACGGTTTTGTATTTTATAGACCATATCACACACACAGCATTTCATTTTACAGCTCTGGATCAATACACTGTCAATGTAGCCACATGTTGGGAGCAGAGGTTAAACCATCGTAAACCAGTCCATTTCCAATATCATAAATCAAAAAGGTTTCAGCCAAACCTAATTCTGACAAATGAGAGAAAGGTTTTCATGGTGTCTTGCTATAATAATGAGAGACATTTCAGTAGAGCACTGCAGGTAACCAGCTAGGGGTTAAACACTGACAGGGCATCCCTGTGTGGCTGCCAAATCACTTTAGAATTGACCTATTGTCTGAAAGATAGGTGCCTCTGAATTTCTCGGCATTGTAAGGTTAAAGGGCAAACCTTAAATGGTGGAATAAGTGTATTGACACAATAAGACCTGACAGTTTATTAGATGGCCTTGTGACACATTTGGTCCCCATGCCCACTGTTTGCCTTGCTTGTTTTGCAGATCTCTGGGGAGCAGTGAGGGAGGTACCTATCTTCTCATATGGATCCCTGATCCAGCCTAAAAATTGATCTCTTTCCCCACTATGGTGAAATGGAGCACTCTGTCACCACGTGTTGCCACAAAGCCTAGACCACATTTGCTGTGTGAATTAAAGCCTCCCCTTGCCCCTTGTCTCACCTTCTGCTCCATGGTGTTGTGGTTTAGGAAGGTGGCCAGGTCCACAGAGACATGGCCTATGATCAGGCGCTGCAGACAGGCCTGACCCACACGCATGCAGATGGAGTGCAGGGTCTGTGGGCATACAGACGTCTGAGGAACAGTGGAGCCTACAGCGTCCGGTTGACAGGAGCTGTGGAACTGATCTCCACAGGACAGCATGGTCACCTCACCCCCAGGCCCCAGCATCAGATCTACTGTCAGAATGGTGATGCTGTCTGAAGGTGGGTAGGCCTCCACTACACCACCTGGACACAGCAATAGGAATGATTACAGTACAAGAGTAAATAAATAAAATGAAAAGCAACCTGGTAAACAGAATATTAACCTCTCCTTGCTCCTGTTTGAGATGAAAATTACTTAACAGCAAACGTTACAACAACATCTGGGTGCTTAAAAGGACATGGGAAATTCCTTTTAGCATATTTCAACCAGCTGTATTTGCAGGTGAATTGCATTCAGTGTCTCACAATAGACTGCTGACCTTGCCCGAGGAAGGTCTTCAGAAAGCAGGCCCAGTTGGGATAGCACAAGGTTTTAGCAGGCCGGGCGTAACGGGCCAGCCACTCTGGGATCTCATTCAGATATCTGTTTAGTACAGACTCCTGGAAAAAGAAAATTGAGCTGCATATATCAGAGGTCTACTGAATAGTGAGAACTTAAGATATTATGCATGTTTATTCATTCAAAATCAGAATAACACGTCTTGGATACTTTATTTTGTTCGATTATCATAGGTTTCAAGGTGTCGACTGCACTATAGGAAATGCCCTTGTGTTAGCCGGATGACTCCTGTGACTGCTTGTTATCCTTGAGACCTTTGGTGGCTGCTTCAATTTCTGTGCGAGTGTCTGACGGATACTGCGGGAGGGTCTATCGGTGAGTGACAGCCTATTATCAGAAGGCCTCAGGAGTCTAATGGCTTTAACTCAGAGCCACAGAGACAGCACCTGCCCTCAATAACAACTCTCTCCACTAGGCAGCCGATGAATACCTAAGCTAACCCCATCTATCTGGGGATCAATCAGGGCTTGACTGGGATCGATATCACTCTTGTTTCTGTAACCAGGAAATGCCATAATGGTTTTGCCACTTAATTATGCTGTTAATTTCTAACTTTTGTTTTAGGTGTCTTTAAACCACTTCCACTCTTTTCTGTGACAGCGCTGTGATACAGATAAAAGTTACAACGGCTCAGCTAAACCTTTAAGATTTTATTTCCTAAATATTGTATCACATTATAAAAACATAAGTGTTTTTGTTTACTATTTAAAAAGTCTAAGTTCTCAATCCTGTTTATTTTATTCTACATTTTTATTTTAATTTACAATGTCTAATTAATTCATGTCTGTTCCTGTTTTACTAATCAGAAATATAGTTGCTTAAACACATGAAAATATGTAAACTGCCACCTTTTTAAACCTGTCTAAAAGCTCACTACACTCTAAATGAAAACATCTTTGTTCTTTCATCATTTGATATAGAGCATTACTTTGTTTTGAGTATATGCTGTTTTGCTTCACTGACAATGGAACTGGAGATTATGCTGTTGATATTCCAGTCATGTAGCAGCCATCATCATATTCAAGTACTGTAAGAGGCGAGGTCAAATGCTACACAGTGATTCCCCCTATACAAACCATAAAGCACACAATGGTGCGGCAAAAAGTGTAAGGGAACGGTTGTCATTTTCAACGGAAGAGCAAGCTCACCCCAGGACTTTGCCTATGCAGTTCACAGAAACAGCAGGATGGGAGGAAAAGAAAGAGAGGTATTTTGCAATAAATTATTTGGACTTAAACTGCGTACAGTACCCTGTGATAGGATTCAGGCTTTGCTTGGTGTCCACATAAAGCCAAGCAATCTGGTCATAAATAAAAAAGATGTTGCCCTGCCTCTTTGATTGCCGTTTCATCTCTCCATTACATAGTGAAACAGCTGAGAAACTAGAGTAAGTCTTGTGAATAGAAGTGCACAGTCTGACTAGTCACAAACCTGCCAGAAAAAAAGCTTTAATATCAGTATTCTGCAGTCAGTGACTAATTTCATATCTAGGTTTAAATAAAACATTTATTTTGCTCTTTCTCTCATTCCTCATTTCTGTTTGACTTTAACTTCTTAGCACAAGGGCATCAACATTTGCTCTGTAGAAAAATGCACAGAAAGCACTTACAGTATGACCTTCAGTGAAACGAAAAGAAACACAACACAAATACCTGTCAAATGTGTCCCAAATAGAAAATATTTGAATGCCCTTTTGTAGTAAATTCAAGTTAATTGCATTAAGGGTGGAACAGTAGATATCGAGACTATTCCGTGCAAGCATAGGGTGCACAATAGTTAGACAGAATACATCTGTATTAAATGTTCCTCTACCTCTTCAATAGTAGTGATTATCAAATGACCCATTTGTTTGACAAATTTAACCTAAATAAGGTGTTGCTCAAGATCTGTTTGTACACAGCGTGGCAAAAAGAAATACTCCATCTGTTGACACTATTAGGTGTAATTTTTACCCTCTTGTGCCTAATGATCCATATGCAAGCTGTGTGAGCACTTAAGTGTGTGTATGGCTCCCTTCAGGCATTGCATGGGTGCAGATCTACATGTCTTTAACCTCTCTCTGTGTAAATGCTAAAAGAGGCCTGTGGGCTTTGTGCAGGCTGAAACATTGTGCTGCAGGCTGTGGGCCTCACAATATTTAGAGAATTACCCCATCACTTCTGGAGAAGCTTCTATAGATTAACTGGGAAACCTACTCCTCCTTGTTGTACCCTTTTAACGCTTTCTTTTGCATAGACAGAAGGATATGATTGTATTATTCTGAGCGACCACATGGCATTTGTGTGAGTCACACTTCATGCTGCGCCCATCAGAACAAGCAATAATTAAAAACAAATATGCAGGCTTAGTCTGCAAACTAAGGCCAAATATACAGTACTCAATAATCCTCTCCTTCCTAGACATCCCACCATGTACTAAAACATATTTGTGTAATATACACTTTAATTATCAGTTATTTATTACATTTTCAGGACACAATAAGCTCAAAGAACAGTTAAATTATGAATTAATATTAAAACCATCACTTTTCACAATTTGTAGCTTATTAATAATAAATTAAATTGCTACTATTTCCATAAACATAGCTTTAAACATCTAAGCTTTAATGCTTGCAAATATTCTAAATTGTGATTATCTATCCTATTCACTAACTGTCATTGCAGCAGCAATTAGGGCTACTTCTTTTCAGCAAAGTGCTATGCTAATGAGTGTTATATCTCAAAATATACTTCCAAGTTTAAACATCCATCTATAGTTTCTGCTGTGAGTGGAGAGCATTTAGATACAATAAAATATTCATACATTTGAATCTAATCAACAGCATAGTTCTGTAATCTTTTAGCAGATATGGCCAAACTGTCACCTCCAATATAAACAAGTATAACAACAGAAGGGCCATGTAACACATTTAAGAGACTGATCCATTTTAGGCGAAAACATTGTAGTAACAAAAACATCATGCAATGAGGGGCACAGGATGTGGGCTATGCTTTGATTAAAAGAGCAAGGTGTAGAATAAAGGCCAGTTAAAGTGTTGTGTCCATATGGCCCAGAAGCCCTGAGGCTGTCGGCCTACACTGGGGGCCTCGGCACTCTTCCCTCTCGATGGGACCCCAGCTGGTGAAACAAACCCCATTTACTTTCCTGTGTTGCCTCAGCCACCATTATGGACCTTGGCTGTGGCTCAGCCACTCTCTGCCATAATTAACAGCACCAATGCCACAACAATTACAGCCCTGCTCTGCGCATACACTATGAATTAAAGAACGAGCTAATAGGAACAAAACAGACTGAGCCGTAAGAAGCTCAAGATGACTGCTGTTCTTTCAAATGGAATAAAAAGTAAAATCATTGTGCTCCAAGCCCACAATCATTAGCCTGTAATTAGTTTACACAAAGCTCCCAGTTAAATGGCAAAATACGGTAATTAACACATGACAGAAAATCAAAGGCTACTTTGTAAGCATATGAGAAATAAGAGCCAGAGGCTCAGGGGCTGTGTACAGATTGCAACTGCACCAAATGAATGGTTTACTAATAATTAAGTACATTTTATTTCTTTTGATAAGTTTAGATAAAATGTATATTTATGATGGAACATTAATGCTCATATTTCATAGAATAAATATTCCTTTACAAATAAAAATGATGCTAATAAAAAAAATTAATTCAAAAACATTGAGGATAACCTAACTTGTATTTTGTAACTGGGAAAGCAAAGATTTTACCATAATTCTACTATATTACACATTTAAAAAATCAGCACAGCAGAAATACACAAATATGTATAGTGAGAAATAAATCAACTAACCAGTGTCTGCACTGTGATTTTTACTCCAGAATAGTTAACGTGTGTCCTATAAAGAACAGATGATGGTAGTGTGTATGAGCAGATATTTTATGTATTGATTCAATGCTGTGTTGCTCTTGGGACAATGTTCAACATACTGTACTACAGGGACCAACATTCACCTCTGTTACATTAAGACTCCAAACTGAATGATGGCGTCTATCTGACCCTGTTGTGACCTGTGTGCTCGTTCACCAGTATAAGTGGATCCAAATTAGATTTTTTTTTTGGCAGTTTAATCTCATCAAGAAGCACAATCCTGATTTTAAAATTTAGCTCTAATGTTATCTGTTAAACATCAACTTGTTACTATGTTAACTTTAAATGGCCAATTCCTCATTGGTATGAGTGTAATAATAATAGCAATAAACTTTATCTGTATGGCACTTTCTAAAACCAGTGCTTTAAAGAAGCCATAAAGCAAGACATAATAGTAAAAAACATCAATTTAGAGAGATGTAATAAGGGAAATACATTTTAAAAAAGGGAATAAAACAAAATTGAAAATTCAAGCAAATTAAGTAAAACATTAAAGTAAGTATCAAAATGTGCTTTAAGACACATCTTACAGTTTATGACAGTAAACAACTTATGTAATCCTTTAAGTCATCTTTACCTGAATCCATTTTGTTTTGTTCCATAGTTCAGGACCATGACGATGGTATTCCTGCAGGGCCCAGTTATAGCAGCTCATATGACATATATCACAGTATGCTGTGCCACGGTCTCCGTATTCAGAGTCTATTTTAAAGAGCCATCGCTGCACATTCATATTTTGAGTCATCAGGTCAGCCAGTGTCTCATGAAGCTAAACCAAAAGACAGATTTAGAAATAAAAAATACATAACTGTTAAGTAAAAGGGTATAAACACATTACTCTATATTACCAGGCAAGGGACCTGAAGTTGTGAATCTGTGCATGAAAATGAGCTCTTAATATCAAACCTGATTTATTGAGTAGATGTCTCCTTGACCAGGGGGTACATCAACCCCTGCCCCAGCAAAAATCCTCCTTCCCCCAGATTTGGTTCTGTAGAGTTGTGCAACAGCTGGCTCTGGGCCCAGGATTGGCACTCCCAGCTCATCAGCCACTGCCAGGTCATCCCTGTGCACCACTCCACCCACTATATAGGCCTGCTTCCCCTGGATCCGGTTCCTGATTCGCCTCAGCGTCCGTGGACTGTACTTTAGCAGCGAGGATAGGCACATGTTATGAGTCTGAGGAGAAGAAGTGAGACAGATTAGATCTCAGTGTCTCTTCCAAGGGTTGTTTCTTGACCTGATTTATTACTGTGTACACACAACAGATCTATTATTGTAATAGCCAGCAGGGTTTTGACCTCTCCTGTATTCCAGCAGGTTGAATTGATAAAAGCTGCCTGTGGGAGGCCTTCCCTATCCTTCACATCTTTAATGTGTGCTAGCAATGAGCTCCTTGGGAATACAACTAATTACTTCACATCTGTATTTATTTGATCCACATGGAATTATCCCTTCTGTCACTGGCAGAATGTGCTGCCAGCCATGGGTAGCAGTGATTCATCTCAGCAACACGTCTGGCACAGTTTAACAACAAAACAGCAGGAAAATCAATAGAAATAAATGAAGAAGACCATGTCGTATTGTACATTCAATTTAGTGCAAAAGGATGTAAATAGATGGATAGAAGGGCTGCGTGAAAAAGACAATACAGCAATACACTGACTTTATCATACAGAGGTAAGCAACAATTTAGACTTTCTAGAAAAATGTGCTGGTTTGACTGAATTAATTAAACCAAATTATATGCAATTCAATTATTTACTCAACACCGAATAGAAACCATTAAATGCATTTTATTTAAGTATAACTTTATATGGCCACTGTGTTTGCTGGCAAATAAAACAGATGTTTAATTCCTGAAGTAGTAAAAGGAAGTGAAAAAAAATATTTACAAACACATGGTGTAGCTCTCACAGGACAGCCATGTGATAATGATCTCCTCTAGTACCCTCTAGAGGAGATTTCACAAATTACAAATGTTTCCTTTCACAAAATCCTGCAGGAAACACACAATGTCACATTTATACATGAGAGCACACATTTGTACAAAAACAAAATTAAATAAAATGTGATTAATCTTACCGGGAAATAGTCCACAGCCTCAGGTGTGAGGATAACAAAGCGTCTCATGCCAGTATTATCCTGCTCTGTGGCTTCATCACACTTTAGGAGACTAGTGTAGTAGTGTAAGATGTCATCCTCCAGATGCCGGGGACATATGTAGATCACATCTACATTTTCATCTGACGACATACAAGTGCACGTGACATGTTAACAGTGAAGCACCAGCAGCAGAGTTTCTGTGCATGTGATGAGTGTTTTAAAAAGTCTGACCTCTAATATCACACAGCCTGCCTATTTGGATGTTCTGTAGGACATCAAAGTTCTTTAAGTTCTGTCGATGGCTCTGAGAATAACCTGAAAGAACAAGGTCATAAAATCTTGCACAACTGAAAAGAAAAAGA
The DNA here is from genome assembly GCA_029814465.1 of Ostorhinchus cyanosoma. Lineage (NCBI taxonomy): Eukaryota > Metazoa > Chordata > Actinopteri > Kurtiformes > Apogonidae > Ostorhinchus > Ostorhinchus cyanosoma. Next base: position 15,575,408 of record JAPTYQ010000024.1, on the reverse strand, counting down.
AAGACCTACATAACAGTGGACACACCTGGTTTGTATATGTATGGAGTCTGGAGGTTGATTAAATAAAATTCTTCACACACAATGGATCAGTTTTAGACAAAGGACAAGAAAAAAAATGCATAGACAGAATGAAAAATTCTCTTCAGAATGTGTTTTTGTTCCAAGTTGTTTAATCTTCAGTGTATACATTCATATAACCTTTCGACCAGTAGATTTGGTGATGAAGTGTTTCAGTATAATTGCACAGTAGCAAAATCTGATGGTTAACTTAGTTTAATAACTAGCAGGTGCAGTGCCTGTCGTGTGCTGTGAGTCCTGTTGCACCATGTCCAGCCACCACTGAGCTACATCCAGCGATACCTCCAGGATTTTACTCTTATGTCTGTCTGGATTTCTGCCTAAGAGAGAATCCTCAACTGAATCAAGGTAATTAAATGATTGGATTCATGCTAATTAACAACAATGGGGTTCAACTTTCTAATTATCCTTGCTCACACAGCACTCTCTGTAGCCACCCCAAGTGCAAATAAAGCATTCCATCTGCTAGTAATTAGGCTTAATAATTTTAGACAATCGCACAATGATTTACAATGCACATGCCTGATTACAGTCTAAATGTGAGTGCCATGGTGAAATTAGAACAAGAACAGATCATAGCTTGTGCTCTATGTCTAGTGCAAGAACACAGCAGCCTTTTTTATACACAGCAATAAAAAAAAGACCTTTGTGCCTCTTGCAAATATTCAACATAATGGGTTTTCATTTGCTTAATCTGCAAATTAAATGGCGATTGAGACTAAATTGTTCAGTTCCCTGGCATAGGGACTGTCATCATCCTGTGAGTGCTTTCCTGCAGAGAGCCATTTGAACGAGACAGAGTGCCTCCACCCGGGCCACAGACTGGGGCAGCAGAGTGGTGCGACCGGGGATGACTGTTGCTAGATCAGATATGTGTGTGTGTGTGTGTGTGTGTGTGTGTGTGTGTGTGTGTGTGTGTGTGTGTGTGTGTGTGTGTGTGTGCAGCAGGCGGAGAAAGCTACCTAATGAAGGGATGTGGATAATGGTCCTCTTGGAGGACTGGATGTGTTTCCAGTTGGCTGCCAGATGCTGGGGATGGAGAAAAAGAGTGATCAGAGAGGGGACTGCCTGAGCGGATGCACACACACACACACACACACACACACACACACACACACACACACACACACACACACACACACACACACACACAAATCATCACATCACTGCATAGCTAAAACACATCAGGCCTATCTCTCTCTGGGCTAACAGAAGCAAACCAAGCATAAAATACCACTTTAATTAAATTAAGCGTTTACTTTAGAAAACATCTTCTCACAATTAATTCAATCAGCAAGGTACATGATGCTACTGCCAGGGGAAGATTAGCAGGCTTAATTAACACAGTATGAATGTTTAAACAGTGAGAACATACATTTAGTGCATGTATACACACACACAGAGATGTTAAAACTAAATGAACTTGTAGTCACTAATTAAAATAATGTCAGTGCTCTAAAAGATGCTCACCTAAGATGACAGCACAGACATGACATCTGTGCTGAATGAGGAAAAACTCCTCAGTTTTACACAGCTAGGGAGATTGCACTGTCACAGTACTCTGATAAAGGGCTGAAATACACATTGTACTACGTGATCCTCACTATTGACGTCTCAGAGGTTAAGAGTTTAGCACATTTGTTCTCACATCTTTAGATAAATTATAGGTGAACTGGACACAAGTTACCTGACTTGTTTATTGTTTGTGAATATTCAGCTGAAAACAACATCCAAATACTATTCTGAACCTTACACCACTGTGATTCCCTTAAAATCTGTTCACTCTTTTAAACCCCTTTAATTTCAGATGTTTAAATATGATAACAATCTATAATATAAACCATTATATATTTGGCTACTGTTGCATAGAGGATGGAACTAAACACTAGACAGCTTTTGTGCCTTGATCCCTAACCCTCATTATCACTGTTTCTTCCTTTGTCTTCTTTTGCCATCAGTGTGGCTGCAGGCTTACTTGATCTGTCTCTCTCTGCCTTTACATTGGTTCTTCTGTTCATCTGTCTCACTTGCCTCAGTTTGTCATCCGTCTAACTTCTGAGATCATTCTATCATTATCTGTCCCACTGTTTCTTGCTGCTACTTCAAGTTTACCTCATACTCTCAGCTAAATATTGATCAAACTGATTTTGCTTGGTCTTTGTAAAATTAAAGTCTGTGACTGCATGGAATATCTGACTTTAGTAGTTATAATCTGCAGACAACTTCAAAATATTAAAACAATGATTTTTTTTTTTTTTAATCTTTTGATGAAGCACCTAAGGATACATTTTTGCGAGGTTATAAGATTATATGGTTATTTTCTCTTAATTAACACATCTAAATTTAGGATTTGTGTGAAGACAAAATAATTAAATAAAATTCTAAATATCAGAGAAAATGAAGTAAAGTAGGGCTGATGTAAAAGGTGAGAGTGAAAGAGCAATTTTAAGTAAGAGAGAGGAAGAAAGAGAGAGAACGCAGCTGTTGGCTATAGACAACATCACCTGGGCTCTGCTGCGGTAATTCTCCAGCTGTCTGAAACGCCTGGCCTGCAGGGCCTTCCTGACACGACACATCTGAGTGTGCATCAACCATGAGATGGCGATGGTCTCCACCGCCCACTTGCGCCGGCAGAGGCGCAGGTAGGCTGTCCGGGCTGTGTAGCGCCTCCAGCAGGACTGTATGTGAACGGCAGCTGCCTCGGTGCCTCCCTCTCCCTTGAAGCGTTGACCTGGGCGTGAGACCAGATCTAACACTTCCTCCCAGTTTTCTAGCACTGTGAGGAGGCTCATCACTGGAGGAGCTTTTCTCCATTCATTATCCCAACCCTGGCTGAACTCCACCAGTCGTTCCCCACTCACCTTGGCCAGAGGCACAGCAAAGTCCCTGAGCAGCTTTTTCAAGGCCTCCAGAGCATCGACCACACTGCTCCAGCACAGACTAAAGCTCTGCTTGAAGCGACAGAAATCTGTCTCCATTGGGTTGATACATCCTTTCATGATAGTAAAGGTGTGTTTGGAGATATTTGCATGAACTGGCACAGACAGATTCTACAGAATGCAAACAAAGAAAAAAGACAAGTTAGATTGAGTGA